>CM039309.1:158273292-158482292 GCA_022316695.1 Camellia oleifera
GTTTTCATTGAAAGCAAAAACTTCATCATTTTCTAAAAGAAACTCCATCACAATCATTCATCATGTGTTTAATAGAGAGAAACCCTCAAGATGTAGTAAAGGTTAGAGATTTCAAACCCATATTCAAGATTCTCAATATTTTGAACCAAAATCTAAAATCTAGCACAAAACTTCAAGAATATTTTTTTGTCAACACCAAAATAGCAAAACTATATATATAACTCAAGAAATCCCTACCTTAAAGCTTGATGAAGAAAGATGAGTTGAAACCCTAGCCTCAAAGATGAGAAAAACTTTGGATCTCCAACACCCAAGTGAAGCCCTAGCTTTGGATTTTCAAGATTGAGAGAAAGATGATGAAGATCTTGATCCACAAATTTGCAAAATCAAAGTGTATAGATGTTTTAGGAGGTTTTCTAGAGAGAAGGGAAAGAAATATATGTTTTAGAGTGAGAGAGAGATGAGTATAATGAGAGATATATTTGGATCAAAATGATACAAAAAATAGAGTTTCGGACTGCCCAGTTGGCCGCTCGTGCGGCCATTTTCTCCGCTTGTGCGCTCTTAGACAGTAGCCAATTTCTGGGTGTCAAGCTTGGCCGCTCGTGCGGCCACTCCCACCCCTCGTGCGGTACAATACCGCATGTGCGGCCTAGGGCTACGCTCGTGCGGTCCTGGCCCAGCAGTCCAAAGTTTCAACTTCTCCCCGGCACCCCGAACTCACCCGTGCACCCTCCGGAACAAACAAAATTTAACACTGAACAAAAGGACATTAGAACTCCAATCTAGAGAACCATCCTGAACATCTCAAACCCAACGAAGGCATATGGAGAACGAAGCGAAGAAAGAAAGAAGAAGAAAGGAAAGGAACCAGGCCGTCACACCACGTGTCCTGGTCATGACGCCGAGATCATCTCGGCTAGGCCGAGGTTATCTACGAAGAAACCGGAATCCGAGATAAGCGGATAAGGGACAAGAGTCCTAGAATGGGAAAAGACTTTAGTTTGGGTAAAGATGAGACTCTTAGAGAGTTTATCCTAATCCTACTGGGAGTCCAAGATTAGCAGTAATCCTAAGTCCATTGGAGCTAGGCTCCTATTGGGACTAGGATTGTGTTGGCTATAAAAGAGAGGCACCCTCATGGGTCTATGGTATGCTTTTTATGCTCTGTCTAGTGAGTTAAACACTATTTGTTATCTGTGAGAGATAAGATTACTGACTTGATCGTCGAAGTGCCCCCGGGTGGATGAGCCACCGCCGGAGACTCTTCTTTCTGTTGCAGGTTGTTCGGGCTTAACCTATTTTGCTGGTGTTCTCCAGTTGAGTACTAAGTTGGCAGTGTGGTCGGAAATTGACACACACAATTATATTTTATTTTATATGAGTACAGAAAAAAAACATATAAAACAAAATCATGGATGCCTCTTGGCCAACAGGCTAACCATGTTGCTTCGGAAACTTCCTTCTCAATGCCTGCTTTTTCATGGATGTTTGACCAAAGAATGCAGAAAATAACTCCTAGTTCTCTCAGGAAGATGTTTGATCTATCAGTTCATATATGTAACATAAGAGAATAAATCAAGGCTAGCCATCAAATTTCTGATCAACTCTGAAAAATAAACATGGTACTTCGATCCAACTAAAAAATATTTCCCACAAAACAAAATCATGGCTAAATAAATGTCACAAAGAGCTTGGTTCATTATACTGGTCATATAATGCCCCAAATTTCTAGCCCAAATGATAATACAACAATCATGGCTCTTTCAAGGAAAACCGAATATAAATCTTCAAACTTACATTACATGATACAATAGTTCTTCATGAAACAATACATTAATCCAATAACAAGTAAATAAACAAATAAATACCCCCAAGGGTTTACAAGTTTCCAAGGCTTGAGCCTGGTTACACAAAACAATTATTCAAATCTACACACATACAGCCCTTGGCTTACACATAGTCACAGTAAGATGAGAGCCTTGTACTCTTAACACACATTTCCTCGCCTTTAGTTAGGCGGCATCACCACATCTTTTCCTGCACAAAAATCTCGTAGGGTGAGCATAAAGCCTAGTAGGAAATCCTTAACAAAGTATATAATTTTATACAAGTCTCAAGAGATGAAATGCACATGCCATGCTATGCCCCTTTTTGAAGATAAATCACATTTTCATCTTTTGAAAACCATCATGCTCAATGATGTCATGCAATTTCAATTGTTCAAAACTTAACAATTTATTTCAAGGGTGGTAAATATGACTTTGGTAATCCCTAGGTCGGTGATTGCAAGTAAACTATACAAGTACTACAAAATTGTCATTTTTACCAGTATTAACCGGAAGGCTCGACACCTATCCGCGCGGGTTTTCGGTCTTTTACCCCGGACTATTAGGCCAACTTATTCAATATCATCTACACCGCCTATCAAGACTTACCAACGTATTTACCCCAAAATCATTTCATGAAAACTTGTTTTTCAACATTCTTTTTTCAATGCAAGTTTTCAAATCAACTTTCAAAGTTTGATGTAATCAAATGAATTGTTATGCCAATAATACAAAATGAATATAAATACTTTTATTTTAATTCATCATTCAAGGAATAACACAATTCCCTCTTTTCAAGTATCTTCAACAATTAGTCATTTCAAGACTATTTCAACGTTTTGAACAATAATTTCCAAAATGAACAATAATTCTCATATTCCCTGAAATTCATCATTTATATAAATATAAATAAGAAAATTTCCAAACATCCATTTATTTTGACACACAAAATAAATATAACAATATCATTCATGGATTTTCAGTCTCTTTTAAAAAAATCCCCAAATTCTTGGTTTTCTCACCAAAACTATACAACTCAAATCCTTTGAAAGAAAACTTTCTAAAATCATCTTTTCTTCAATCAACGAAGATCAAAACCCATAAGATCATTTTAAAAGAACAAGAGACAAACCCACTTTCAAAATCGCTTAACTTCTTGAATCAACAATCAATTTTCAAAGCCATCGAAAGATAATTTCGAAAATCATATAGATATTACAAAAATATATTTATAACTCTAAGAAAATCCCTATATCAAGTTTTGAAGAAGAAATGAGATGAAACTCCTAAAATCAATGGTGTCGAAACTCGATCTTCACTACACACAACGAAGCCCTCGAGATGATAACCAACTTTGGTGAAGAACTTTGGTCTAAATCCCAATGGATTTGGAGAAATAAAATAGAGAAGATGACTTCTAGAGAGAGAAGCTCCCGATCTGGAATTCTGGAGAGTTTTAGAGAGAGAGAGAGAGAGAGAGAGAGAGGACTGAAAAAGTGATATGAAATATCAAATTCACGAACTGATATAACATAGTCTGCTCGAGCGTGGAATGCCCTGCTCGAGCGTCAAATACATTAACCCAGTACTTTTCCAGACAGGTCAAACTTCTGAAACCATTCATTATCCGTTTGAGCGCAAAAATGGCCGCTCGAGCGGACAAGCAACTTTGAATGCATTTTGCATTTTTGCTTTGAGGGCGCTGCCCCTCGACCCCACCAGGGCACTGCCCTCGAAAACACCAAGGGACGTTGCCCCCTGGACCCCCGCGAGCTGACCGGGCAGCTCGATCTCTGACCAGCCCAGTCGAAGTGGCAAAACATGAAAGAAGGATCAAAACCGGGATCGCTATAGGTCATAATTCAAGCCATTCAATTTTTATATTTGTGGTAGCATAATGCAACCTAACCACGTTATCACATTTCACAAACATTACTTCCATGCTGTACCAACTCAAAAATCAGTCATAGATTGGTTATACTTAGATGATGCAAGCCGTTCAATTAACAGACTTCATATTGAATCTCCACAATCATTATACTGGTCATAATTCTTGCAAGATGCTATAATACTATCTCACACTTCTAAATATGGTATATACAAAGACCCATCATTGTCCACACAAATAGATCACTAGTTAAGACAAAGGGTTGCTTTCCTTTCTATTTCATAAAACCACCCACATATAATTGATTTAATCCTATTTTATTAGCCAACATTAATGCCCTAAACTACATGAGAGTACACCATATATAATACAACCAATACACTGTGCTTTCTAATTCACATCAACCTCACTTGATAATATCTGTA
Organism: Camellia oleifera; assembly: GCA_022316695.1. Taxonomy (NCBI): domain Eukaryota; kingdom Viridiplantae; phylum Streptophyta; class Magnoliopsida; order Ericales; family Theaceae; genus Camellia; species Camellia oleifera. The sequence goes on from CM039309.1 coordinate 158,277,435, forward strand.
GTTAATTCATCATAGGTTCCTCTATCAACAAAAAAGAACAAAGCCCTCTTCCATGGAGAAATAAGTCAACTCAAATATTCAACTTCCACCTAGTTTTAGGTTCCACCCAACTGACGAGGAGTTCATCGTGCACTATTTGAGAAACAAAGCAATCGCAAGTTCACTACCAGCACCAATTTCAGTTTCAGAGGCTAATAAGGCTTTCAATTTTCAGATCAAAGCAGAATTCCAAATAGATATTTCTACGAATAATAGATAGAAAACCAAATAGCATACAAAATACACAATTAGCACATAATTCCATTCTAAACACTTAGTTAGCATTCTTAATTACGGATTAGTAGTTAATTACGGATCGGGGTTGTTACATCCTCAATGTTTTAGAATGAATGATATTAACAATGGCCCTATTATCGACCAAGATCCAATTGACAGGCACTCCATCCAGGTGTACCTGTACATATAAAGGCCTCATGTGCTTAATCAATTCCTCTCCAGGCTTTGCAGCACTACTTGGTCTCCATCGACAGACTTGACTACTTCGATTGACCTTGCTGTTTTTGGCCTTAGTTTCTGTTATCTGGGCCACTACTTTTGTAAAGTCTTCCACATCACCAACCAAATGTGTTGGTTGGTCTGGTATGGCCTAAAAACTCTTAGGGATGGCCACAACCACATTGCAATCAATGAGGGGAAAACTACCAAACTTAATGGCCATTTTTTCTCCAAAGTCTTAAGAACTTTCTGACTTAACCTCATCATTTTCCATGTCGACAAGCCTTGCCATCTTGACTTCTGGGGCCGTCTTTTGGAAACCCTTCGTGGCATTGTCGTCAACTTATAATTCTTTCTCTAATTCTTTGCCTTAGTAAAGCCTCTTCTATGATGGGTATGGGTTCCTCATATGCCATCGATGGCATTAGGAACTTCCTTGGTGCCATTCGCTAGTGTTAATACTACTGCTTTTTTCGGTGTATAAGTTTCATCATCTCTCTTTTCTTTGGACCAAGTCAGGTTTTGTGGCGTTGGTGGTTTTAGGGCCTGATTTTCCAGCCTGGACATCATTGCGTGAAACTTCCTCTGCTTCCTTCTTTTTTGTGTTCTTGTCCCAACCATAGGTCTCCAACCTCTCTTGGGAAACTTTGGATGCATCACCCCTGCTAACCATAATGTGGTGGTACTGGTGATCTGATCATTCTAGGCTACTCCAGCCTTAACTCCTTATTTAGCCTAGGTTTTGCTGGGCTACTATATGGCCTGGCAACCATGCCTTCCTCTGGCCTTTTTTCCAGGCCATGCCAATATGTCCTGGCCTCTTGATTATAGGACCTTTGAGCCCTAAAGTGTCATAGCTGGCCATTCTGCTTCTGCTATTTGTGCTGCATCAAATATGCTCTGACTGCACTAACCCTTTCCAAGCAAGGATTCATTGGTACCCCTTGGTAGAGGAAGGGCCTATCTTGCTCCCCATAATCTGCTATCTTAGTGGTATAAACTCTTGGGGCTACCCCATCATACAACAATTTTGCGCCGTTGAAAATTTGCAAATCATCTTCGTCCAAGGTGTTGAACCTTAGGCCACAATCCTTCATTTGCTTCTGCACTTTGTTGGCCACAACAGCTTGTGCTTTTTCTCTCGTAGTTCACATAAAAACCATACAAAGTGGTCCTGATAGACCATTGGCTTTTTTCCTTCAGCCATAAGTTCTTTCCTTAAGTTGTGAACTCTTTCCAACTCACTCAGTAACACTCTTGATTATTGGTTTGATCATTCAGCCTAGTAGACAACATGTTTATGTCCACCACTTCTGGAAAAGGATTCTTATCAACAACTGTACACACCTCATTTTTGATCGCCCTTAAGACTTGGGCGCTTGATTCCGAACACCTGATGATGAAAGTCACATGGTGCAATCTTTTGAATTCTCAACGAAGAGATTTGGATTCAAGCTCTAATCCCAAACCTTACACCCCATTTTGGCCAAAATTATTTTAGACCTTAAAACTCTCTCTTTCAAAATATTTTTGAAAATGTTTCTACGATGTTCCGAGGCTCACATTTTGTTAAAAATTGCACTTTTCGATAAACTGAGCTAGGACAAAGTGGAAATAAATGGAAAAGAGGAGAACTCTTTGAAAAAAATCTTGAAATCATCTCATTTAGAGGTTTGGAGTTGAAGAAAATTGGAGGAGAAGAAAGAAAACTAGTTAGGGAAGAAGTTAGGCATCCATCCGTTTAAGTCAAAGCTAAGCAACTTTCACTAAAATAGGCATATCTCTTAGCACACTTAGAATTTTGATGTGAGGCCACTTCCCTTGGAAAGTAGACTTCTGGGGCTTCAATTTAGAATGACCTGCAAAGGAGTACGGATGAAGGAGACATGCCCTTTTGAAGTTGGGCCTGAATGCAGATTTTGAGGGCCGGTCAGGTTTATGTATAACAGCCGTGCTTCACCGATGCTCGGCCGGGCCTCGACGAAAACTTTTCGTGAGCTCCTTTTTTAGGCCCGGCCGCGTGATTTGAGGGCCGGCCATGTGTTTAGAGGGCCGGCCGAGTCTTGGTGGTGCCAAACAGACAGCTGGCGGGAATTGAACAAATATCTTTGTTTGAAGATATTTATGTTTTTTTTTTGTTCAAATTCTATAAGTAGAGCTCCTGCACTTAGAATTCAAGGTGAGAAAATTTTTCAAAAGGCTTTGAGAGCTAGGAAAGACCTCCTCCCTCCTCCTTGCTTCCTTTGATATTCAAACCTTCATCAACAATACATACACAATACATACACCATTGGAGCTTGTTTTTGGAGCTTTTTACTGAGATTTCAACCTAAGTTTCATGGACTTGAGGGTGTTGGAATCAAGTTTGTTAACTAAGAGCCTATCTCTCTTTGCAAGAGGTATTACTTTGCATCTTCTTCGTTACTTCTCTCTCACTCTTCCTCTCTTTTCCTTGATTTATACACCATTCTTGAACTGTTTTGTATCCATTCAAACTGTTTAAAGTTGGGTTTAATAAGCTACCAAAAGAGTGGAGAGGGTTTATACTCTTTCTAGCTATTTACCTATAGCTCAAGCCTTTCTTTTACAACCCTTTTCCTCTGATCCTTACACTGATTTTCAGAGGTAAAAGAAGGCCACAAATCATGTTTTGAGGTTTCAAAAATGGAAGGGTTAGCCACCTCTCATTTGTCAAGCTTACTAGTTTTGTACCTCTTTGCTTTTGGCATGTTTTGTGCTATTTTAATATGATTTTAGCTACTATTTTGGGGCTGTTTTTGGACTGTTATTGGACTATTTTCAAAGGCTAAAACATGGTTTAAAAGTCCCAAAAGTTGAGGGGTTAGCCACCCCTCCTTACCTTTGTTCACTAGCTTTGATTCTCTTCTACATTGTCAAGCTTTTAATGCGTTCTTAACCACTGTTTTTACCCTTTTAGGGGCTATTTTGGTGATTCCATGGCCCTTTAAAATTATTTCATGCTTTGTTTAGTTCATGTGTTGTCCCACAAGTTGACCTATATAACTTGTTGTAATACTTTCTTTGCTTTGTTTTCATGTTAAGTGTCTCACTCTAACCAAACAACAACCAACCATCTATCACTTGTATTTGAGATTGATTTCAACCGATCGAGGTTGCTCAAAACATGTAAGAATGGCCTACACTTAATGGCTTAATCTCTTAGGAAATTTATTGTCAACGGTGTAGCCTTTCTCTCACGTTTTAGAGAAACCTCTTGTTTGACATTATTTCTTGATTAGAGGACTTAACATCACACTTGGACAAATAGACTAATGAATGGTAAGGCCTAATAAAATTGGCTTAAAATTTGGTTCAACACACTTAAAGAAAATGGCTTGAATAGCTTGAACTTGGTCGGACGTTATGCCAAGCTTCTTGTGTCAAGTGCCATCATGCGTTAATCCATGGCGTTTTGGTGTTCTTGAAGCGTTGCAACCTTCCTTTTTTGAGTTCATACTATAACAAAAAGGGAAGGGTGGTCATTTGCATTGCATTTATTGATTTTGTCCAAGATCATGTCCTAAAACATCAAGCAATCAATTGCTTATTGATGTCTTTAGAAATGATTCCACCATTCTCTTGAGGCCTTCCTATGACAGAGAAGGAAGGAAGGGAAAACAGAGCTTAAAAAATGCTCTATCTGCCCTGTTTCACCTCAGAGCACAAAACATAAATTTACGCAAGATCAATGCACAGCCGGCCCTTTGTAGGCCTGGCTGGGCTTCAGTGATGCACGGCCGGCCTTTGGTGTTTGGTCAGCAATGCAATTTTGCAAAAACAAAGGCAGTGGTTGAAGGTGGAACAGAGGCAATCTAGGCAGACAGAGTGGTTTTCAGGCAACGCGCATGCTACCTCCATCCATCTCCTTTTGGTGCTTGTATCGAATGCATTTAAATTGTTTAATTAGCATAATGAATTGTGTTGTAATATTTAATTAGTCTAATTAGTTGTAGCTAATTAGTTGATGTTGTAATATTTAATTAGCTTAGCCTAGTTAAATTCTTAATTAATTAGCTTAGATAGTTAGTTAATTATTCATTTCAAGTGTTGTAATAATTAGCTTAATTAGCTTAGCATAACTAGTAAGTTAGCTTTTTTATTCGGACTCTCCTTCGTGAGGGCATAATATTGTAATAAGTGTGCGTGCTTGTGTGTATGTCTTCCAACCCCACGTCTTTCTCCCTTTTACTTAATCGCTTTCGATGGTTAGATTAGAGACATATTTTTATTAGCATACCTTATGCTTGTATGTTTGTATTCATTCATTTGTCTGGCATGCACCGAAGCTCGGCGCATCATTCAAACTGCATTGTTATTTCAATACTTCTTTGAATACATGTTAATCGCATGTTGTTCAAATCGATTCGTATGCCATATTAGTAGTCGAGCCTATTAATTGCATTCTTTGCATGTGTTGCATTAGACATCTTACATAGTTAGGATCATGTATCTTTCTAACTAGTTTCTGTTTTGGCTTGGAGTACTCGGTGAGTTTTATGCTTTAGCATACTTGCATGAGTGTGATTGCCATATTGCCATGTTTCGCATGCTTGTCATGAGGCTATATGTTTAAATGCTAAACTGCTTGAATGCCTGTGGATGAAGGCTTGTTGTTTGAATTGGAACAATTCAACGAATATGCATTTTAAGCCCACTTTGTTGTGGTAAATCACGTTTTAAGCCCACTATGTTTGGTGGCAAATCCGCAACTTTAAGCCCACTTGAAGGTGGCAAATTCAAACCACTTTTGCAAACACACATGAGTTGAATTGTTCCAATTCTTGCGATGTAGTCTATACTTGCTTGTGTGCGTCACATAGTAAAGTTAGATTAAAAATCGGAATAAGAACATATAATGTTTATAAAACATCATATCATGATTAGTAGAATCGATCTTTGATTGGGCGAGCGAGGGTACTCATTTCAAGACCTTCCCCTCTCGTACCCAAGTTCCCGAGCCGAGGCAACTTTGGTGATGACGGACACATGGCCTTTGGCACGAGTCAGAGTTTCCTAAATTTTCCCATAACAAAATATTTAGGTAGTGACTCTGTATCTGGCAAAGCAGTCCAATTTTGGCATCATTCGATTAAAAATCGATTTTCCAAAAAAGATTTGTCGGATTTGGACTCTTTGGTGATTATCAGTTTCACATTACATTTGTGAGACTAGGTTCAGAACCGCGGGAGTCCGAATTGTGTGGCTTTCTTTTCAAACCCTTTCCGAAAGGTGGGGTATGGAAAAAGGCGAGTCCACAGTTTCTGGTGACTCTGCTAGGGACTTAGAGAACTTGACTCAAACTTATGATATGAATTTTTATTTGCACTTAAGTGTTTCTTTGCATTTGCATTTGCATTACTGTGCCTAAGTCCCAGTGTTTGCCATTTGCTATTCCTGAGCGGTTTGCCAGAGGCTTGCTTGGAAAAGCTTGCCAAAAAGCTGACCGGTTGCGGGCTCTGCCACGATGGGAACACAACCCTTGGATCTAGACTACCGCTATACCGTTTGATCCTCCTTTCACTTCTCGGTGTTAGGTGTGAGAGGTATATTAGGTAGTCTTGCTGAGGCACCTTTTTTGACCAATCGACCTAGTTGCATATCAGAAGCCATAGAGACAGTTCCAAACTAGGACAGGATGCTTACTCGAATGCAGTATTGTTTGAAACTACTTGTTTACATAGTGAAACCATAGCTCCTAACGAAACTAGGACAGGGTAACCTTACCCCCTCATGGGGGTGTTTTGGCTCTCAATTAACTGGTATGTGCTTTATAGTGAAATTGTATAGGAATGTGCATATCAGTTGCAAGTTTGGTATCTGATTTAGGGCAGAATTCAGTAAAGAGTACAGTCATTCAGCTATGCTCATATCTATTCTAGTGAAACCAGGCTGAGGTGTTGTCTGTTTTCTCTTTTGCTAAGTAGTCTTGGAACCATAACTTCAGAAGGCTCCAATATCCCCTTGTACTCTAGACTCGTGTTGATAGACTTTGTCAGGTTGGGGATTTAGTTCAAGGGTAACCAGTGTTTCTTTTGCCAGCGGCAAGGCAAAGAAAGGCCAGACAAGGCTCACCGGTTCAATTGTTCCGGTATAAACATCAGAACACGTCCCAATGTTTCTAACCAAGACAAGATGGTATAAGCGTCAGACACACATCCAAACGCTTCTAACCGGGGAGTGGTATAAACATCGGGCACACATCCCAATGTTTCTAACCGGGGAGTGGTATAAACATTGGGCGCACGTCCCAATGTTTCTAACCAAAGCAAGGTGGTATAAGCATCGGGCACATGTCCCAAATGCTTCTAACCGGGGAGTGGTATAAACATTTGGCACACGTCCCAATGTTTCTAACTAAAGCAAGGTGGTATAAGCGTCGGATACACGTCCCAAACACTTCTAACCGAAACAAGGCTTCAAAGGAGGGGGCAGGAGTGACCTTACCCGAAATCCCTAAATGAACCGTACATACAATATCGTCTGGTTGCACCAGCCTTGAATGAACCATACGTACAATATTGTGCCTACATAAGAAAGAAACTTGACAGGTACAACACAATAGGAATGCATATTCTATGCGAGACGAAAGACTGTAACACAATGTTAGAGGCATGCTTCATGCACAACATGCAAGAAACAAAACAGAAGCATATTCTATGCAAAATAATCAACGATGCATATTCAATGCAACATGCATATTCTATGCAAACATGGTGATGCATGTTCTATGCAACAATTCAAAACACATGTTCCATGCAACGACAAAGAAATGCACATTCTATGCAACGACAAAACATGTTTGATAAAGACAACTCAAAGGCAATTTCTGATTTACCTCTCGGAAGAGTTGCAATGTGTCAAAAAGGATACATCTTGTTCAAGCTGATAAGCGATGACCACCACGCATTAGAAACGCAATTCTGAGCTTCCGCTAAGGCATTCTGAATCAAACTTTGAGCATACCTTGCATTTATTGGAATCCAAGGACACAAATTAAAGCCAAGGAGGCAGGAGAAGATTGTGGAATCCTGCCGGCCATCAGGGGAGCTCGTCGACCACCTGCCCGCCACTTGTGGTTCCTACAGGCCACCAATATGCTATTGCCGGCCATCGATGGTAGATTTGGGCATTTTCAACCTTTCACCCTTGGGTCTTTAAAAACAAGTGATGCTATTTCATTTTCTCACAAACCCATGTCCGAAATTCTTCCCCCTTGCTCTCTAGGTGCCCCTTCTCTCTAGATCCGCGCGTCCTACGCGTTTTCCAACACCTTAAAAACATTTTCTTCACTAAAACCCTCTAGTTCTCTTCACTTTGAACTGATCAGAATTTGATTTCGACACTTCTTTCCTCATTTCCACCATTCTAGGCTCATTCCTCTCGAGTTTCTCTCAAGGTTAGTACACTTTTCCTGGCTTTGACTTTCCTTGACTTTTTTCTCTCTCCTAGGGCTAACTTTTTCAAAGTTTCACTTTTTTTCCTCACTTTTGCTTCTCTTGCATCTATTTCAGATGGCAGATGATGTCCCTCGTGACGAGGCTATCCCCGAGCTTCCTCCAGTAGAGTTCAAGGTAGACTTTGAGGCCGAGCCAGAGGCCGAGCCGGAGCTATTACCGCCGAGCATACGCCCCTTTGATCCAGCGAGGTACCATCTTGAGACTCATATAGTGCCTACCGCAGGAGGCATCAAAGCCTTTACTGACTTCGCTGAGGATGTGCCATATGACCTACTAAGAGAGCTAGCGTCTCATTTGTCGGCCATCGCCGTAGAGGTATGAACACTGTTTTTTTGCAGTACTACCCTTAACTGTTTGCATTTCTTGCACTGTTTTGATCTGATTTCATCTCATAGACTACCTTGATCTGACTGTATCTCCTATATTACTGCTTTATATTCAACTGTACTTTCATTGCTTGATCTGCTTGCATCTCATGCATTACCACAGGACGAATCCTGCTCCTTCAGAGGCTACGGTACGATGACTACTCGAGACTGGTACGGTGAGCTCCCAGTTAGAGTTCACGACATTATTGATGAGACAGGCTTTGTTCTCTTCTACTCTAGCCTGACTCGGGTTGTAGCGAGTCGTCTTCTCTTAGGGGCTTTAGTGGAGAGATGGTGAGATACTACCAACTCCTTCCATTTCTCCACCACGGGGGAGACGACGACGACTCTTTACGACTTTGCCATGATCACTAGCTTGGGCGTAGGGGGCGATCCGATCCCTCTCGACCCTAATATGGGAGAATGAGAGGTAGCATGGGGCGCACTACTTAGGGCACACCCACCGACACTCCGATCAGGCATGGTCCAGTATAGCTGGTTTGAGGAGCAGTTCAGGGGGTCTGAGCCTGAGACAGTTGAGGAGACAGAGTAGTACGCCAGGGGCTTCCTTATGTTCCTTTCGATACCACATTGTTTTCGAACAGGTGGAATACCGTGGGCCTGTATTCGTTGAGCGCCTTGGTAGTACTTCAGCAAGTTTAGTTCTGTGACTGGGGCGGAGCTGGCCTCACCACTTTGTATGGATACATGAGCTCGACTTCTCGCATGAGTGGGAGCTTGATCGATGGCTACTGGCGGGCTTAGGAGGTACACAGCTTAGTTCCTCCTTTTCACTTTTCATTTTCTGCTTAGCATTTCTTGCTTTACATTTGTTCAACACATGTACCTTCTGCTCTGCATTTTCTGTATCAGCTCATACACTGTATGCTTTCTACTTTGCATTTTCTGTATCTGCTCATACACTGTATGCTTTCTGCTTTGCATTTTTTGTATTGACTCATACACTGTATTGATCACACTTTCCCTGCAGCTGTGGGTGTACGCATACTTCTTGGCTTTTGCTCCCGAACCTATAAAGGAGGTCCCGACGACAGTCCCGTTTTCTCAAGTATACGACGGCCAACTCCATCGTAGGACCCGAGAAAACTTCATGTTTTTCCGCTAGTACTTCGACGTGGTTGCGGCGCACGGGGTAACCCAAAACAAAGTTATTCTACTTTTTAATCAACTTGATACACCCATTAATTAATTGACAGTGACTAATCATCTGTTCATTCTCTTATTTTCGGATCATATGGCAACCGTGGGATGCGATACCATTCGGGCTCCGATTCCAGTATGATACAGCTAGGGTCATCACTCGCCATAATATCCTTTCGAGGGCCCAATCTGCTGCGCCTAGTTCTTGGGCGAGCATTTCGAATGCCAGACTTTAGGACTGCCTGCCCCATTCATACCGATGGCGCCTCTAGTGTCCATGAGAGTAACGCAAAGACTTTCTGTTGAGAAGGTGATCTAGTTCATGGTAGGACTGGAAGCGGACTACTTCCGTGTAGAGGGCGATTATGCGACCTTCATCCAGACACATCTGATGCCGTCTCTGACCGGCATTCGTGGAGGTGAGGGAGCGAGAGCTCCAGCTACGAGAGAGAGAGAGAAACAGAGAGGCCAGAGCGACCAGGACCTGTGGTAGGAGAGATTTTGGGGAGAGACAGAGAGCGGGATGGCCAGAGCTGCCTACTACACTGACTTACTGGCGACCCACAGGGGAGACTTATCAGATTCTCATTGAGCCCGCACCAGTTGGTCACGAGCTTGTCGGAGTTTGAGGCTCGACCCCGGTATGTACCATATTTTACATTTTGCGCATTCAGTTCATTTCAATTATGCTTTATAGACCACTAAGCATCTCAACACATTTACAGGCATCTATAGAGTACACCGGGCAAGCTCTCGAGCTAGCGGCTTCTCTGATAGGGATGGTTCAGACGAGCATGAACCTACTCAGCCTCTACAAGATTTCGGTAATTTCCTTCGATTTGCACTTCATGCCATGAAATTCTCTGCTGACGCATTAGCATTTTAACTGTAACCTGCTCCAAACTACACTGATTTGATTCATTGCATCAGAACACTGCATAGATACTCTGCTCCCATACACTGCATACATCCATTGCATCTGATATACTGCACCTGATATACATTACAACTAATGTATTCTGACAAACTGCCCTTTTCAAATCCTTTTTCAGACCCCAGCTCCATCGGATGCCCCAGCATGAGCCGTAGCAGGACCTTCAGTACCTCCTCTAACAGCAGGGAGGAGAGGGAGACAGGCTTCGACACGTAGCCGAGGTAGAGCTAAGGGCATCTGCGGCCAAAGTGGCCCCTCAGAGCCCATTCTGGACGATGATAATGATGAGACGAGCGAGAATGAGGGTGAGGCAGCGAGTCCATAGTCAGAGTCATCTGAGGATGGAGACGGTGACACCGGCTCGGATTCTGCTAGTGGTGAAGTTGGACAGACGGAGGAGGGCTCCGGTTCAGACTCTGATTCAGATTCAGATAGCGGTGCCGATAGAGATAGTGCTTCAGAGTTCGTTCCGCCGAGGAAGAGGACAAAGAGAGCCTCTCGAGCTTGAGGTGGCTGGCACCAATTTAGATGCTTTTTGCTTTGTTTTCTTTTTGCTAGTAATGTTAGCACATTGTACAGCCTTAGGCAGTTTTATTTTCTTTATAAAACTTGTACTCTTTTTGTAAAAAAAGAACCATAATCGGAATGGAAACAACTTTTGATAAATAATATAAAAAAAGTGTTATATTTTGCATTCTGAGCATTCATCGCATCGCACCATTTTTCACGAAAACAGGATTGATGGATATTGAATATTGTATTGGCAACTGCTTAATCAAGTAATGAACCAACCAACACATAACAAACAGAGTAAAACAACTCAATGAACAAAACAACAACTCGACAATCAAAACAAATACAACTCAATAAGCAAATCAACAACTCGATAAGCAATTCGACAAAATTCTTAAAGAGAGATGGAAGAAATGCACCAAGAGTGGAACAAAACACAGGTTCTTAGCACTTTCAACACATGGATGGACCAGAGGGCGAAATAGGTGGCCACCCGCCATAAATAGATGTTGCAAGCCACTAGTACTAGTCGGTCGGCCACCAGTGCAGGGAACCCCCAGATTGCTGCCACCTATCTTCCATTCAGCACCTTATCTTCTACAAAAACTCCAGCTTCGTGGTTTCTTCAATTCAGCTCTATTTTGCTACAAATGAAGCTATTCTTTGCCGAAAAACTCTCGACTTAGATTGCAACTTTAAATGGCTCGAAAAAGTTAAAATTTCGAGGTTTCGGGATAAATGCACTATTCCCGCTAAGTCGTACTCCACTGTGTTTTTCGTTCCTTCATGCCGCAGCTAGATGTTGGAACTCGATTACACATGTGTTTAGTTTCGGAGGGCAATAGATGTGCCCTACAATCGAAGAATTCCAAGCTTTCATGGAATCCCGGCGTGACGAGGAAAACTTGCCCCAGTCCCGTTTTGGCCATATCCAAGCTTTAGGACGGATGTATGGGCTTACTCTACACGATGCTCGATCCTTGGTTCACAACGGGGAGTTGGATATTCCCAGTTTGATTCATCAATTTTCTGACACCGACGACCGCGGCGATCGTCTCTGGCAAGGTTTTCGACAGCATGCCCTTTGCCTGTGTATGTTGGCTCACTTTCTGCTTGCCCCTGGTTTTGAAGCATCTAGCATTCGCTTGATCGAAGTGGCCCAAGGCTTGAGAGAGGGCAAGAGCTGTATTGGCTTAGCATTGGCCGAGACTTTGATGGGCTTGGATGCTTTCCATCGCCGGGAGATAATGAAGTTCGCAGGAAGTCCACTACTCTTACAGGTAATGTTTCCCACCCTTCTCACATATGTTTCTCACATCACTTGGCACTCAGGCTCTGTTTTTCTTTCAAAACCCTTTCTCACTTTTTCTCTCCATGTACACCTCTCTATTCTTTAATCTCTCTTATTTTTCATCCCTCCCCAGATATGGCTCATGGACAAGTTGAAAGTAGTGGACTCTTGCCCTGCATACTCAGCACACGGCTACTTCTTTCACCAACGGCTAGTCGATTTCCTGAATGAAGGGTGGTGGTGCCATTGGATGTGCAACGGTTCTGCTATTGACATTGCTTGGCGCTGCCACTGGTTTGATCTGCCTGAGATGAGCTACACCATGTCCGGGCAACCTGGCATTTAGTTGATTAGCTTAACACACTGTGTCTTCTACTTTCCATTTCAGTTCCGGCGTCAATTTGGACGGGACCAGACTTGCCCAGAAGAGGGGGTAGAGTACCCGGCTTCATTTCCGATCCGAGGCTTACAACTAGCTCGATATACCACTGCATGGAGGACAAGAGAACTTTTGGCTCCGGCTCCCAATTTTAGTTGCACCCTTTCAGGCGAATGCATAGCTTGGCTTGAAGATAAGGCACAAACCGGGCCTACTTTGGCATCTGAAGCTTCCACAAGCTCTGGGAGGGGACGCAGGAACACCTGACTCAACTATGCCCCAAGTTTATTGCTTTAATCTATATTTTCAAGTTTTCCTTTTGAATGTAATAAAAAGCAACTTCGATTTGTATCAAGAGTCGGAGAACTCTGTATTGAAATCAATAAAATTGAAGGTTATGGGTACTAAAAATTTTCTTTTTGGTCCAAAGATGGTCTAAGTTGTAAAAAGATTAATTTGAACAAAATCAACTTTTATTAAAACTTTTCAAAACCATTTTCGATAAGGATCACAACTGGACACACCCGGAATCTATCCTTGAGATGTACAACCCCGAATCCAATAACTGGAAAGTTGCCCCTTGTCTGAAGAGCACTGCACTGTAACCAACTCTAATAGTAAAGATCACAACCGAACTCTTGAATGCAGAAAAGACAAAGATGACCAAAACAATAATATGGACACAGTTGATTTGGAAGTGTTTATGGCTAAACTTCAGAATGAAGTTGCCTACGTATCCCAAAGATGGGAATCAAGCCTTACGTAATTCGGTTAAGGTTCACTCGAGTATTAACGCTCTCCTTTTGTGCTCTAACTTTTGCCAGTGCCGCCCTTTCTGGGTTTTCAACCTTGCGAGCTCAGTTTTTCTTATTTCAAATTTTTTGTGCTCTAACTTTTGCCTAGGTCGCCTTTTTGGATTTTCGGCCTAGCGAGCCTCTCAAGGGTAGTATTTCTTCAACTTGTCTATGTTGACTGGTTGGGAGAATTCAAGGCCATCTAAGTCCATAAGGATGACAGCTCCACTCAACCAAATTGATTTAATGATGTAAGGACTAATCCAATTAGGTCTGAACTTGCCTTTAGGGTCATGGATGGGAGCTCGGTTATCTTTGAGCACCAAATCCCCTTCTTTTAGATTCCTGGACTTAACTTTCTTGTTGAAAGCCCTGGCAATCCTGCGTTGATATCCTTGGACATGGTACAGTGCTTTCAGCCTTCTCTCGTCGAACAACATTAGTTTCTCAAACCTGCTCTGCTGCCAATCTACTTATGCTATCTGGCACTCAGCCATAACTCGCAGTGACGGAAACTCAACATCAATTGGCAGAATAGCCTCCATCCCATAAACCAGAGAATATGGAGTCGCCCTAGTAGAAGTTCAAATTGATGTCCTGTAGCCTGAGAGAGCAAATGGCAGCTTATCTGGCCAGTCCCTTTAGGTTTCCACCATCTTCTATAGAATGTGCTTGATGTTCTTGTTGGCAGCCTCAATAGCTCCGTTGGTTTGCGGTCGATATGTGGATGACTTATGAAAAGCCACGTTGTGTTTTTCCAACAAGTCGATCATTTCTTTCTTGAAGTGGGAACCATTGTCCGAGATGATCTCATTCGGGACCCCATAACGACAGATAATATTATTCTTCATGAACTTGGCTACATGCGACGCTTTCAGCACTGCGTAGGATTAGGCCTCGACCCACTTTGTAAAGTAGTCTATTGCCACCAAGATATACTCATGCTTGTTTGACCGCTTCGGAGTAACTGCCCCAATAACATCAATTCCCCAGACTGAAAACAGCCACGGTGAAGTCATGTTGTATAGCTTCAACGGTGGGATATTCATGCGATTTGCATGAATTTGGCATTTGTGGCATCGCCGAACAAAACTGATACAATCCTCCTCCATGATTGACCAGTAGTAACCCTGTCTGAGAATTTTCCGAGCTAGCATTACTCCACTCATGTGCGATCCACACTCTCCTCCGTGGATGGCCTCCATTAGGCGCTTCGACTCTTCTTCATCAACACACAATTTACGCATTCCTAGATGGTCTCGTTTGTACAATTTACCCCTACAGATGATAAACTGAGCAGCCATTCGCCGTATTGCCCTTTATCTTTGGCATTTGCCCCTAGCGGATAACCCTTCTTTTCCAAGAAGTTTCAGATATCATGATACCAGGGATTCTGATCTTGTACTTCATCTATTGCAGCGATCAACTCATAAGCCGGTACATATCTCTGTTCAATAATGATCAAACGCATCCGGACTCCTAAAAGGATGTCTATCATGCAAGATAGAGTTGATAAGGTGTTAACGAACTTGTTGCTCTCTCTTAACAGATGCGTGAAGGTTAGCTTCTCAAACCTAGGAATCAGAACGTCCAGGGTTTGGTGATAAATTTTCATCCTTTCTTCTTTAACCTTCCAGTCTCCTTTCACTTGAGATACAACCAGGTTCGAGTCCCTAATGACGTCCAACCGTTTTGCCCCTAGTTCCAGGGCGGCTTCTAAGCCAACAATACATGCCTCGTATTCTGCTTCATTGTTCGATACCTTGAACCAGAGTTTGAAAGCTAAAGGTATATGGGAATTGTCAGGTGTTATCAGCAACACCCCTATCCCATCCCGATACTGGTTAAATGCCCCGTCAAAGTACATAGTCCAAATCTCTTCTTCAAGTTACAGAATAGCCTCATTTGGGAGCAGATACTCTATTGCTTCGTCTCCCTCTACTAGGTGATCGGCTAGTAACTCTGCTACCTGCTCTCCCCTTCACAGACTTGCGAGTCATATACTTCAAATCGAATTCGGAGAGAAGAAGTAACCAACGGGCTAGCCTACCCGTAAGCATTGGTTTCTCGAAGAGATATTTGATGGGATCCAATCTCGAAACCAGAATTACAAAGTGAGCTAACAGGTAGTGCCTTAACTTCCTGGTAGCCCATACCAAGGCCAAGCAAGTCTTCTCCAGCAAAGTGTAACGGATCTCATATTCTAGCATCTTCTTGCTCAGGTAATAGATGGCCTTCTCCAATCTATTTTCAGATTCCTGCGCAAGCATGCAGTCCATTGTCGTGTCGGTTACTAACAGATACAAAATCAACGGTTTCCCCGGTTCTGGCGGTGACAGCACGAGTGGGTTCTGTAGATACTGCTTGATCTGCTCAAAAGCAACCTGGCATCGGTCATTCCATTAGAATTTCTTTCCTTTCTTCAAGAGACCAAATAGTGGTTCACAAGTCAAGGTTAATTTTGCAATAAACATTCTTATGAATTGCACTCTACCCAAAAAGCCTTGCATCTCCTTTTCAGTCCTTGGTGGTGGCATTTCTAGGATGGCCTTAATCTTGGAAGGATCGACTTCGATGCCTCTTTGTGTAATCAAGAACACCAGCATTTTCCTTACTATGACACCAAAAGTACATTTCTGAGGATTCAATCGCAACCGATACTCTCTGATCCGTTGGAAAAATTTCTTCAAGGCAGTGTAGTGGCCCTCTCTTTCCTTGGACTTGACAATCATGTCGTCCACATACACCTCAACCTCTTTGTGGATCATATCATGCAAGATCGTAGTTGTAGTCCGTTGATAAGTAGCCCCAGCATTCTTCAAACTGAACGGCATCACTCTGTAGCAGTAGGTTCCTCGCGGCTGTGGTGAAGGCAATCTTCTCCTTATCTTCGGGTGCCATCAAGATCTGGTTGTACCCGAAAAACCCATCCATAAATGAGAGCAACACATGGCCTGTGGTGAAGTCCACCAATTCGTCGATGTGTGGTAGAGGAAAGTCGTCCTTTGGACTAGCTTTGTTCAAATCTCTGAAATCCACACACACTCGAATTCTGCCATTTTTCTTTAGCACCGGAACAATATTGGTCAACCAAGTAGGATACTCAGATACTAGCAAGAACCCTGTATCTATCTACTTGGTGACCACTTCCTTGATTTTCAGAGCCCAATCCGGGCGTATTCTCCGAAGCTTTTGCTTGACAGGTCGGGCCTCAGGGTCAAGAGGGATCCGATGCTGTACAATCTCAGGATTGATTCTAGGCATGTCTTCGTAGGACCACACGAAAACATCTTTGAAATCTTTTAATAAAGCGACTAAGCGCTCGTGTTCCTCCGAAGACAATGTGGACCCGATCTGGACTAGACGCGAATCCTTCTCAGTACCAACATTAATTGAAATGATTTTATCAACCAAGGGTTTTACAAACCTCTCCTCCTCTCGATCAATCAAATATTTCAAAATCGAAGGAATTTCTTCCTCGTCGTTTTTATCAAAGTTTTGAAAGTCCTGATTAATGCAATAAACAAGTGGCATAGAAAAGTACTCAGAAACAGTAGTGGTACCATTCTCATTCACAATTTCCAGTTCGTCCAATTCCTCGGTTACAATCGACTCAAAAAAAAAAGGAAAAAGATAACCTAGAAAAAACAACGGCATCCAGGTTATCAACCCCAGGAATACCAGACTCTGACTTAGAAGAACTAGAATTTGATTCCGACTTCACAGACTTTGTGGAATCAGATTCCGATTCACTACCTGATTCAAAACTACTGGACAAAAAGCCCTCCTCGAACTGCCAAACGAGGGAGGGTGCGATAGATGCATCCATAATGCTGGAAGAAGGGCACACAACCGATTGATCTCTAATCATGGAAACAGAGAAGTCATCCCCCAAGCTCTCTACTGTGATCTGAGGATCCGAGAGGAGACAAGCCAACGCTGCTCCTAGCTCAAGGTCTATACCAACGGACTCATCCTCTATACACTGTTCAGCCTCAGCTGGTAGGTCAGTCTGCTCTTCTCCAACCTCATCCCCTTGAAACTGTAGGTCAAAAAAGATCTCAAAGCCGGGCAAACGCCGCTTCTCAGAATTCAACCATGGCTCAGGAAAGCCACAAAATGGGAAATCTTCGCCCTCTCGAACAAAGCGGTCATTCAGGGTTCTTTGAATAAGTCTATGCACCAACGCATTGTGCTTCCCAGCTTGTTTAGCCTTGGCTCTTCCTGCCATTTTCTTTCTCTTTCTTACCCAATCCTCTTTGGTAGTAGGCGTGTAACCTAGACCAAAGGTATAAGGGTTGTGTGGCACTTCAGCCAATGCAGCGACGCCCTTCCAGTCGCTCCTTCCCAATCCCATTCCGGGTATATGTTGAAGCTTATTTATGAGGCAGACGGATTGAGCACTGACATATAACCCCTCACCAATAGCCAGAATATCTTGCACTACCTCGGCCTCGGCTAAAGTGAACCCAGATAGAAAGACATCTTCCTCGCCGTGTACAATTTCCAAGACCGGTGTAGTAACCTCCAGCAGCGGATGTATGGAAGAGTTCTCAAAAACAATAGCTACCCCCTTCTGATGGGGGTACTTTAGCATCTGATGTAGAGTGGAAGAGAGCTTTTTACTTGGTGCAGCCACGGCCGTCCAAGGAGTAAATTAAAGGTGGCTGGAACATCCAGGACATGGAATTCAATGTCCTGTTGTGCCGGGCCAACTTGAGTTCTGATCCGCACTGTCTCCATCACTTTCCGACTTGTCTTGTCATAAGCCTGAATCACCTAGGCCATTGGTACGAAGTCTGCGGGTTTCAAACCGATAGCATAGGCCATACGCGACGGACACACATTAATTACAGACCTGGTATCAACCAGGACAACTGGTATCCACTTCTCTTTCATTTCTCAAAGATGTATAGTGGCTTGTTGTGCTTAGAGCCTTCAGGCGGCAATTCTTTATCTGTGAAAGTCAAAGTCGGTGAGGCCCCACTTGGGAAAACCAGTCCCACTAACTGCTCAAGGGTTGTGTTAATAGAGAGCTTAGCCTTATCCATTGCTGATAGGACGACTTGTCTATGCACCCGTGAAGCCATAAGTAATCCCCAAATGGAGATGTCTGCTTCAATCTTTTTCAGCTGCTTCAGTACAGCTTCCTTTTCCAACAGTTTATCTTTCTGTTTCTCTGCTTCCTTATCTTTCCCTGATGCTTCTGGTTGATCCAGGTGCGGGGATTTAAAGTACCGCCCACTCCGAGTCATGTGATCAACTTCCTCAGCATACCATATATCATCTAGCAGATTCTGTCCCCAATCCCCATCCGTGTGGGCGAGATGCAAATCCCCATCTTCCCACCACATTCCTTTGGCAACCGAAAGGCAACTGTCCGGTTCTGTTGTAAGCACTCATGTTTCCGCAACACAGTCAATCCCCGCAAGACCTTTGGCTTTTCTAACCTTCTGGTCAGTCTCTGTTCTTTCCTGCTCGAACCGCTTCAGCGCAGTCTCCTGTTCTGTATCAACTGTACACAAGCTACCCAATTCTTGAGCAAAATTTTTAGTACCGGTGCTCTCTGGCAACTTCCCCTTGTTGTCAACCGTTTCGGCCATCGCAGCAATCCCGTTTCCTATTGTTCCTGCTTCGATTGACACCCCTCATCAACATCCGACTCATCACTTAGCCACCCTGTATTATCCGTTGATTCGTTCATATCAAACCAGCCAATCTGTACATTCCCCAGATCCTGTTCATCGAAGAACTGCAGATTACTGATGTCCTCCTCAAGCTCAGCTAAGTCATCCAGTCTCTGGCTTGGCCCGTCCTCCCGGACTATATTAACCTCCATCCCCATCGGTAATTCCACCCATGGCTTGGCCTAATCAGCTGGCACAATGTAACAGCAAGGGTTGTACTCTTCTTCAGTTAAGCTCATGGAGGCCTCAGGCATACCTTCTTCCATCATAGCCACCACCACAGGTTCGGGTTGGGATATGGACGTACTCATCATGCACAAGTCTGTGCTTTTTGAGATGAACATCGCCGGCTTAGGCAGGTGGGAGGGGGTGATGTATATGCTGGGGTCGTATAGGACGGTCATTGTTTGGATAAGGTTTACTTGCCTGGATGGAGGAGGGGGTTGGTTATGTGGTGGGAGAGGATTTGTAGTGACGTTAGGCTTCTCAGGAAGCGCCATCACTTTGTTGTCAATGAGATCCTGAATCTCATGACGGAGTCTAAAGCATAGGTCGGTATCATGACCATGATGTTGGTAGAAGGCGCAATACTTGGCCGGGTTGTGTGTAGGAATGAGGGGATTAGGCAATGGGTGCGGCTCCAGGGACTTCAGATGCCTTTTTCTGATCAGGACCCCCAAGGATTTAGATAGAGACATGTAGAGTGGGGTGAAAACCCTCTGGCCTCGGGGTGGGTACTTTGCAGGTTGTGAGGTGGTTCCGGATGCACCAGTAAAAGGGGTGGCTATTTTTGGTGTGGTGGTGACCATACCAACATCAGAGGTCCTTGCAGCTGCGTTACTACTCGTAGCCGCATTTAAACTGCGTGTAAAAACCCTCTTGGGCTGCTCCTTTTCATGGTCAATCAGACCCTATTTCATCGCATCCTCTATCTGCACCCCTATCTCATGAAGGTCAGCAAACGTAGGTAGGGGTAAGACAATCATCTTTTGCAACAGCTTCGGTTGCAGATTACGAACGACCATTCTTATCTAGTCCTTCTCAGCTGGCCTGATGGTTATCATGGAGGCCTTGGCCCTCCACTGAGTAATGAAGTTGGAGAAGCCCTCCTTTGGCTCTTGTCGAATAGCCTTGAGATTATGAGTTGTGACCTCGATTTGAGTGTTATAGGAATATTGGGCGACAAAGGCCTCAGCCATCTCTTCCCAGCATCTCTTCACAGACTCCTCCAGTTTAACATACCAAATAGCCACAATACCCGATAGGGTTCGGCCAAAGAGAGATAGCTTCTGCAATCTAGTCAGGCCCATCGGCCGCAGAATATCTGAAAATAACCGCAAGTAGACCATGGGACCACCCAAACCGTCGAAGCGGTCTATGTATGGCATTTTAAATCTATCCGGCAATGTCACCGCCGAATCTATGTAGCCGTCCTCTATGTCCAAGATTGAGTTGACACCTTGAGCTCTCTTAAAAAGCTTCTCAAGCTTGCTCACCTTCGGAGCGGTAGGGTCGACCTCGAACTCAAAACGGGCCTCCGTTGGGTAGGCCGATGCTTTGGAAGTCTGGGGTGGAATTGGATCCAGTGGGATGTTCGCATTTTCCTGGACATTGGCTGTAGGAGTAGGAACTCTGGGTACTGGAATATCATGCAGAAGTTGTTGCTTGCTACGGTTGTTGTTGTTGTTGTGGTTGAAGCCTAGTAATCAGTTCAGCCTGTTGGGCTGCAACCTCTGTGTAGCGAGCGGTAACTTTCGCTTAGCGAGCAGGGTCCCACTGCATGGCCTCAATGATCTGTTGAAGTTGGCGCATCATATCCTCCATACTATCTACAGGGTACTGATCTATCAGAACCGGTGTATACACTCTTTTTGAGATGGAAGCAGAAAACTGAGCCCAACTGCGCACAGGTGACGTAGATAGTGACCGCTGAATTGGCGACTGTTGAACCGGTGATCTATGCCTAACTGTCCTCCATCTCGTAACCGGAGGTAGCGAAGAAAACACTAGTTGTCCTCCAATAAGATCCTCATATAGGTAAATCCTCCTGACTCTGGCCCAGAGTGCTAGGGGGAAAATTGCCTCGTCGGAAGCAATTGTGAAATACTACCTTGCAAAAAGAAAATAAAGCAAAAAAAGAAACAACAATTAGCAAACGTACAGCATCTCGGCTTAGACAAGGATAACACACAGTTGAAATCATAAGCTGGATAATCTGTACTCAAACACTGATTTCTGCCCCAAATTTCTGCCTCAAAATCAATACCCTCAAACTGATACCCAGACTTGCAATTGATACATGTATTCCTGTAGAGTCACACTCTAAAAGCACATATCAAGCAAGTGAGAACCAAAACACCCCTATGCTGGGATAAGGTTTCCCTATCTTAGTTTCGTCAGGACCTAGGGGTTTACTACGCACACATGCAGTTTCAAACAATCCTGCATTCAGGTGAGAAACCTGTCCTAGTTTGGAACAATCTCTGAGCCTTCCGATATGCAACTAGGTCAATTGGTCAAAAAGGGTGCCTCAGCAACACCACCTAATATACCTCTCGCTCCTAACATCGAGAAGTGAAAGGAGGATCAAACGGTACGGCAGTAGTCCAGATCTAAGGTTTGTGTTCCCATCGTGGTAGAGCTCGCAACCAGTTAGCCTTATGGCAAGCTTTTCCAATCGAGCCTCCGGCAAACTGCTCAGGAATAGCAGATGGCAAACACTATGACTTAGGCGCACTAATGCAAATGCAAATGCAAAGAAACACATAAGTGTAAATAAAACAACATATCATGAGTTCGAGTCAAGTTCTCTAAATCCTCAGCGGAGTCGCCAGAAACTGTAGCTCGACTTTCTTCACGCCCTCTTTCGGAGAGCTCGAATTGGTCCTACAGTTCAGAGTCCTGTCACGGTTCTGAATCTAATCTCACAAGTGCAATGTGAAACTGATAAACACCAAAGAGTCCAATCCGGCAAACCATTTTGGAAAATCAATTTTAAATCAAATAATGCCAAAACTGAACTACTTTGCCAGATTACAGAGTCGCCACCTAAATATTTTATTTTGGGGAAATTTAGGAAACCCTGACTCGTGCCAAAGGCCACGTGTCCGTCATCACCAAAGTTGCCTCGGCTTGGGAACTTGGGTACGAGAGGGGAAGGTCATGAAATGAGCACCCCCGCTCGCCCGATCAAAGGATCGACCTCTACTAAGCATGATATGTTGTTTGATAAACACATGTGTTCTTATTCTGATTATTAGCTAACTTTACTATGTGACGCACACACAATCAAATATAAACTAAGTCGCGAGACTTGGAACAAATCAACTCATGTTTGTTTTTTAAAATGGTTTGATTTTGCCACTCTCAAGTGAGCTAAAACGCGGATTTGCCACCCTCAAGTGGGCTTAAAACATGATTTGCCACTTCACAAAGTGGGCTTAAAACTCATAATCATCGAATTGTTCCAATTCAAGCAACAAAGTCTTCATCCACAGGCATTCATGCAGTTAATCATTTGAGCAAATAGCCTCATGGCAAGCATACGAAACATGGCAACACTCACACTCATGCTAACATGCTAAAGTGTAAAACTTATCGAGTACTCCAAGCCAAAACAAAAGCTAGTTAGAAATATGCATGACCCTGACTATGCTAAGATACCTAATGCAACACATGCAATAATGCAATTAATAGGCTTGGCTACTAATCATGGTATATGATACAATTTGAACAACATGTGATAAACACGTATTCAAAGAAGTGTATTGAAATAAAACGCAATTTGAAGGATACGCCGAGCCTTGGTGCATGCAAGACAAATGAATTATGCAAACATGAAAACATAAGGTATGTTAATCGAAACATGATCCATAATCTAACCATCGAAAGCGGATAAATAAAAGAGAGAAAAACGTGGGGTTGGAAGACATGTACATACGCACGCACACTTATTACAACATCGTGCCCTCATGAATGAGGGTCTGAATGAATAAGCTAAACTAATTTAAGCTAAGCTAATTACACTAATCTAATTAAACTAATTAGACTAATTATTACAAAACAAAATAAAGAAATAGCTAAGCTAAGCCACTTAATAATTACAACACTTAGCTAATTAGCAACTAGTTAATTAAATTACAAATTCATTCTAACTAAACATGCAAAGCACTAAACTACACTGCCTCAGCTTTGCTTCGAGAAGTTGAATATGCATGCACTCGATTTTTGCCCCGAAAAGCCTTTCGGTTTGCTCTTGAGAGGCTCTATTTGCAGGGTTGACCATACTCCAGAACTTTCTACTCCACCTTACCAAATCAATGCTGAGGACTACACCAGTAGCCTGCCGGCCATGAATGCTTGTTACCAGCCCCCTGCCGGCCAAAAATGTGCCATGCCGACCAAGGATGAAGCACTGCCGGCCACTGGCGTGCTGAATCACCACACTACAACAGAGCACAAACAGAGGAAAATTGAGGGTTTTCCAAGGATATGTTTATACTGTGCCCCTCCTTATCATATCAAAAACATCAAAGGAGTGGCACTCTTGGATCCAAAACCACCAATCAAGCATTTTCAATGCATGATGGCCAAAGATCCAAGTTGTACACTTTCAATAAATGCACAAAAACAAGACTTTAGACCACTACCTTATCATGAATGATCAAAAGCAATGGAGACAAAGGAGATTGGCTCATTCCATCACTTTGAGTATGAAATGCTCCAATCTACCTTGTCTTTAATATAACGTCCGATTGAACACATGCGATGCAAACACAACATGCTTATCTTGTTCATGTTTTACTTTGTCTTGTTTTATTTACTCATTTTTTATTACCAAATCATTCTTTAACCGGTTAAGTCCAAGGTGATTGTTCTCTAATGAGAGAGGAGTCAACCAAAGGATGATTTAAGACATGAGAGAGATCATGCCTTTGGTTAGTAGAAACCCTCAAAAGAGGATTAAAACCATTGAGCACAAGCTCTATCTCAGGCTTAAACACAACCTTAAGGTTAACCAAACCTCAAAACAAATGGAAAAGTGAAGAAGTGATGGAGGTTGTAGATATTTTAGTGCTGAAATGGCATGAAAGATGATACTACAACATGCAAGCAACTCATGCACAACATGTTTAAAAGCCAAAAACACTAAACTACTGAAGAGCACTACACTATAGCCATGCAATATAAAGATCAACTGACCATACCAACTCAAAACAGAGTTAAAATATGCCAAAACAGTGGCTAAAACTTGCTGAGATTAAGGCACAAAAGGCTAGAAAAACATGCTCACATGTCATGCTACAAACAAGACTCAAGAGCAACTTTAAAAAGCAATGAAAGAGTGAAGCAAATGAGCATGTGACAGAACTATGAACACTGAAATTACATGTAAAAAAAGGCACTTCAACATGCAAACATCTCAAGCAAATCAAGTTTAGAGGCCTAAACTGCCAAGCTAGTGAAGCCATTTGCACTACAACCATGCAAGACAATGCTCATATGACCAAGACAGCCCAAAATAAAGTTAAATCATGCCAAATCAGTAGCTAAAACATGCTGAGATCAAGTCACAAAAATGTAGAAAAACATGCTCACATGTTAGGCTATCTACACTTTCAAACAAGACATAAGAAGGGGAGGCCACCCCCTCCTATCAAGTCACAAGGTTTTTACCACTGAAAATCCCCTAGAATTCAGTGGATAAAAGAGCCAAAAAAGTTGTTTTAAAATCTTTGAAAGATGGCATAACTCTTTAATAAACAAGCTACAAAAAGGGTAGACTACTCCTAACTCAAATCAAACCTCAAACCACCATTTTAAACCATAAAAACAGAGATTTTAGAGGTTAAAACCAGCCTCAAAATAGCATGCAAAGGTGGCCAAACAAGTATTTAAATTAGACTTAAAATACAAGTATTCTACCTCTTTGAAAACAAGATGCTATTTAGGCAACAAAGGCAAGTCAAACCAAGCTAATATCCTCTTCTGCAGCTCAAATAGGACCTCAAGCAACCTCAACACAATGGTGATCAAGGTTGATCAAGAGCTCACAAGCAAAAGTGTAGAGAATTTAGGCTTTAAGGCAAAATATTTAGAGAAAGACGATTCTAGAGAGAGAAAGAGAGAGAGAGAGAAATTTTTATCTTCAAAATTTCCAACCTTGAGCATGCAAGAGGAAGGCTTCTATATATAGAAAATACAAAATCCTCTCAAAGAGATCCAGCCATACACGTGCAAGCAGATGGCTCAACCTGTGCAAACAGTTGGCACAAAATATCAGAAAATATCTACTGATACACTGGTGGTCGGCCGGCCATCAGTGATGGTCGACAGGGCACACTAATGGCCGGCAGGCCAAAATCCATGGCCGGCAGTGCATCAAGAATAACATGCTGGAAGGACCAAAACATGGTCAAAAAATGAGATAGAATTGATGCAGGGTTTGGAAAGCTCAAACCTGTGGCGTTCCGCCATGGAGTTCGAGCGCTTGACGAGCAACCAAATTTGTCATTGGATGTACCTACAAGAACATCTAAGTCTTGAGGACGGTCAAAAATGGGGTGTCTACAGCGACTAAATGTTTTGCGTGGTCCTATGAAGACATGCGTGGAATCACTCTCGGAATTGTGCAGCATAGGATTGCTCTCAGCCTCAAGACTCGACCCCTTTGCTTTCAAACCTTGAACTTTGATTCAGAATGTTCAATGATTAATCACAACATAAGGCTTGTATGGCCCGATCGGAAGCAGCTCTTGAACTAGGGGCAAGAAGGTCAGATGTCATTAAAGGAAGCCTACAAAGCTGCAAGAGAAGCATCCCTGGAACTAGGGGCAAAAATGTCGGATGTGCTCGAAGAGTTAAAGATGAGTCATTTCTCAAGCTAATGAAGATCGGCAAGAAAGCCAAATTCCAGCAGCTGGAACAAGAAAATTTATTGTTGAAGGACAATAGAGTTCCTATCCACAACACTAGCGGCAAATTCAGACCGGATTGGATGGACTCCTACTTCATCAGCGAACAGCAGTCATTCTCCTGGATTCAAATGGCTTCGAGATCTCAAAACCAATCAACATGGACAAGTTTAACTTTTTACCCTTGAGAGGCTCATTGGGTCGAAAACCCGGAAGGGCGACCCAGGCAAAAGTTAGAGCAGAGAAAAGAAAAAGACAAAAAAATGCAAAAATGGAAACAAAGCAAAAAAGAAAAGAAAAGAACAAAAATGAAGAAAAGAAAAAATGAAAAAATGAAAAGAAAAGAAGAAAAAAGAAATGAAATGAAAAGAAAATAAAAACAGAGCTCGCAATGTTGAAAACCCGATGTAGACGCGCCCGTGGGCTTCACTCTACAGTTCGGACTCGATTTGTGTCACGGTTCTAAATCTGAACCAAAGAGTCCAACTCTGGCAAATCGTTTTGAGAAAAACTGATTTTTGAAAAGAAGTGCCAAACATGGACTGCTTTGCCAGATTACAGAGTCGCCACCTAAATATTTTTTAAAATGGGAAATTTAGGAAACCCTGACTCGGTGCCGAAGGCCGCGTGTCCGTCATCACCAAAGTGGTCTTGGCTCGGGAGCTTGGGTACGATCGGGGAAGGTCAGCTATGAGCACCCCCTTTCGCCCGGTCCGAAGACCGGCCTCTACTAACCGTGATATCCGTTTTTGAAAACTTTATGCGTTCTTATTCCGGTTATTAGCCTAGAATTACTATGTGATGCGCACAACACAAAAGTATAGACTAGATCGCCTAACTTGGAAATAAACATTGCATATCCATTTTGTTTCGAAAACGTGTTGTTTTCTTTTGCTACTCGCAAGTAGGCTAAAATGCGGATTTCAATGAGTTGTTCCAACTCAGGCAATCCAACCTTCACCCACAGGCATTCAAACAGTTGTATAACACATAAGCATTTAGCCGCATGGCAATCCTATTGTCATGGCAACAATCACACGCGTGCGATATGCTAAAGCAAAAACACTTACATCGTACTCCGCGCCAAAATAATAAACTAGTTAGCAAAACATGCATGACCTAGTTCATGTTAAATGGCTAATGCATCACATACAGGGGTGCAATCTAAACAGGCTCGGCTAACCCTAAACATGGCACATGAGATGCGGCAACTATCACGTATTCAATTTGGGATTGAAAGTACGGTACAGTTTGCATGATGTGCCGAGCCCGATGCATGTAAACAAATGCATGAATGCACACATGCATTGCATAAGGTATGCTAAAATAAGTATGCCCTAATCTACCATAAGCAGGTAAATAAAAGGGTTAGAAAGAAATGGGGGTTGGAAGACATACACCCACTCACGCACACTTATTACAATTGCGCCCTCGCTCGGAGGGACCGAAAGAATATACAAAACCAAATAAATAATTAACTATTCTAGCTAATTAAATATTACAAATCAACTAAATTAAATAAATAAACTAATTAATCTATTTAAGCGATAAATGCCTCGGAAGGAGGGCTGACTGCCGCGTGTGCCCGGGACTCGCTCGGAACTGCACTGCCGTGCAAATGTGCCTCTGTTTCCTCTGCTCTCCTTCTCTGAAAATTCCCAAAACTTCAGGAGTGCCTCTCAGAGCACTGGGGAGCATCACCGGCTGAGGCAGGGGGCCACCGGCTGAGGAAGGAAGCCACCGGCTCTGAATTTCATTATCGGCTGCCAAGAGGCAGCCGGTCGGCACTAAAGAGTGCCGATCGGCCCTTTATCCCTGCAGAACCTGCAACTGACAGCAGCAGAGGAAACCAAAGGCAAGGCAATGCAAATCAAAGCATGTATGCACCAAGCACATCCCTCATCATGCTATGGACTCAAGAGGGCATGTGCCTTGATTCCCGGACCACCAATCGCGCATTTCCATGCATGATGGCCCTAAGAACCAAGAGTGCAAATTTGATTTCAAATGCATGCAATGCAAACAATCAAACAAGGGTGCCAAACCTCTATCATACTTCACTTCAAGAGGCTTAACATACATGCAAATGTGATGCAACCCTAAGCATGCTATCTATCATGCCAAATGAACAATGTGATGCACTTGTGCAAGGCTTACAAGCAAGCATGCAAAACAATGAAATGATGGGCTTTAGACATGAATTAGGCAACTCCTATAGGCCTAAAATCAGTGGCCAAAGTGCCTAGAAAATGAGACCAAATGCCCACACACACATGCAAGTGTTAAGGCTCAAGACTTAGGCATTCAAAAGCAACTCTCATGCATACTTAAAGAGGCCTAACATGGACAACTAACATGCATTTAAAGCTCTGAAATTCAAGCTAAACACGATGCCAAATCATGCAATAGAGCATGCCAAACAAAGCATGCAAATGGCCTAGGCTTAAAGCAAGTCAATAGGGCATTAAACCACACTTGGCACAAACACATATGGCATGCACTTAACAACCAAAAATAGGTTCTTAGCATGTTAAAGCAAGGCCAAAGAGCTACTTAGATGGCATCTAAGAGTCATTAAATCAAGGCATGCATTGAAGCCAAAACATGGAGCATACAAGACATACTCTTAAAGCATTAACAAGGCCACTAAGGCAATCAAACAAGCATGTATGAAGGACTGAAATGGCGTGCTAGATGGTTCCAACCATCAAAAATGAAGCAAGCATGTCATACTACAAATTCATGCTTTTGAGGCCAACAAGCCAAATACAAAGAAGCTACCAAATTCATGCTAAGATTGGCCAAAATAGCTATGGACAGAGCTAAATCATGGCAAAATGAGCTTACAAGCTTCACAAATCTAAGCTTAAAACATGCTAGAAAATAGGGCAAACAACCTAGACATGTTAAGGCATAAAAGGGGCATTACAAGGCAACTATACTAAGCATGTATAGGAGGCCAAAACCAACTTGAAAACATGTTATATCATGATAATATAAGCATGGAAAACAAGCCAAACATGCTCAACACACACTCAAACATGAAGCTCCTTAAGGAAGCAAAATTTGTCCTTTTCAAGGACATCAAGGAGAGGGGGGTGGCCCTCTCCTTCTTGAGACTTCAAGGCATGCTCTTCACCACTGAAATCCCTCAAGATTTCAGTGGTGAAGAGATCCTAAGACCAAAGTCTCGGATCTCTCACAAAATGGCACAAAAGGTGGCCTTTTCAAGGCCTAAAGGTGGTCAAAGTTCCTCAAACCACAAAACACTCTTAATATACAATAAAAGGGTCAAAAATCAGAACTTTTATGTCCCAAACACTAAGCTCAAAAACAGTTCTAAATTAGGTAGAAATGAGTTGCAAAAATGGGGAAAAAAGTGCAAGTTTCTCACCCTTGATGACTACCTTCACAAGAGTTGTTGGTATTGCCTCTTTGAGCTCAAAATCTGTCAAGAACCTCCAAGAACAGCCTCTGGAACCTCAGTTGCAAGGAGAGGGTGAAACACTAGGTGTTTTAGTACAATAGTGTGAACTAAACACCTAGTGTACTAAGAGGAAAAGAGAGATATGATATATGTATCTAACTTAACCCTAAAAACCAGAGCTCCAGCTCTCTAACAATGTCTAATGCTCTAAAAAATGCTAACCCTAAATCAAGAGGGAGAGCTTTCCTCTTATAGAACTTGTAAACTTACAAGCTAAGCAAACAAGGGTTCATCCCTCCATACACGTGTATGGAGGGGAAGCCAATTGCTCAAAAGCTGTCTGAAAATATCTCAGAAAGCAAGTGCACAGTGGTCGGCTGGGCAAATTGGTCATTTCGCCCAAAATAGTGCCGACCGGCACAAAATAGTGCCGACCGGCACAATATAGTGCCGGTGACAACTACAGCCAGCCGGTGGCCTCTAGCCCCAGCCGGTGGTGTGTAGGGATGCCTCACAAAGCATTCTCTTCCCTTCCAAGGCAAAACACAAGTGTTTGGTGCAAAACCAAACACAAACAGTCGAGTTCGGAGGTCCTGAGGCAAGGCTCGCATAGCCGAGAACTCCGGGAACTCCAAACGAACACAAACATGGATAATCACCGAGTGTTCCAACGGTGACGTCCAAGTCTTGAGGACGGTCAAAAATGGGGTGTCTACAGTTGCCCCTCTTTGACAGAACTCGAAAGTCATAACAATGACGGGAGTGAATGTCAAAGCCCAGAGACGACCCATTTTTGACAAGGCCGAAGACTTAGACAATCATACAAAGCACAAATGGTTGAACTCGCAAGCTGCCTACGTATCCCTTTAGGAATCAAACCAGCGTAGTTCAAGCACAGGCACACATGCCAAGGATAAGATATGCGCCCGTAGGCAGGGGCAAAATGCAACTGAAAATGCAAGAAGCCGAGCATAACTTATGATCATGCAAAGAAAGCTGTAATGAAGCATACATGCGACAGTTATAAGCTAACATGCAACAGTCTACACTACAATGTAGAAAGGATGTAAGAGAATTATGAAATTCTCAAAACGTCTCACTCGGGAGATACAATACCTGTGCGGCTCGCCTGGTTGCACCGGCGGTAAATGAACCGTACATACAATATCGTGCCTGAAAAGAAAGCAAACTTAACTGGTATAATATTGTTAGCAAAATGCATGACATATGCAAATGCGAATGATGAATGATATGCAATATATACAAAACCATGTATGAATAATGCAAGTGAAAATGTAGTGCAATTAAAACTAATGCAAACTACACACAGGGCAATTGAATCATGATTCAAACCGGAGCGGTTCGAAACCACACATATGTCAAATAGATTGATGGAGGTGACAAGTCCGTCTCCCATAGAACGATGTCTGATCTATGAGTACTTCGCACGGACACAAGAACAAGTATTGGGTGGAATGACATAAGTGGGGAAACGACCCGCTGGGGCGAGAATAATGATCCTAATGCCGGACGCAACAATTACACTGCAATGTAATGGAAATGGATACAATGGATATGGCACGCGGGCCAAACCGTATCTCGCCTAGGAAAGGCATGTACACGTACAAGCCATATCTAACACAGAAAAGGGTGCCGCAACCTCAAACCAACATACCAACGTGGAGTAGGCGCGATACACGAGCAGAACTATGCTTCAACATGAGAAGTATAGGCACATACCAGACCAAGCTCAACAAGGAAAGGCGCAAGCCATGGATGGAAGATGATGCAGTGGGATGCATGCGATGGAATAGATACAATGGATATGGCACGCGGGCCAAACCCAGTCTTGCCTAGGAAGGGAATGTACGCATACAAGCCATGTCTAGCACAGAACTTCTGCATACAGATCTGTGCTTCGACGTGAAAAGTAAGGGCACATACCAGACCAAGCTCAACAAGGAAAGGCGCGAGCCATAGATGGGAGATGATGCAGTGGAATGCATGCAAGCTATAATGCAATGGAAATGGACATCTACAAAAAATGCATGACATATGCGCTACACTACGAGGATGATGCATGACATATGCATGGTTTTTTTTTGTTTTGAAAATGCATGACAATGCATGACATATGCAATAGAATTGATGATGCATGGAATGCATGTTTTTTTTGAATTTTTGAAAATGCATGACATATGCAATAGTATTTACAATGAAATGCATGATAAATGCAATGTGATGCAATGGCTGCGATTGCAGTTTTCCCTATTCTACCAACGGGGTGATATACTAGGTTGGTTCAGTATCCAGAATCGAGGCGTAAACATGCCGCCTCAACCTATGGGGCTTCCATACAGATTTCAAGCCGAGGGTACATCCCCCTGGGTATTTAAACCAGACTTTAGTCTCGGAAATTCCGAACCTTTGCGTTCTAGGCACAAGCCATTCAAACTCTAGTTTTCACCGTCCCTATTGGTCTCCTAGGAACTCACCGCAAGCACAGACAGGTGGCTTTACCAGACCGCCGAAAGTCGTTCGGGCACGACAAACACCAAAGGAATTGCACCTTCAGAGGATTTAAGGTCTCCTTGACCGGGATGTATAATGTATGCATGACAATGCATGTTTTTTTTTGAAATGCGCGCCAACGCGCGGCTTTGAGATGCATGATAATGCAAATGAGCGGGTTTAAGGTCTCGCCGGACCTAAGGGGGGGCAACCGATGAGGTGCGCTAAACAATGCGATGGAATGCATGCCAAATGCAATGAGGTGCACACCTTAACGCACCGGAGGTCTTTCACCTCCCGAGGATTTAAGGTCTCCTAGACCGTGCGTGTTTAAGGTCTCGCCAGACCGGGGGGCAACTGTTACACAGTACTCAAGTGCATGCAATGCAAATGAGACGCGCATGAGACGTGCGTGTCTCAAAAGATGGAAAATGAAGTGCAAAACGAGGCGTATGTGCCTCGAGATGCAATGAAATGCGAAATGAGACACACGTGCCTCATTTGATGGAAAATGAAGTGCAAAACGAGGCGTACGTGCCTCGAGATGCAATGAAATGCGAAATGAGGCACACGTACCTCATTTGATGGAAAATGAAGTGCAAAACGAGGCGTACGTGCCTCGAGATGCAATGAAATGTGAAATGAATGTGACGAGGTACACCTTAATGCACCGAAGGTCTTGCACCTCCCGAGGATTTAAGGTCTCCTGGACCGTGCGTGTTTTCGGTCCCACCGGACCCGGGGCAACTGATGAGATGCGGGAAATAGCGCGATGGAATGCATGCCAAATGCAATGAGGTGCACCTTAACGCACCGAAGGTCTTGCACCTCCCGAGGATTTAAGGTCTCCTAGACCGTGCGTGTTTAAGGTCTCGCCAGACCATGCGTGTTTAAGGTCTCGCCAGACCGCCATGGCAGAATGAAATGCACATGAGGCACGCGTACCTCATGGGATGGAGAATGAAATGCAAAACAAAGTATGTGAGGTAGTAGACCTTACGTGACTCAAAATGAGATGCAAGATGAAGGAGTACGACACGCATGCCGCATGACAATGCAAAATGGTGCAAGTCGCAAGAGACGTGCAAGATGGCGCGATGCGTTAGACAATGCACATGGGGCAACTTTTGAATCTCTGTAAATGACAAAAGGATACAAAAGGATACAATCTCTGCTTGAATTTGAGCGCCACGCATAGTAGAGACGGTCTGAAGTCAAAACGGAGGCCGGTTGAGCATCGGGGATGCATTTTCTTGTACTTTCTTGAGCTATGAAGACCCAAAACTCCTCAATTTGCCTAAACAGGGCCTTGGGAACACCACCGGCTGGGTGGGGTGGTCACCGGCTACCACCGGCTGCATGAACTCATCTATCGGCACAAAAATGTGCCGACCGGCACAAAATAGTGCCGACCGGCCAAAAATAGCTGATCGGGGGCAGTTTTGACAATTTGCCTCGGGTCTTTTAAAATAGGGTTCCAAACCCTATTCTAATCACTTTCCCTCCGCCGAAAATTTCTCCTCTCTCTCTCCAGAGCATTTTTCTCTCTTCTTTTTATCGATTTCCGCGCGTTTTACGCCCGTTTCATCGTCCGATTCGCGTATACCTTCGCGTTTCGAACACTTTGAACCGAATATTTCTCCATTTCGGTGTTCCTTTCGCTATTTTCGCCTTTTCGGGACTTGTTCCCCTCGATTTTCTCTTCATTCTTGTGTCTTTTCACATTCCGACCCTTCCGGCCATTTCCGACCCTCTCGGGGTTGACTTTGTCGATTGACTTTTCGTATTCCGGCCCATTTTTCATTTTCCGGCCATTTTCTCGCTACCACTACCATGGCAGACGAGGTTCCACATGTCGGGACTCCCCCGGACCATGAGATGGACCCCGGGGTCGAGCTCCTCCCATTGAGCGAGCGCCCATTCGATCCGGCGACCTATCGCCCGGCCATCCACGTGCTACCACCCGACGGACTCCGCCACTTCCGCGGCTTTGACAGAGTTTTGGACCCAGAGCTTCTGCTGCGCGAGCCGGCCTCCCACTTGTCTGCTGGCGCCACCGAGGTAACATTCTCGTCTCTTATTTTCTGCAATGTAGGATTTTCTGTCAATTGCCGTAGCTAACTGAACCCCCTTAACTGCTTAATTATGATGTACTGTACTGTAGTCGATTGTAGACAAACTCACTACTGACATCTGTTTAGAACCGACGCACATGCACACACTGCACTAGCCTCAAGCACTCAAACACACGGCACACGTTGCACTGCTAATTCGCCGACACCCGGCGCTTATTTGAATCTGAAAACTCGCACGCATGCTATATTTGCACAAAACTACACCAATACGCGGACATATCACACGTTGTAGTTTACTGAAACATACCGAGACCTGGCTTCTATTTGAACGTTGAAAAGCACGCACACACGCTGTTTACACCAACCCTCATAGGAGCACTGACATGTCACAGACCGTAGCCCACCCACTGGTAAGCTGAAACCCGATATCTGCTTGAATCTGAAAAATGTGCACACATGCACCGTATCTGCATGCTAACCTTCATAAAACACACTGACACATCACAGGCAGTAGTCCACCGCAATACACTGAGGCCCGATATCTGCTTGAATCTGAAAAATGTGCACACATGCACCAAGTTTACACTGGAGCATCTAAAACACACTGACGCACCACGGGTTTGTAGTTTACTATAAGCACACCGGCACCTGGTTTCTGTTTGAAATTTAAAAATTTGCACGCATATCAGATTTGTACCGACTGCATATCTTCATATGGCTTTGTAATTTCTTGACTACAGGGAGACTCCCATACTCTCCGCGGGTATGGGAACATTACCGCTCGCGACTGGTATACCGAGCTGCCCGACGCCGTTAGCCGCATTGTGGATCGGGCCGGCTTCGGTACCTTCTGCAGGGGGCTTTCCAGACTCTCTACTTGCAGACCTCTTCTTGCCGCTCTGGCAGAGAGGTGGTGGGATACCACCGATTCTTTTCATCTATCGGCGACCGGGGACATGACGATGACCCCTTACGACTTCTCGATGCTCACTGGCATCGGGGTGGGGGGTGATCCGATCCCCTTTGACACAGACATGGACGAGTGGATCGTCGCTCAGGTTTATTTGCTCGGCGAGGCGCCGCCGCTTGTTCGTCCAGGGTTCGTCTGCTATTCCTGGTTCGAGGTGTAGTTTCGAGTGCGGACCATGCTGGTGGACGCGGCTCCGATGACCCAGGAGGCTGCTGAGAGATATGCGCGCGGCTTCCTCATGTTTTTGCTAGGGACCACCCTATTCGCCGACCGGGCGAACACCGTGCCTCTCTGCCTCCTCAGCGCACTGGTGGACGTCCGACGGATTGTGCAGTATGACTGGGGTGGCGCGGCTCTGGCCACCCTTTACGGCTACATGAGCTCCGTCTCCCGTGGCAGCGGGCAGTTGCTCGGGGGCTACAGGCGAGCCTGGGAGGTATGTCTTCTTCTCTGCATTTCATTTCTGTTCCGTACTTTCTGTACTCTGTACACTGCACACACTGTTGTCTGTAGACTGTACACACGGCACACACATATTTCTGCTTTATATTGACTGTACACTGTTCACATTGTACACCCTGCTCAACACAATACACAACACACGGCTCTGTTATTTCTGCTTTATTCTGTACTCTGCTTTATTCTGATAATCGTACTGACGTCTGTTTTGCAGCTGTGGGTGTATGCCTACTTCCCCAGACTGGAGCCAGTACCGGAGACGGAGACCCCTCTGGTCGTCCCCTTCTCTCGCCGTTACAACGGGCGATGTGTCCGGAGACCCCGGGACACTTTTAGCTTCTACCGTCGTTTCTTCGACACCATCACCCCTTCTGAGGTATGTTTTACTTACAGTCCGTTTGAAGCTTCACTTTCATGCGTACATTTCTGTATCAGTAGATAATCAACTGTATTTCATTTCAGGTCACCTGGCAGCCGTGGGCTCCACTCCCAGCGGTGATACGAGATAGGTATGCCGGCGCCACCGAGACCTCGCGCTACCGGATTCTCCTGGAGGGCCCGGTCTGTCGGGCCTGGTACCTGGGTGAGCGCTTCTTGCGTCAGACCCTGGGATTGCCGGAGCAGATAGTTCCGATCCAGCCTCCCGAGCACATGAGGGACACCGAGAGGTTTTCTGTGCAGCAGATGGAGGACTACACCCTTGGCTGGGCCATAGATGTGGATGCCTACAGGGGCGAGGGCGACTACTCTGAGTACGTCCGGACCTTCTTGATGCGGCCTCTGAGTGGGGGCTCCCGAGCTGATCCAGCGAGGCCTGTGGCGCCGGTAGCCCGGGCAGAGACAGGAGCAGGAGCGGGGCCATCACAGAGGGCTCGAGCTCGCGGCAGGAGGGGAGCGCAGAGGGGACGAGGGACGGGCTGGCCCGCTCTGCCTACTATGTTGACTTATAGGGGGCAGAGTGGGGAGACCTACCAGATCCCTTTTGCTCTTCCTCCGGCTGATCATGAGCTGGCTGGTATTCCTGACTTGCCTCCGGTATGTATCACTTTATTTCTGCATCTTGCATTGTCATTTCATTTCAGTTTATTCAGATATCCCACAGAATACTGATGTACTTAATACTTTTGCAGGCTTCTTCCGAGTATACCCGTCAGTCGGTGGAGCTGAATGCCTCCCTGATGGGGATGCTGCAGCGGACTCTTGACGCTCTGGCCGTCTACGGCTTGCCGGTATGCCCTACTGACCACAGTCTCAAATCATACTCTATTTCGCACAATCTGCTATACTGCACAAAAATCTGATAAACTGCTCACGGTTTTCATACATTGTACTCATACACTCGCACACTGTACTGATAAACTGTTCACGGCATTCACACACTGTACTCATACACTGCATTCTGCATTGATAAACTGCTCACGGCATTCACACACTGTACTCATACACTGCATTCTGCATTGATAAACTGCTCACAGTTTTCTGATGTGTTTGTTCTTTGTATTTTCAGCCTCCTTTCCCGATCCCTCCAGTGGGTGACACTGCTCCAGCTGGGCCTCCCGTCTCTACTCGGGATGGCAGGATCTTCCCTCGTACCAGAGGGGGACGTGGTCATGTGGGGAGCAGCTCACGAGCTCCAGTTCCAGGAGATGGGGAGTCGGAGGCGGGGACTGAGTCATTTGCGGAGGAGGCTGGGGGTAGCTCGGGTTCGGGCTCCGACAGTGACGGCTCCGACGACGCCTTTGTGCTTCTGCCCAGGAAGAGGGCGAGGACTGACCCTTAGGCATAGGGCCTACTGCTGATGATGATGATTTTGCTGCTTTTTTTTCTTTATTTCTTTTCTTGTACTTTTCTCTTTTTGGTAGATAGAGTACTATGTACTGCCACAGGCAGATTTTTTTGCTTTTCTCAAACTATGTATTTGGAAGAGATGATATAAAATGAACTTTTTATCTGAAAAGTGTTATATTTACATATCTCATACTTTGCACTGCATTGCATCATACTACACCTCAAATGTAAATGATATTGATTTGTACCTGACAATTGAACACTTGCACTGTAATAATCAAATAACCAACCAACTAAACAGCAAAACAACTCATACCAACCACTACTCAAACTGAATAGACAGCCCATACTCTACTGGGGATTGATATGCATATAATCCATAACCCAGCGCTCGATTCATTCTGCCCACAGCAATCTCTGAACAAACAGCCCCAATCTGGCGAGACAGATCGCAAAACTGATACGGTTGCAGTTGAAACACATTCGGATGTCCCGAATTTTGCCTTTCCTTCCCCTACTTTGCACGGATGTAGAAAATGGCAAAACATTCTGAGCACAAGCGATTACCTTTTGAAAGAGGATGGGTTTTCAACCAGGGAACCGAGCCTAATCACAGAGCATGACGGGGCAGACTCAAACAAAGAAACAAAAGGCACACGACCTAACACAACGAGACATACTCGGGAAAGACTCAAAACTAAGTTGAGGCTAACAAATCAAAAGACACGACACGGACGTGTTTGAAAGAGACCTCAAATTTCGAGGAGCCAGTTCCTCCGGGTAGGTTTCCCACCCCTTCTGATTTGCGTGATTCTCACATCACTCGACCCTCAGGCTCGGTTTTTCTCGCAAAAACCCTTCTCTCACTTTTCTCTCAACTTACTCCTCTCTATTCTTTATTCTCTCATTTTGCATCCCTCCCCGAGTTGAATGACAGATGAATAGGAAGTTGCGGGTTCATGCCCGACACGACTAGCTCGCGGCTATTTCTTCTGGTGGATAGAGTGTCTCTCGGACAATCAGGTTAACGGGGGGAAGACAGAGGACCTGACTCAATCGTGCCCCTAGTTCATCATTTTGACCACTTTTTGTTGTGTTTTCTAAAACAGTTCTGACCAAAATGAGAGTTAGATTAACGCACTTATTCAATTTTTGATTTGAAAATTATGCGAGTCAGGCTGTAAACACTGAAAATTCTCCCCTCTTGGGTCCAATCATGGTCCAATTTTGAAAGCGAAACAGTTTTCGAGAAAATAAGTCAACCTCAGTAAAACTTTTCAAAACCGTTTTTGTAGACAATCAATGCTCAACGAGCGTAGAACTTACCCTCGAGATGCGCAACCTCGGATCGGAGGTAATGGAAAATTGCCCCTGGCCTAAAAGGGGAAGGGAGGCAACGGAAAGTTGCCCCTGGTTTGAACGGTAGCTCAGGGCAATTTATGTCAATGGAGGGCAACGGAGGGCAACGGAAAGTTGCCCCTTGCTTGGATGATGCCGCGGCATGTTTGTAAGCCAGCCTTTGTCGATGACGATCGGACCCTCGGACGCGGAGAAGTCGAAGATGGCCTGAATCAATATGTGGACATAGTCACCTGGAAGGTGTTGGTGGTTTGGCTTCAGGAGGAAGTTAATCACGCGGCTCCGGGTTACTGTAATCAAGACATCGGATTCGGAGTGGGCGAAAGTGATCAAAACCATGACATGGACTGAGACGCTATGGAAGCGTTGGGGGCTGGACTTCAAGATGAAGTTGCCTACGTATCCCAAACATGGGAATCAAGCCTTACGTAGTTCCGGTTAAGGTATACTCGGGTATTTTAACCTTCGCTATTTTTAGGCTCTTACTTTTGCCAAGGCGCCCAATGCGGGTTTTCGACCTTGCGAGCTATATTCTTTTCTCTTTTTTTCATTCTTTTTCTTTTCTTTTGCATTGTCTTTTCTCTTTTGTATTATCTCCTTTTTTGCTTCTTTTGCACTTTTCTTTTTTGTATTTTCGTATTTTTCCTTTGCTCTAACTTTTGCCTGGGTCGCCCTTCCGGGTTTTCGGCCCAGCGAGCCTCTCAAAGGGTAAAAGTGTAGCAAGCCCATGTCAAATGGTTCTAGTAATTGAAGCCTTCCTGTATCTAGGAGAACGGCTGTTGCGGTACCTTACAGAAGAGTCCATCACGGTTGCTTCACGAGCTTCTTCTAGTTAGGTATAATCTTTTGCTCCGATTTCAATGCCCCTTGTCCGAGAACTGCTTCGAAACTGGCCGCACGGGCCTCTTCTGACGGTCGACCGTTGAACGGCCTGGATGAGTTGGAGGAACAAAACAGGCGGGTTGATGCTTGAGGCTGAGAGCGATCCTAGGCTGCACAATCTCAAGAGCGATTCCACACAGGTCTTCACAGGACTGCGCAAAACAATTTTTTGAAAAATTTTAAGAAAGCGACACATCACTCGCACTGAAGATAGTGTGGAACCGATCTGGATCAAGTCAGGATCCTTCCCAGTACTCACGCTGACAAGCATGATTTCAATCGTTAAGGGCTTAGCACGTCTCTCTTTCTCTCAGTTGATCAAAGTTTTGCAAATCCCGAGGAATTCCTCCCTCTTTGTTTTTACCACCGCAGTGTTTCAAAGAAGGTTTTGAAAAACTTAGGTCAAAACAATAATTTTTAAGGCACAAAAGAGCAGGTGGAATGCACTGTCACCCCATTCGAATTCTCTGGCACAACTAGCCCAACATAAATAGTACGGGAATACGATAGCCGCGGCTGTTTCATTCGGGTTCCCTAGATGTAAACTGGCTCCACGGCAGAGGTAGACCCAAAAAGAAAGCAAAAAAAAGAAGTAATTACAAAACAAAACGGTGCTCGAGGCAACAACCCCGAAGTCACCTAGTATTCTTATACAAAAGAGGAACTGACTCATTACAATTAGACAGACCCTTAAGCAAAAAGGACTGACTCAAAACAATGAGACAGACTCAAGACAAATCAAAAGACTGACCTGACACCCAAGTCAGGTTTTACAAAACTAGTATTGGCAGGTGCTCAAAAATGCGCGCCAAACGCCATATCCAAAAATGTACCAGATATTGCCCGCAGGCAGTTGAATCTCAATTACATACTCGCAGTATCGGTGTCCTCGGTATCTGTGTCCTCACAATCCAAGAACTCTGTAGTGACTGATTTGGCCGAGGTAGGCGGGAGGATGACCTTGTTATCAATCAAATCCTGTACCTCATGACGGAGGCGGAAGCAATTATCAGTGGCGTGGCCAAACTGTTGATGGTACGCGCAGTACTGAGTGGCATCATGGCCTGCTGGAAGGGGTTTGGGGAGCGGCCTAGGATCGAGTGGTGTGAGATGCCCCTTTTTGGCCAAAATCAGAAGTGCCCTAGACAAAGGCATGTGGAGAGGATGGAAGGCCCTGCGTCCTCGGGGCAGGTACTTCGGAACCTGAGGACTCTTGCTAAATGCACTAGCGAACGGGTCAGCGGGTGCAGCCCTGGGTTTCTGATCCTTTCCGGATGCAAGGCGGGGAGTGGGAAGAACCTTCTTGGCATGACGGGGCCTATCCCGGTTCTCTGATTGACTGGAACTGCCCTCAGGCGAAGTAGGGAAAACATCATCCACACTTTTGGTTACAATCGCGGATACCTGTTGTTTGCTCATTCCCCCGGCTTTCAAAGCCTGGACTACCCACAGCAGTTGTTCCACGGGATCGGCATCCACCTTCACTTCGTCTTTGCCTCTGGCCTCAGCCTGGTGGGAGGTTTGGGTTGGTACTGGTACATCACTGTTGTGGGTGGAGGTCATCTCCGACTGATTGAGCTCGATCACAATCCGCCCCAGTATCGGGGGCTCCTGGGGTTCGAAATTTCCAGCATACGGTGCAACCGGTGGCGAGGTTGACATTCCGTAAGCGAGATCCGCCACGGACCTCTGGAGCTCACCTATCATCCCCATTAACTCGAATGTAGTGGGCTCGCGAGCCTGATAGAACTGAGGGGTTCAGATTGGGTGTGCAGCGGGCGACCTAGGCGGGTGCGGCATGTCATCAGTAGCCTCATCTTGTGGGTTGGTTCCTTGACTTAGCGCGGCCGTCATGACCACAATCTCTTCTGAATTCTGCATCATGTTCGGTCCTGCCTCAGCGAGGAGAAGACACTAGCTGTTCTGACTCAACTCTCTGAATCACTGAACTGAAACGGAAAACAAGCAGCATTTCAGCCCCAAATAGATCAAACACGGGTGTAGTCGAACAACTGCACTCTTCTACTGAATACTGTTCCCCGAAGTCACTGTCCCAAATCTGAAACTGATTCCCGCAGATATAACTGATTCTCAAAAACTGATACTGGTGTCCGCAGGCCGGATGCCCAGACTCGCAAATTGGTATATGCATTCCCTGTAGAGATACACTCTAAAAGCACATAGCATGTAAAATGAGAGCCAATACACCCCTATGTTGGGGTAGGGTTTCCCTGTCCTATTTTGTCAGGAGCTAGGGTTTTACTACGCACGCAGCGGTTTCAAACAACCTAAATCGGGTAAGCAACCTGTCCTAGTTTGGAATGGTCACTACGGATTCCGACTATGCAACTAGGTCGAATGGTCCAAAAGGGTGCCCCGGTAAAACCGGGGTTTGTGTTCCCATGCTGGCAGAGCCCGCAACCGGTCAGCCTTATGGTCATGCCTTGACAAGACAAGCCTCCGGCAAACCGCTCAGGAATAGCAGATGGCCAACACGGTGTCCTAGGCGCACCAATGCACATGCAATGCAAAGAAACACATAAATGAAATCAAAATAGGATATCACGAGTTCGAGTCAAGCTCTCTAAAA
The DNA here is from genome assembly GCA_022316695.1 of Camellia oleifera. NCBI lineage: Eukaryota > Viridiplantae > Streptophyta > Magnoliopsida > Ericales > Theaceae > Camellia > Camellia oleifera. The sequence continues at coordinate 158,319,510 of CM039309.1, forward strand.
TCCCCAGCAGAGTCGCCAGAAACTGTAGACGCGCCCGTGGGCTTCACTCTACAGTTTGGACTCGATTTGTGTCACGGTTCTAAATCTGAACCAAAGAGTCCAACTCTGGCAAATCGTTTTGAGAAAAACTGATTTTTGAAAAGAAGTGCCAAACATGGACTGCTTTGCCAGATTACAGAGTCGCCACCTAAATATTTTTTTAAAATGGGAAATTTAGGAAACCCTGACTCGGTGCCGAAGGCCGCGTGTCCGTCATCACCAAAGTGGTCTTGGCTCGGGAGCTTGGGTACGATCGGGGAAGGTCAGCTATGAGCACCCCCTTTCGCCCGGTCCGAAGACCGGCCTCTACTAACCGTGATATCCGTTTTTGAAAACTTTATGCGTTCTTATTCCGGTTATTAGCCTAGAATTACTATGTGATGCGCACAACACAAAAGTATAGACTAGATCGCCTAACTTGGAAATAAACATTGCATATCCATTTTGTTTCGAAAACGTGTTGTTTTCTTTTGCTACTCGCAAGTAGGCTAAAATGCGGATTTCAATGAGTTGTTCCAACTCAGGCAATCCAACCTTCACCCACAGGCATTCAAACAGTTGTATAACACATAAGCATTTAGCCGCATGGCAATCCTATTGTCATGGCAACAATCACACGCGTGCGATATGCTAAAGCAAAAACACTTACATCGTACTCCGCGCCAAAATAATAAACTAGTTAGCAAAACATGCATGACCTAGTTCATGTTAAATGGCTAATGCATCACATACAGGGGTGCAATCTAAACAGGCTCGGCTAACCCTAAACATGGCACATGAGATGCGGCAACTATCACGTATTCAATTTGGGATTGAAAGTACGGTACAGTTTGCATGATGTGCCGAGCCCGATGCATGTAAACAAATGCATGAATGCACACATGCATTGCATAAGGTATGCTAAAATAAGTATGCCCTAATCTACCATAAGCAGGTAAATAAAAGGGTTAGAAAGAAATGGGGGTTGGAAGACATACACCCACTCACGCACACTTATTACAATTGCGCCCTCGCTCGGAGGGACCGAAAGAATATACAAAACCAAATAAATAATTAACTATTCTAGCTAATTAAATATTACAAATCAACTAAATTAAATAAATAAACTAATTAATCTATTTAAGCGATAAATGCCTCGGAAGGAGGGCTGACTGCCGCGTGTGCCCGGGACTCGCTCGGAACTGCACTGCCGTGCAAATGTGCCTCTGTTTCCTCTGCTCTCCTTCTCTGAAAATTCCCAAAACTTCAGGAGTGCCTCTCAGAGCACTGGGGAGCATCACCGGCTGAGGCAGGGGGCCACCGGCTGAGGAAGGAAGCCACCGGCTCTGAATTTCATTATCGGCTGCCAAGAGGCAGCCGGTCGGCACTAAAGAGTGCCGATCGGCCCTTTATCCCTGCAGAACCTGCAACTGACAGCAGCAGAGGAAACCAAAGGCAAGGCAATGCAAATCAAAGCATGTATGCACCAAGCACATCCCTCATCATGCTATGGACTCAAGAGGGCATGTGCCTTGATTCCCGGACCACCAATCGCGCATTTCCATGCATGATGGCCCTAAGAACCAAGAGTGCAAATTTGATTTCAAATGCATGCAATGCAAACAATCAAACAAGGGTGCCAAACCTCTATCATACTTCACTTCAAGAGGCTTAACATACATGCAAATGTGATGCAACCCTAAGCATGCTATCTATCATGCCAAATGAACAATGTGATGCACTTGTGCAAGGCTTACAAGCAAGCATGCAAAACAATGAAATGATGGGCTTTAGACATGAATTAGGCAACTCCTATAGGCCTAAAATCAGTGGCCAAAGTGCCTAGAAAATGAGACCAAATGCCCACACACACATGCAAGTGTTAAGGCTCAAGACTTAGGCATTCAAAAGCAACTCTCATGCATACTTAAAGAGGCCTAACATGGACAACTAACATGCATTTAAAGCTCTGAAATTCAAGCTAAACACGATGCCAAATCATGCAATAGAGCATGCCAAACAAAGCATGCAAATGGCCTAGGCTTAAAGCAAGTCAATAGGGCATTAAACCACACTTGGCACAAACACATATGGCATGCACTTAACAACCAAAAATAGGTTCTTAGCATGTTAAAGCAAGGCCAAAGAGCTACTTAGATGGCATCTAAGAGTCATTAAATCAAGGCATGCATTGAAGCCAAAACATGGAGCATACAAGACATACTCTTAAAGCATTAACAAGGCCACTAAGGCAATCAAACAAGCATGTATGAAGGACTGAAATGGCGTGCTAGATGGTTCCAACCATCAAAAATGAAGCAAGCATGTCATACTACAAATTCATGCTTTTGAGGCCAACAAGCCAAATACAAAGAAGCTACCAAATTCATGCTAAGATTGGCCAAAATAGCTATGGACAGAGCTAAATCATGGCAAAATGAGCTTACAAGCTTCACAAATCTAAGCTTAAAACATGCTAGAAAATAGGGCAAACAACCTAGACATGTTAAGGCATAAAAGGGGCATTACAAGGCAACTATACTAAGCATGTATAGGAGGCCAAAACCAACTTGAAAACATGTTATATCATGATAATATAAGCATGGAAAACAAGCCAAACATGCTCAACACACACTCAAACATGAAGCTCCTTAAGGAAGCAAAATTTGTCCTTTTCAAGGACATCAAGGAGAGGGGGGTGGCCCTCTCCTTCTTGAGACTTCAAGGCATGCTCTTCACCACTGAAATCCCTCAAGATTTCAGTGGTGAAGAGATCCTAAGACCAAAGTCTCGGATCTCTCACAAAATGGCACAAAAGGTGGCCTTTTCAAGGCCTAAAGGTGGTCAAAGTTCCTCAAACCACAAAACACTCTTAATATACAATAAAAAGGGTCAAAAATCAGAACTTTTATGTCCCAAACACTAAGCTCAAAAACAGTTCTAAATTAGGTAGAAATGAGTTGCAAAAATGGGGAAAAAAGTGCAAGTTTCTCACCCTTGATGACTACCTTCACAAGAGTTGTTGGTATTGCCTCTTTGAGCTCAAAATCTGTCAAGAACCTCCAAGAACAGCCTCTGGAACCTCAGTTGCAAGGAGAGGGTGAAACACTAGGTGTTTTAGTACAATAGTGTGAACTAAACACCTAGTGTACTAAGAGGAAAAGAGAGATATGATATATGTATCTAACTTAACCCTAAAAACCAGAGCTCCAGCTCTCTAACAATGTCTAATGCTCTGAAAAATGCTAACCCTAAATCAAGAGGGAGAGCTTTCCTCTTATAGAACTTGTAAACTTACAAGCTAAGCAAACAAGGGTTCATCCCTCCATACACGTGTATGGAGGGGAAGCCAATTGCTCAAAAGCTGTCTGAAAATATCTCAGAAAGCAAGTGCACAGTGGTCGGCTGGGCAAATTGGTCATTTCGCCCAAAATAGTGCCGACCGGCACAAAATAGTGCCGACCGGCACAATATAGTGCCGGTGACAACTACAGCCAGCCGGTGGCCTCTAGCCCCAGCCGGTGGTGTGTAGGGATGCCTCACAAAGCATTCTCTTCCCTTCCAAGGCAAAACACAAGTGTTTGGTGCAAAACTAAACACAAACAGTCGAGTTCGGAGGTCCTGAGGCAAGGCTCGCATAGCCGAGAACTCCGGGAACTCCAAACGAACACAAACATGGATAATCACCGAGTGTTCCAACGGTGACGTCCAAGTCTTGAGGACGGTCAAAAATGGGGTGTCTACACCCGAAAGGGCAGCTTTGGCAAAAGTTAGAGCGTAAAAGGAGAGTGTTAATACCCAAGTGCAACTTACCTCAGAACTACGTCAGGCCTGATTCCCATATTTGGGATACGTAGGCACCTTCATCCTGAAGTTCGGCCCCAATCATTTTCAGCGTGCTCGGCTCATCCATGTTGGAAGGCTTATCCTTGTTCAAACTCAGCTATCTTCTCCATGTGCAAATTGGCTCGTCTTCGTTCAAATTCAGTTCTTCTATTTTGTTACAAGATTCAGCTACAAGACAAATCAAATTCAGATATGAGATTGTGCATCTCGAGAGTAGATTCTACATTGGTTGATGCAATGTCCATTTGCAAAATAATTTTTTGAGGATTTTTAATAAGGTTGACTAATTTTCTTAGAAATTATTCCATTTTTCCCCCCAAAATTGGACCATTTCTTGGACTCAAAAAAAGAAAAATTTTTAGTGCTCACAACCTGATTTGCATGATTTCAAATCAAAAAATTGAACAAGCATCTTAATCTAACTCTCATGTTGGTCAAAATTGTTTTAGTAGAAAGCTAAAAACAAAAAATAGTCAAAATGATGAACTACGGGCACAGTTGAGTCAGGTTTTCTGCCTTTTCCCCATTATCAATGTACTCGCTAGAAAGGGCACAGCTGAAGTTAGAAGTAGGGGGCCCAGCGCTTTCTCATCCTCCAAACAATGAGGTATCAAGCCAAGTGCGAAGCACAGATTGAAAATGGAGCTGGGTATTCGCCCCCCTCATCTAGACGGGTTTGATCACACCCAAATTGGCGTCTGACCCGGAATGGGGACGTAGAAAATGCAATGTGTGAGACCAATCAATTGTATACCTGGCTAGTGGGATATGCTGTAAGTCATCTCGGTCAAGCTAAGCCAAGGGCATCATTAACTGATGTAGGTTGCAGATCTGCTGCACATCCAATCGCATCATAACCCCTCTGTGGGAAAGCTCACTAGTTGCGAGCGAAAGAAGAAGAATCTAGTAGAATGCTAGGGGCAAGATCCCACAACTTATTGTTTATCCATCAACTACCTCGGAGAGCGATAAAAAAAAATAAGAGAGATTAAAGAATAGAGAGATGTGTGCTGAGAGAAAAAGTGAGGAAATGGCTTTTCAAAGAAAAAGAGATTAAGTGCCAAGTGATGTGAGAATCACAAATAAGAAAGGGTGGGAAACAATACCTGGAGAAACAGGCTCCCCGTGAATGTCCGAGTATTGTGTATGTTGTTTTTGTTTGTCTCGAATCTTGTTTTGAGTCATTTAGCATAGTTGTGTTGTTTTTACCTTTGTTTTCCTTTCTTGAGTTGTTTTGACTTTGGTTAGTCGTAGGCTCAATACCCGGTCAAGAACTCATTCTAAATCTCAATTTCAAAAAATAGTTTTGTGCTCAGAGTGCTGTGCCATTCCCAACATGGTGTACAAAATAGGATTCTTTCTTTCATAAACTGCAGGGTTCAACCCAAGTCGAGAGACAGAAAGAAATCGAACCAGGACCTATCTGAAGCTATACGGGTTCTAGACTGCAAAGCAAAAGAAAAGAGGGAAAACTAGAACATCTGAGTGTGTTTCAACTTCAGCAAATTCCTAGTCTGCATTCCAGGTGCACCTTCTCAGGCCTCGCCATTTCTCTGGAGTATAAGTGTACCTCAACCATAAGTTCAAGCCTACTTCCAGTCAGAATGGCAATCCAAGCAGTATCTGTGGTTTTCACATGCAGATGTTACCTCTCACCAATATGAACAGGATGTATCATTTTCTTAGTTAAGCATGTTGCAAAGTCCTTCGAGAGATAAATCAAAGGCACCAAAGTACATATTTGTTTCCCTTCTATTGCATTCTATCATGCATAGAATATGCTTTCATTCATGCATAGAATATGCTTTCGATTTCGCATAGAATATGCTTTCATTCATGCATAGAATATGCTTTCAATTTCGCATAGAATATTCTTGTCTCTTAGAACATACCTTCAATTTTGCATAGAATATGCTCCTCTCTCGCATGGAGCATGCATTGTTTTGTAAACCAATCACTTCTGTGCATTTATCGCACAATAATCTCACTCGGTACATTTATCATACAATCATTCACTTTGCATTGTTCACACTATTTTGTGCAATTTACATTCCTGCTTTCTTGTGCATCGCACTATCTTGTGCATTTCATTATATGCTTTCATCTTGCATAGAAAATGCTCGTATCTTTTGCATAGAACATGCTCTCATCTTGCATAAAAAATGCTTGTATCTTTTGCATAGAACATGCTCTCATCTTGCATAAAAAATGCTTGTATCTTTTGCATAGAACATGCATTGAGCTATTTTGCGCACCTTACTTGCACTTGTTTGTGCATTGCATCGCGCTATTTTGCGCACCTTACTTGCACTTTGTTTGTGCATTGCATCACATTGTATTGTGCACCTACATCGCATTATCTTGTGCACCCTGCATCGCACTGTTTTGTGCACCTTGTATCGCACTATCTTGTGCATTGCACTGCACTGTTTTGTGCACCCTGTATCGTACTATCTTGTGCATTGCATCGCACTGTTTTGTGCACCCTGCATCGCGCTATCCTACACATTCACCTTGTATCACACTGTCTTGTGCAAACTTGTATTGCACTGTCTTGTGCAACTTGAATTCGCACTATTTTGTGCACCTTGCATCGCACTATCTTGTGCACCTGCATCGCGCTATCCTGTGCATTCATCCATATCGCACTATCTTGAGCAACTTGAGTTCACACTATTTTGTGCACCTTGCATCGCACTATTTTGTGCATTCATACATCGCATTGTTTTGTGCATTCACCCCTGTATCTCACTATCTTGTGCATCCTTTGTTCGCGCTATCTTGCGCATCCCCTGCACCGCACTGTCTTGTGCACACCTGTATTGCACTGTTTTGTGCATTTAACCCATATTGCACTGTTTTGTGCACCTACATCGCATTGTCTTGTGCATTCGTTCTCACTCGCACTGTCTTGTGCACCTGTATAGCACTATTTTGTGCATTCACTCTACATCACACTATCTTGTGCACCTTGTATCTTTGTATCGCACTGTCTTGTGCACTCCCGGGTCTAGGAGACCTTAAATCCTTTAAAGGTGTAATTCTTTTGGTGTTTATCATGCCCGAACGACTTCCGGTGGTCTGGTATAGCCACTTGCCTATGTTTGCGGTAAGTTTCTAGGAGATCAACTGAGATGGTAGAAACTAGAGTTCGAATGGCTGATGCCTAGAATGCAAATTTTCGAAATTTCTGAGACTAAGGTCTGGTTTAAATATCCAGGGGTGTATCCTCAGCTTGAAATCTGTATAGCAGCCCCATAGGTTGAGGTAGCGTGTATGCTCCTCAATTCTGGATACTGACCCAACCTAGTCTGTCACCCTGTTGAAGAATAGGGAAAGTTGCGAACATAGCCAGGGGGAAAAGTAGTACCTGTAGATGAACCGAGAAGAAGAGGAAGACCCACATCAGTATAAGGTGAGTCATCACCAATTGCCCTTGTAAGGTAAAGCATCACTTCCTAACTGTTACATTATATTAGTATCATCTACAGTGTTGCGTATAACATCTATCGCATTGTATATAGCATCTATCGCATGTATTTACTGCATTATCTGTTTTATCGCTTGTATCCCTTTCTATGTTAAGCTTAGTTTGGCATGACCTCATACATTTCCTTCGTTGAAACATAGCTCTGCATGTGTACATGCTTATTCTACAAGAATTGTGGTTTGAGGGTTTCAGCGCCTTTTCTGTGTTAGACGTGGTCTGTTTTGTGTCCATACTTTTTCTAAGTAAAATGTGGTTCGGCCTGCGCCTTATTCACTGCATCCATTACATTCATTGCATTGTACTTTATTTTGTTGCATTCAGCATTTAGGATCATCATCTTTCTTGAGCAGAGTATTCCTCACTTATATCATACCACCCAATTACTTGTACTCTTTCTCTTTCTACGAAACACATAGTTTTGCATGTGCTTGCTCCCCTTTCACGTTGAAACATAGTTCTATTATGTGTAAGCATCCACACTGTGCTGAGGCCAGCACTGAGGATGTAGGCACTTAGCCTGTGTTCAGCGTCATTTGGCTGTGCCCACTTCTTTTCTGTGGTAAACGTAATTTGATTTGAATCTCCCTTCCTTTACGATATTTGTGTGTTTTGCACTGCTTGTGGTTTGATTAGTTCATTACATTGTATATCATTTACATTGTTTTGTTATATTGTGTATCATTTGCATCCTTCCCATGAACTACGTTGGTTTGATTCCTTGCAATGGGATACGTAGGTAACCTTCGGGTTCAACCAATTGCATCTGCATTTTGTTTATTTGCCCAAGTCTTACGGCCTTGTCAAAATGGGTAATCTCTGGGCATTGACATTCACTCACGTCATTTCATGACTTTCGAGGTCTGTCAAAGAGGGGTAACTGTAGACACCCCATTTTTGACCGCCCTTAAGACTTGGGCGCTTGATTCCAAACACCCGATGATGAAAGTTACACGGTCCAATCTTTTGAATTCTCAGCGAAGAGATTTGGATTCAAGCTCTAATCCCAAACCTTGCACCCCATTTTGGCCAAAATTATTTTAGACCTTAAAACCCTCTCTTTCAAAATATTTTTGAAAATGTTTCTACGATGTTCTGAGGCTTGTATTTTGTTAAAAATTGCACTTTTCAGTAAACCGAGCCAGGACAAAGTGGAAATAAATGAAAGAGAGGTGAACTCTTTGAAAAAAATCTGTAAAACATCTCATTTAGAGGTTTGGAGTTGAAGAAAATTGGAGGAGAAGGAAGAAAACTAGTTGGGGAAGAAGTTAGGCATCCATCCGTTTAAGTCAAAGCTAAGCAACCTTCACTAAAATAGGCATATCTCTTAGCACACTTATAATTTTGATGTGAGGCCACTTCTCTTGGAAAGTAGACTTCCAGGGCTACAATTTAGGCTCAAGAATGACCTGCAAAGGAGTCCGGATGAAGGAGACATGTCCTTTGGAAGTTAGGCCGGAATGCAGATTTTGAGGGCCAGCCGGGTTTATGTATAACCGGCCGTGCTTCACCGATGCCCGGCTGGGCCTCGGTGAAAACTTTTCCCGAGCTCCTTTTTTAGGCCCGGCCGCATGTTTTGAAAGCCGGCCGGGTCTTGGTGGTGCCAGACAAACAACTGGCAGGAATTGAACAAATATCTTTGTTTGAAGATATTTATGTTTTTTTTGGCTCAAATTCTATAAGTAGAGCTTCTACATTCAGAATTCAAGGTGAGCAAATTTTTCAAAAGGCTTTGAGAGCTAGGAAAGACCTCCTCCCTCCTCCTTGCCTCTTTTGATATTCAAACCTTCTTTAACAATACATACACAATACATACACCATTGGAGCTTGTTTTTGGAGCTTTTTACTGAGATTTACCTAAGTTTCATAGACTAGAGGGTGTTGGAATCAAGTTTGTTAACTAAGAGCCTATCTCTCTTTACAAGAGGTATAACTTTGCATCTTTTTCCTTACTTTTCTCTCACTCTTTTCCTCTCTTTTCCTTGATTTATACATTGTTCTTGGACTGTTTTGTATCCATTCAAAGTGTTTAAAGTTGGGTTTAATAAGCTACCAAAAGAGTGGAGAGGGTTTATACTCTTTCTAGCTCTTTACCTATAGCTCAAGCCTTTCTTTTACACCCTTTTCTTTTGATCCTTACATTGATTTTCAGAGGTAAAAGGAGGCCAAAAAACATGTTTTGAGGTTTCAAAAATGGAGGGGTTCGCCACCTCTCCTTTGTCATGTTTACTAGTTTTGTACCTCTTTGCTTTTGGCATTTTTTGTGCTATTTTAATATGATTTTAGCCACTATTTTGGGGCTGTTTTTGGACTATTTTCAGATGTTAAAACATGGTTTAAAAGTCCCAAAAGTGGAGGGGTAGCTTACCTTTGTTCACTAGCTTTGATTCTCTTCTCCATTGTCAAGCTTTTAATGCGTTCTTAGCCACTATTTTACCCTTTTAGGGGCTGTTTTGGTGATTCCATGGCCCTTAAAATTATTTCATGCCTTGGTTAGTTCATGTGTTGTCCCACAAGTTGACCTATATAACTTGTTGTAATGCTTTCTTTGCTTTGTTTTCATGTTAAGTGTCTCACTCTAACCAATTAACCAACCATCTATCACTTGTATTTGAGAATGATTTCAACCGATCGAGGTTGCTCAAAACATGTAAGAATGGCCTACACTTAATGGCTTAATTTCTTGGGAGATTCATTATCAACGGTGTAGCCTTTCTCTCATGTTTTAGAGAAACCTCTCGTTTGACATTATTTCTTGATTAGAGGACTTAACATCACACTTAGACAAATGGACTAATGAATGGTAAGGCTTAATAAAATTGGCTTAAAATTTGGTTCAACACACTTAAAGAAAATGGCTTGAATAGCTTGAATTTGGCCAGACGTTATGCTAAGCTTCTTGTGTCAAGTGCCATCATTCGTCAATCCATGGCGTTTTGATGTTCTTGAAGCATTGCAACCTTCCTTTTTTGAGTTCATACTATGACAAAAAGGGAAGGGTGGTCATTTGCATTGCATTTATTGATTTTGTCCAAGATCATGTCCTAAAACATCAAGCAATCAATTGCTTATTCATGTCTTTAGAAATGATTCCACCCTTCTCTTGAGGCCTTCCTATGACAGAGAAGGGAGGAAGGGCAAACAGAGCTTGAAAAATGCTCTATCTGCCCTGTGTCACCTCAGAGCACAGAACAGAAATTTACACAAGATCAATGCACGGCCGACCCTCTGTAGCCCCGGCCAGGCTTCAGTGATGCACGGCCGGTCCTTGGTGTTTGGTCAGCAATGCAATTTTGCAAAAACAGAGGCAGTGGCTGAAGATGGAACAGAGGCAATCTGGGCAGACAAAGTGGTTTTCAGGCGACGCGCATGCTACTTCCATCCATCTCCTTTGGTGCTTGTATCGAATGCATTTAAATTGTTTAATTAGTATAATGAATTGTGTTGTAATATTTAATTAGTCTAATTAGTTGTAGCTAATTAGTTGATATTGTAATATTTAATTAGCTTAGCTTAGTTAAATTCTTAATTATTTAGCTTAGATAATTAGTTAATTATTTATTTCAAGTGTTGTAATAATTAGCTTAATTAGCTTAGCGTAGCTAGTTAGTTAGCTTATTTATTCGGACCCTCCTTCGTGAGGGCATAATGTTGTAATAAGTGTGCGTGCGTGTGTGTATGTTTTCCAACCCCACGTCTTTCTCCCTTTTACTTAATCGTTTTCGATGGTTAAATTAGGGACATATTTTTATTAGCATACCTTGTGTTTGCATGTTTGCATTCATTCATTTGTCTTGCATGCACCGAGGCTTGACGCATCATTCAAACTGCATTGTTATTTCAATACTTCTTTGAATACATGTTAATCGCATGTTGTTCAAATCGATTCGTATGCCATATTAGTAGCCGAGCCTATTAATTGCATTCTTTGCATGTGTTGCATTAGACATCTTACATAGTTAGGATTATGCATCTTTCTAACTAGTTTCTATTTTGGCTTGGAGTACTCAGTGAGTTTTATGCTTTAGCATACTTAAATGAGTGTGACTGCCATATTGCCATGTTTCGCATGCTTGTCATGAGGCTATGTGTTTAAATGCTAAACTTCTTGAATGCTTGTGGATGAAGGCTTATTGTTTGAATTGGGACAATTCAACGAATGTGCGTTTTAAGTCCACTTTGTTATGGAAAATTACGTTTTAAGCCCACTATGTTTGGTGGCAAATTCGCATCTTTAAGCCCACTTGAGGGTGGAAAATTCAAACCATTTTCGCAAACAAATATGAGTTGAATTGTTCCAATTCTTGCGATGTAGTCTATACTTGCTTGTGTGTGTCACATAGTAAACTTAGATTAAAAATTGAAATAAGAGTACATAATGTTTATAAAACATCATATCATGATTAGTAGAGGCCGATCTTTGATCGGGCGAGCGGGGGTGCTCATTTCAAGACTTTTCTCTCTCGTACCCAAGTTCCTGAGCCGAGGCAACTTTGGTGATGACGGATACATGGCCTTTGGCACGAGTCAGGGTTTCCTAAATTTCCCCAAAACAAAATATTTAGGTGGCGACTCCGTATTTGGAAAAATAGTCTAATTTTGGCATTATTTGATTAAAAATCGATTTTCCAAAAAAGCTTTGCCGAATTTGGACTCTTTGGTGATTATCAGTTTCACATTGCACTTGTGAGACTAGGTTCAGAACCGCGGAAGTTCGAACTGTGAGGCCTTCTTTTCAAACCCTTTTCGAAAGGCGGGGCGCGGAAAAAGGCAAGTCCACAGCAGCCATAACCCCTTTATCGTTCTCAACATATTTTAACATTCCTTTTTGAATCACGTCCTACATACAATTGCAAAAAGTTATACAATTATTAGTTGAATGTCTAAACGAATTATGCCATTTATAGTATTCTTTGCCAAATCTTTTTTTTTTTTTTCTTTTGGGAAGTTATGGCATGGGGACAATGCCAAAAACTTCCTAGCCAACAACTCATTGAACAAAGCGTCTGCCTTTGATAAATCAAAGGAGTACTGTCAATGGATTATTGGCACATTTTTCCTAGCTGTTGAATAGAAGGTATGTTTACTGGTTTCTTTGCCTTTTTTAAGGCTTCACAAGTCATTGGTGTTTTGCCAATTATTTGAGCAATATCTATGTCTATTTCTGTTTCTAGTTCTATGTCCTGGTAATATGTTCCTAAGGCAGCAACCCTTCTTTGCTACTCTCCCCTAAGGATGGACTCATAACTGTTGCCCTATATGAAAGTTCAAACAAATCTCTAAATTCCATTCTTTCAAATTTCTTCTTTAATTTGAAATCAAGGCCATTCTAGGCCAATCTTATCACCTCTATCTCAGGCATATAAACATGATACCTATTTCTAGCCTTTTTGAACCTGTCGATGTACTGTTCTACAGATTCTTCCTATTTTTGTCTAAACTTAACTAAATCCACAATACAAATGTCTGGCTCAGTCTTGTAAAATTGTGCATGGAACTTGTTTTCTATGTCCTGCCATATGGGTACTGAATTTTCTGGCAGGTTAGTGAACCATGTGAAGGGTACTTTTGATAATAAATGTGGAAAAAGCCTAAGTTTTAGGTTATCTGAGTTAGCCTCTCTACATTGCATGGTAAACCTTCCTACGTGCTATGACACTTCGTTTCTGGGTTCGCTCGAGCGTCAAAAGATGCGCTTGAGTGAAAAATCTTAACTCTTTGTATCTTTCAAGTTTGCAGGCAGGACGCTCGAGCGCTGGAAGTGGCGCTCGAGCGGAGAATGTTGGCTCCTGGTTGTTTTCCTGTAGCACTGTAAAATTTATGGGACTTGTCATTTTACGCTCGAGGGATTTGTCGCTCGAGCGGGCCTCTTAGTTTGTGTTTTACGCTCGAGCGGACTGCACGATTTCAGCAACCTTAAAAATGTGATTCTAGATCTTTCCTTCCACTTTTGATTTCTATATTCCCTCTCCTCCCCTCTTATCTGAAAACCCTAGTTCTCACTCTAAAAATACCTTTCATTCCACTAAGATTTGGCCTAGATCACCTAGCAAAAAGTGAAGAACACTTGGAGAACTTGCTCTTCCGCCGATATGATTTTGATTTTGTGAAGGATTCTTCAAGGGGCTACATCTTCTTCCCATTTGTAGAGGTAGGGATACTTTTGCCCTTGTATTTCTTTGCTTTGAATGGATTTCATGATGTGGAGATTCTTGAGCCCATGTGAGATCATTCCCATGTTTTACATAAGAAACCATTTTATTTGACTCTTGTTGAAATTTCTTATACTCTTTTTTCAAAATATGTATATGAATATAAATGGAGACCCATTTCTATGATAAACAAGACAAACCCCCAAATTAGGTAAAACCCCAAATTTTCAATTGAGTTGAAAATCCCAAGTTGAATGAAATTTCCCTTAACTCATGGAATGTTGAGAACAATAAGGAAGTGAATGATGGGGAAATTGTTATAGTGAATGAATTGATGCTTGAATGTCATTTTCTTTAAAAATGTGATGTTGTATTCCATTCCTTGGCAATGCTGGATATATGTTGATTGAAATAATATGAGATTGAATTGTTAATTGTGCATGAGTCTGGGGTAAGAGTCACTTTTGAAAGTGTGGTGTTGTGTTGGTACCTGCGCGAGGAGTTTTTAAAAGGTGCCTAATTGCCCTGTCTAGGCTTATCGCTGGATGAATGTGGAAAAAATAGTTTTTGGGTGTTCACACAGTCCCGCCATATAATAGCCAGGGAAAAGTGGAAAAAAGGATGATTTTCTTTGGATGGCCATTCCCTGCCGTATAATAGCAGACAAATGTGGGGAGGGGGGGTTTTAAAACGAAAGCAAAGGGTGTTTTGAGTTGGATTCTTACGAGTGGACTCATTATTTGTCTTCCATGGTTGTAATTGTTTAAGTGTGGTGCTTGATGACATGGATTGTTTGGTGCTTAATGATGTAAATTATAATTTATCACTCTTGAGTCATGATATATCTCTATGATTGATTAAGGTCATTTGTGAAGATATATTTCCTTGTTCTGTTTTGTCACAATGACATCATAATCCAATTTGAAAAGATTAAATACTTGGTTAAATGTGTTCCTATTGGGCAAATAGCCCAACCCTATGTTCTTTTTCAGGAGTTGATGAAGTACCACCTTCTTGATGGATGGGATCTAGTTGTAACTCTTTTGAGAAGAAGTTTATTCAAATGTGTTTTGATATTTCGAACTGTGATTTTTGTAACAAGACTACTAAGTTGTTTTGTTGTTATTGTATGCCCTAGAGGCTTATATTTTGTAAGGCCATCTAGTTCATTGAACTGGCACGTGAGTACTGAATCTTGTGAGATTGTATATGATGAATTGTAATCCTTTAACTTTTAGTTCAATGAAAAAAAATGACTTTTGAGTATATTCTTGTGTTTGCTTTGGTCTGTTTTTGTGAGAAATTCCAGGGCGTTACATGTGCTCTACGGTCGATTGCCTCTCTTTCCATAGTGAATATGGAGAATTCAGGCATTTTAAAGTTTCTAGGAAGAGGAGTCTCATCTACCCAATAAGGGTTCAACTTTTTAAACATTGGTCTGTTAGGCCTCCTTAGGCCTGGGCCATATATTTCTTGAATTATCTCCATGATATGATGTTTGTTGACCTAGGCTAGTTCAAAGTTTAGCTCCTTATGATAGGCGCCATACCCCATTTCTTCATTCATTTGTGGCTGAAAGTTTGGTGCAACAAACCCCTCATATTACTGGATATGTTGCTGTCGAGATGGGTATAGACCAAAACATTCTTTCTCAAAATATCGAGGGGGTAGTCCAGGTCCTCGTTGTGGCTTATGATTTTTAAAGCCCTGTTCTTGGTATACTTGTTGCATAGGTCTTTGGTTGCCCATTGGCCTTGGGTTATTATAGTTTGGTTATCTAAACCTTAGGTCATCAAGGTTGCATTGCCCTATTCTTGGTCTGTTGATGACAGGTTCCTCATACCCAGGGGCTCAAAACTGCCTCCTAGCATAGTCCTGACCATGTCATTTATTGGCTCTCTCTATTCTAGGAGCCAATTTTGCCCCCTTGCATTGGTCTATTATTCATTTCAAAGGTTGCATTATAATGTGACTTCCCTTTCAAGGCCTCTCTTCGAGCAGTAGGCTGAGAGGAACCAGATTGCCCTCCATAATTGATGCTAACTTTAGTGTCTTTATATGTCTGATTAGAGTTCATTTGAAACTTTTCTTGCTCCTCCTCTTGAAGAGTTGGAAGCCTATAAAAAGAGGCACTACTCTAATGAATTTTACTTGCCTTAGGAGTTTGAAATTACCTTAGTCACATATGTTTCCACTTTGGCTGGTGGTGGAGGATTAGGGGTAGGGCTGAATCCTCCAAGCATCTTAAGCTTGGCCCTCATACTTTCTGTGAGGTGTTCTGGTCTTATTTCGAAGGTGTGGCCAAGCTTGGAAATCATCTCCTCTATCTACTTAACCGCCAGGCTATGATATTGGCCTTCATTGGTTGCGTCCTAACCATTCTTCAATCCTGCCCCATACCTGGCTGCTGCTGATTGGCTATCTGCAATGACTTCCATGTCTTCCTTGAACTCAAGAAAGCCAATAGGGACACTTGTATCTTTAACAAGCCTCTTACTTGGATCCCTAAGAAGACCTGATTCATCAGCAACTTTCCTGTTGGCGTTAGCAGTCTTAGTTTTTTTAGTCTTCTTCTTCACTATTACTCCAAATTAGAATGGTCTAACTAGGCGTGCCAATTTGAGTTAGCAAAAATTTAGTTCAAGCCCAATCGATAGTGATTGATCGACATATTTAAATAAATTTCAAATAAACACAAATAAAAATCATGCTTTGTGCTTGAGTTCTATGTCATAAACAGATTAAGGACTTCCCTGAAGGTAATTAAGTAAATAAAGATTAGAACAGAAAAGAATATATATTTATTCAATTAAATTGTCACTTGCTATTAATTACAGGAATTCAAACAAGAACAAAGAACTAAAAAATACATCAACCGATGGAAAGTAGAGAAACAGGGAAAAAGTTATTTTTAATCTACTCCTAAAATGGTTAATTTAGAACTATTTCTAAATAATTCTCCACGAGTGTGATTAATGGTTATTGATGATCTTTCTTTAGCATTCCAATTCCCTTTTATACTTGACTCCAGGTCTGACTTTGGTTCTGATCATTCTTTGCCTTTCTTTATGTTTATTTCCACATTTTAAGAATTGTTTTTGATTTCTTCCTTGATTCTCTTTCTTCAACCCAGCCTTATGCCACATTGGCTATTTTAGCCAATCTTGTCACGTCATCCTTACTATGTCATCGTTATGCTCTGTCGACGGAAGATTCCTAAATTTTAGTACCAACACTAACTTTTAAAAAAAATTAATAAATTTAACATAAACTTTTTAAAATTGAATTTATTGCGTTTTTATTTGGTGCATAGCCTTTATTTTAAATACTATTTGATATAAACTAAATAATTATATTTATTTAGATAAGTGTAATTTTACACATATTTTTATAAAAATTTTAAAAATATAGGTTGTGGGCTTTTTGGCTGTTTTAGCCATAAAAGACAAAATAAGCTATTTTAGTCACAACAAACAAAACATCACATTAAACCCATAATCATTACACTATTTTTTCACAAAAAAAGTCAAAAAGCCAAAAAATTCTTTCCAAACCAAACTTTTTAACCCAAACTAAAATAATTAAAAAAAAATCAAAAAACTAAAAAGTCAATCCGCTTCCCAACCAAATCTAAATAACCCTTAGTAGATTATTTTTTGGAATACAAAATAATGATTTCAAAAATGTCAATGAGGCCCTTAGTGCTGTGTGAGGTGCTGCGTGCGCGAAATCATAAGACGGGCACACCCAAGTTTATACTCCCTCCCATTTAGAATACAAAACCCTAATTCCCGCCAAAGCATTTGGCGCCAGATCTCTAACCTATTCCTCTCTCTCTCCCTCTCTCTCAAGCCCATCTACTAATCTACATCTCACCATCTCTCACTACCCACTCCTCCTTCGCTCGCTTGCTCGTTCGTGGTGGAACAGAGGATTCAATCTGAGGTGAGCCCAATACGAGCTTTTTAGTTACATCTGCACATCACTGATTAATTTTGTTACTTTATCTTCTTTATTTTTCGTCCCATTTGAGTGAAGATCTTCTTAATTAAGGTTTTATTTGCAGTTCTTCTATCGATTTCTCAGATCGCTGTTTGGGTTTTCTTTTTGGATATTATATGAGACTAGGGTTTTGCTGCATCAGGGTTTTATTTGGTTTTTTTGTTGAGTTTATTTCCAATTATGAATCAGGTCGTGGACTTGGATATTTTTGGGTGGGTTGGACTTGGATATTTGGATAGTCATTTCCATCGATTTGAATTAAAGCCTTGTTTTAGAGAATCTCTTAGCCTTTACCAATTTTTTCATCTAATTTGATTTCAAATTTGAGTGAAAAGCTTGATTTGATATGAACTATTCCAATGTTTATATCAAAATCTTTTTAAAATTATCCTCTTATCCCAAATTTCCCTAAAAATATCCCCCAATGCTTCATCTTTTTTCATCAAATTCAAATTTGATGAATTCTCAATTTGATGAGAAAAATGACTTTTTCTTGATTTGATGATCATTTGATGAAAGGATTGGAGATGATTTTGGAGCACTTTTTCATCAAAGTTGAATTTGATGAAAGAAAAAGTGAAGGGTGGGAGATGCTTAATGACTAGTTAAGGCCTAGTTATTTTGTTTTATTTCATTTTTTCAGCCGCGAAGCTGCCATGCCCATTGTAATTTTTGCCTTTTGAAGGATTCTTGAACTGGAAGTGAACGTTTATTGCATTTTCCATCCTTATTCTATAGCACTGGAAACTCTTTCTTTACTTTTATTTCTCAATCATTCTTGTTTACTCGTTTAATAAACGAAATTAAAACCCATCAAAAGAGATGCACACACAAAAGAGAACATAAAAAAGAAAATATTCCCAGTGCTTTGTATTGTTTAATTAACTTGGTTATAGTTACAGTTTGTTAGAAGGGCTTTTATATGCATGCAATCTGTGACTGAATATCTGTTCTTAGATTCTTTGTAAAAACACATTTCATTCATTCACTTTCATTGTGAGGGTTTTTTTTTTTTTTTTTTTTTTCGTGTTTGGTTACATATATATATATATATATATATACTTTTAAAAGTATTCATTGTTTTTGGTGTATTTATAAACTGGATTACAGAAGTATTTTTCATTCTCATCATTCTTGTAATTTGTTACCAACGTGAAATGTTTTAGAGCATCCACTGCAAGGGTAGCCAAAATAGCTATCCAAAATTTCACTTTTCTATTTAAGCGAGCCACTTTTTCAATATTCTTTCATCCATTCTTTATTATAAATACAACTATATTTTCTTCCATTCTGTTCTTTGTTGTAACTAGCAAGTTGCTGTTGCTGCTGCTTTGCTTCCAACAGCTTGGTTTGTTTAGATTAGTTAGAACTTGGCCGATTTTGAAAAGGGATAAATTAAGGGACACTAGCAAGTTGTTGCTCCACGTGAAAAGATTTTATAATCAGAGCACTTTCTGTCAACTGACTGATAGTAAAATTCAAATATTTACCAACTAGTAGGTTTACCCTTTCTCTGCTGGCCTTTGAAGGTAATAAAACTCCGTAGAAGCATCACTAGGGGTCATGTCTCTTGTGCAAAGTTGCCAAAGGAATGGTCATAGCAACTTAGCAATGGCAATTCACACACTTTTACGAGTTGCTACAATACTGCAACTTTAGGACAATTGGTTTGGTTGTGCATCTACATAAACATGTTTCCTTTATATGGAAGCTCAATCCAGAGTAAAAATAAACATAAACCAGCCTAAGAGACCTTCAGACTATTTCAATTTTATTAAATTTATAATTCAAGATTTTAGTGTGATTGTGTGAGACAAAATAAGTCATCTTAGGAATGATAAAACCAACCCAATCGAAATTGAAAAAATAACAAACATATGGTGTGCAAAATGCGATAGGTGCACCAAGGCGCCAAGATCTCGTAGCGCCTAAGCTCAAGGCGCAAGGTGAGGCGCAGGCTTCACTGGGGTGAGGCACAGGCTTCATCAGGGTGAGGCGCACCTTGTATAGAAAAAAAAAAATATATATATATATATAATTTAGGTCTCGTTTGGGAACATGCTTTTTTAGTAACTTTTTGGCTTTTTGGCTAAAATATGAGGTAAAAAAAATTAGTGGCTTGGTTTGGTTTGTTTTTCAGAAACATTTTTGAGAAAAATTTTCTACAAACAAATTTTTAAGAGTAATCAAACCAAACAAATTTTTTCAAAAAAAATTTCAAAATTTTATTTGGTTACCTACTTTCTAAAATCACTCTCTCTCTCGTACACATTAAATCAATCATTTTTTTTAAAACTCTCTCCCCAAAACAATTTTTCAAAACCATTTCTGAAAAAAGGCAAACTAAACAAATTTTCGTACTTTTTATCTCAAACACTACTCTACAAACACAAACCAAACACACCCAGTATGTTTGGAATGACTTTTTGATTTTTTACGAAAACATGTACAAAAAGTAGAGAGAAAGAGGAATCTTTGATTTTTTGGTATAGGTTGTTAGCCTTTTAGTTTTTTTTAATAACTTTTTGCTTTTTGGCTAAAATCACCACTTGCCAAACAAGGCCTTAATATAAGTAAATAATTTAGAGTTCAACATAAATAAAATGAAATGTTAAACATTTAGTGTTTTTTGGATATTAGGAATTAGGGTTAATTTTTTTTCTATCATTGATTTGGGGTTTGAATGCCCAATGTATTGGTATCTGTAACAGGAGAAGGGATCTTCTGTAGCTGCACCATATTAAATTAATGGTTAGATTTTAAACAAAACCAATTAAAGTAACAATAAAAAAAGCCCTTAAGACGCAAGCCTTGGGCTAGTCAGGCGCCTTATTACAGTCGCCTGGCTTGGAACACTACAAGGCGCAAATTTTGGGCTTGGACGGGGTTTGGGCCTAGGCACACACCTAGGCGTGCCTTATCGAAATCGCCTGGCCTGGAATACTACAAGGCGCAAACCTTGGGCCTAGGTGCACGCCTAGGTGCGCCTTTAATAACACTGGCTGCTCCAGAATTTGAGATTTTCCATATGTGCTGGTGAAGGGCACTTGGCAGAGAGCTCAATGAAACACACAAATTGGCACCAAGGAGAGAAATAAGGGAGAGCTAATAGCCATGAAAATTGTCAGGCAACTGAAAAGTACCTTGTCTGTGGTGGCGAGGTACTGCAGAACAAAACTATTTTGGCGAGGGTTAGGCAAGGTTGCAGGAGATGCATTCAAAGCTTTGAAGCTAGATTTTATGGCTGAATGGGTGAAGTAGTCAGGCTCTCGTGGATGCTTTTAGATCTGCATATTAGTTCTACTGCTTCTCCCTACTTTTCTCTCAAAGTTAGCCAACCCTATCTCTTGCAATCTATCATGTAAAGTCTGTCTGTGTTGCATGCAAATAGGAGTTATTAAGTTAATGTGTTCGTACTGTACTTCATGAAATACATAATGGAGGGTTCCTTAGGTTGTTCCATTGGTGATGGCTTTGGATATGCATGTGTTAGGCTCAAGCCACACTCCCACATGTAAGCATGCATACTTAGGTTGGTTTTTTAAAATTTTTTTTTTTTTTGTAGTGTTTTTTTTTTTCTTTACGTATGTCAAGCTCAATTATATCAGTTGTATCCACAGAAAAAATGCTAAAGCTCTCTCTCTCTCTCTCTATATATATATATTAGCTGGTGAATCTATCTATTTACCAATCAATGCTAATTAAATTTTAATTTCTGGTCAGACTTGGTGCTACAGTTTAGAATTGAAGTTGATTTCTACTGCAGAGTGAGCATTTTTTGGTGCTGCTTTATATCCATGAAATAGGCAGGGGAACGCACGTTTATTTTTTGCGATGAAGTTAAGGAGTTGCACTGATTTGCATTTTATCAAAGCTATAAAGGCTGGTTTGGTTGAAAGTATCTGTAATGTAAATTCTTGTGGAAGGCCAGCTCTTGTGTTCAAGACGTTGAAGGATATATATGAGAGTGAAGATGTCAAAAAACTTGACAGTTTTTCAACTCTTCAATCACAAGATACTGCAGATATGGTGTTTGAGTGTGACAGAGTCAAAACCGAAAGCCCATGTCTGGTTGTGGTGGAAAGGAAAACAAAGAAAAGAGACATTAACTCTGACGAATTTAATTACAATTCTGATGATGATGATGAAGACAGTGATTCAGATGATCTTCTCTTTGTGAAAATGACATTGCAACAGCTCAAGGAGCAGTGCAAAACTAAGAAAAGGAAAGTTTTGCATTCTACTTGTTTGACTCGGAACCAATATTATATTGATTGGCAACCAGAAGAAGACGAATGTGATCTTGAGGAACCTATCAGTATTTGGAAATCAAAGCTTCCAAATAATTTGAAGGGTAAAAGGAAGCGTGCCAAAAAATGTGCTTCATCTTCTCAAACTGCGGTTTCAGTCAAATCTGATCAGATTCTGAGTGCTGAAGATTCCCTGCCATCTAGTGGGTATTCTCCTTCACCTATTCACACTAAAGCTGAGGTTTCTGAAGCAGATTACACAGAAAGCAGAAATATGATTTGTGTTGCTGATGATCTTTCTATTGGCTGTAGTGAGCTGGTGGGGCTATCTGGAAAGGTATCTAGTGAAATTAGTGATGCTGTTAAAATTGAGTCAGAGTCTGGGAAACAAATATCCTTAGCAGAAGAGTGCCAAAGTTGTGTTGTTAATGAAGTTTCCTGTGATTTTTGGGATCCTATTGAACCTACCCCTGTTCTTCCTTCAGTTGGTGGAGAGACCGTGGAGTTGGATAGCCTCGAAAATACCTTTCAACTGTCTCCAGTTTTGCCCACATCAGAAGATAAGGAAGGATATATTGAGCATCCACATCTTGAAGAAAGTTCTCCAGAAACAGTCTTTCCTGTCATGGATCAAAGTTCAGATATTAGTAATAACTCCCCAGATTGTTCCTCTGTGCATGAGATATCAAGGCAGACAAGTGGTATCTCTGGAGTTCAAGTGCCTGAAATGGCAATGGATAACAGCCTATTTTGCATGGAACTATATAGTGCAGGTGATCCATGCAAGTTTGAGAATGACATTAATGAAAATCTTCCTAATGTTGAAAATGATTCTCGAAGTAGCCCCTTGATTAATTGTAGCTCATCTTGGAATTCGAATCCTTGTCCTGAAATTGTTTTGGTTTCTGTGGAGGATGATCTACCTGCAACTGAGAAGCCACCTGTAACTTCTGTCAGTACTGATGCAGTGAGAAGCTGTCTGAATCCGGATGAAATTCCAGTTGCTTTTGAGGGTGGTTCAACTATAATTGAGGAGAAGCAGTCTCCAAGATCTGTCCCAGATGATGCAGAAAGCAATTCCACCAATAGAAACCATCATTTTGATGGTGCTTATGAGCTCTCGGTGCCAGAGATCAAGAACTATCATCATTTGGAGAAGATGCATCCTCCTGAGAGGCTCCTCTCAACTAGAAAGGTGAGAAGTTTTGCATTTGATGTTGATTTGGTTTATGTTTTGTGCCGAGAAGTTTTTTTTCATCAAGTGTTTTCCCTTTTCAGGCCATTTCACCAACTTCTCAGGAAAAGCTATGTCAGGCTATGAAAGGCGTGGAGTTACATGAAGACTTGGACCATTACAGTAAGTCAATGAAGTTATATTTATGGGTTCCTCATGTTGTAAAATGGTTTGGTAGGCAACATTGTTGTGTCACATGCATTACACCTGAGACCCTGTTAGTTAGATGACAGCCAGAGTCAAAGCAAGATTTAAGAGATTATGATTTCTGTTCTAAACCTTTACTTGTGCAAGGGAGAAATCAATTATTAGGATTGGTAGCAGATGGACTGCTTTTTGTATTGATGGGTTTGAGGTGCACCCTTGCTAGAATTATCTATGTTTGATATGACATATTGGATTGGTTTTGAGCTTTATCAATTGATTTGGGTGCGCCTCTATAGGCAGCAACAATTTTTTAGTGTGAAATGAATTCTTTCTGCCTCTAACACAGCTGAAAAAAGTATATTTTGCTTTTCATTTCCTTTATTTGCCTATTTGTCTTATTAAAAGCTCAATAAAAATCTAAGACTTTAGGATGGATGGAAAATTTTCAGCTTTATGGTTCTTGTGATTTTGGTAATTTCGTGTCATCACCATAGTTATCAGAATCTGGATCTGGATCTGGATCGTAGAATCTTACAATTCTACGATTTCAGTTGTGCCAAACGATTCGGATCACACTAGGATATTACATTTAGTAGGATCTTAAAGTTACTATGATCCTATTCATAAAATCGTGTAGAATATACTAAGATCCCGATTCTAACAATTTTTTTTGTTATTATTTATTTCTTATATTTATGTCTGTATACGCGTATATCTTGTTAGGGAAAATCGATGAATCCCCACAAGTAAATCAATCAATGGGAATAAAAACTAATGCGGAAAAATTAAATCAAAGGCAACACAAGAATTTTTACGTGGTTCCCTCAATGTGAGGTACGTCCACGGGATCGAAATCCGATTCCACTATCAACCAAATAAGTTCCAAACGATTACAAACGAGACACGAATGGTCTCACAAAATCACCCTTAGGTGAATTCCAAATAATCACAAATAAACAAGAGGAAAGACCTCACCAAATAGATGAACCAAAATCTTCAGAACCTGAGTTGAAGAAGATCCAAAATAACGAACAAAACACCAACCGAAGATGCTCCAAAAACCAAGCTTCAAAAAACCAAAGTTGACCCAATATCCCAATCTTGGGCACTGTTACCGAAGAACCTATAGCAGCGGCCACTCTTGCTTGTGTGTTGAACAACCAAAAACAATAATGGCTCCAATAAACAAAATATAATATAATATAATGAATCTAGGGTTTTGTAATCAAATCCTAATTGTATCCAAATTGAATTGGGCCTTCACAAATATAATATATAAAAATATATTATACTAAACCAAGCCCAATTAAAACTCTTTTTCCAAAACCAATTGGGTCCCACACTCCAATAAGGAGGTATCCCAATAATTCTCCCCCTACCGACTTAGGTGGAGACATCAACCATACCCGCCAAAGTTCGACACTTTAAAAGTTTGTCCCTTGACAAAGTCTTAGTCAACATATCCGAGATATTATCATCTGTGTGAACCTTTTCGAGTTGTAACAATCTCGAATCTAACACATCACGAATCCAATGGTATCTCACATCAATGTGTTTCGATCTCGAATGAAAGGTAGAATTTTTACTCAAGTGAATAGCACTTTGACTATCACAATAAAGCACATACCTTTCTTGCTTCAAACCCAACTCTTGCAAAAATTTCTTCAACCATAACTCTTCTTTGCAAGCTTCTGTAATGGCAATAAATTCAGCTTCGGTAGTTGAGAGAGCAACACATTTTTGTAATTTAGATTGCCATGCCACAGCTCTCCCTGCAAAAGTCATCAAATACCTCGAAGTAGATTTCCTAGAATCAACATCACCAGCCATGTCAGAATCTGTGAACCCATCAAGCATCGGTTTACCATCCCCAAAACACAAACACACCTTCGAAGTCCCTCGAAGATATCTTAGAATCCATTTTACCGCTGCCCAATGTTCTTTACCCGGATTAGAGAGAAAACGACTCACCACACCAACGGCGTGAGCAATATCCGGCCTTGTACAAACCATGGCGTACATCAAAGAACCAACTACTGAAGCATAAGGAATTTTCAACATCTCTTATTTGTCTTTCTCACTTGTAGGACATTGATTCGAACTAAGTTTGAAGTGACCTACAAGTGGACAACCAACCGGCTTTGCTTTATCCATGTTGAATCTCTCAAGAACTTTCTCAATGTAGCTCTCTTGAGACAACCAAATCAGTCCCTCTTTGCGATCACGAACAATTTTCATACCAAGTATTTGCTTTGTCGGTCCCAAATCTTTCATAGCAAAAGATTTACTCAACTCCAATTTCAACCTGTTAATCATGGTAGAATCTTGACCCACAATTAACATGTCATCAACATAAAGCAAAAGAATAATAAATTTGCCATCTAGGAAATTTTTCATAAACACACAATGGTCCGAAGTAGTTTTAGAAAAGCCATTATTCATCATGAAAGAGTCAAATTTTTTGTACCATTGCCGCGGAGCTTGCTTGAGGCCATACAAACTTTTCTTCAATTTGCAAACAAATTTCTCTTTCCCTTTCTCTACAAAACCTTCCGGTTGCTCCATGTAAATTTCTTCTTCAAGATCACCATGAAGAAATGCGGTCTTCACATCAAGTTGCTCAACTTCAAGGTTCATACTTGCAGCCATGCCAAGTACAACCCGAATAGAAGACATCTTCACAACCGGCGAGAAAATCTCGTCAAAGTCAATACCTTTCTTTTGCCCAAAACCTTTCACTACAAGACGTGCTTTGTACCTCAGATTCTTCCTATCATTCTTCAATTTGAAAACCCACTTATTTTTCAGAATTTTCCTCCCTTTAGGCAACTTCACTAAATCATAAGTGTGATTTTCAAGTAAGGAATTCATCTCCTCTTCCATAGCCTTTTTCCAATCATCTTTCTTTGCATGCTCAATTGCTTCTTGGTAGCTCTCCAGCTCCCCTTGATCAGAAATCAACACAAATTCATTGGGAGGATACTTTCTTGAAGGTTGTCGGTCCCTTGTAGATTTCCTCAACTCAAGTTGTGGTGGCGGTTCTTGAGTTGGATGCTCTTCCTCAATTTCTGGCTCAACTTCATTAGGATTAGCATCATCCTCCACATATTCAATATGTGGCTGCACATCTCCCCCATTTTCATCATCAACTGAAGATGAAGGAAATGGATCCATGTCAATGAGATCACTAGTTTTTGGCTCCGGTTGATCACCTTTACCAAAGTCTTCAATTGTTTGGTCTTCAAGAAACACAACATCACGGCTTCGAATAACTTTCTTGTCGACTGGATCCCATAATCTATACCCGAATTCATCACGCCTATAGCCAAGAAAAATACATTGTCTTGACTTACTATCAAACTTGGACCTCTCATCCTTTGGAATGTGAACAAAAGCTCGGCAACCAAATACTCTTAAGTGCTCATAAGACACATCTTTGCCAGTCCAAACTCTTTCAGGAACATCACCATTCAAAGGATAGCAAGGAGATAAATTGATCAAGTCAACCGCTGTACTCATTGCCTCACCCTAAAAGGATCTTGGCAATTTAGCTTGTGAAAGCAAACACCTTGTTCTTTCCACAATGGTGCGATTCATCCTCTCGGCAACGCCATTTTGTTGAGGAGTTTTCTTAACTGTCTTTTGATGCCGAATACCTTGGCTGCGACAATACTCATCAAATGGCCCAATGTATTCACTACCATTGTCTGTTCGGATGCACTTCAATTTCTGTCCTGTTTCTCTTTCAACCATGGCCTGAAAATGCTTAAATACTTCTAGAACTTGATCTTTAGTTTTTAGTAGATAAGCCCAAACTTTCCTTGAATAATCATCAATGAAAGTAACAAAATAAAGTGCACCACCATGTGTTCTAACTTTTAAAGGACCACAAACATCCGAATGAATTAACTCCAACACATTTTCTTTTCTAGAAGCAATATTTTTATGAAAAGAAACTCTATGTTGTTTACCCGCCAAACAATGAACACAAGTTTTAAGATGTGTACCTTTCAAACCGGGTAGAAGCTCTTTCTTGAACAAAACTTGTAGCCCTTTTTCACTCATGTGCCCAAGTCGCCTGTGCCACAATTCAGTAGAAGTATCATCTTCAAGTACATTGACAACACTTTTACAAATTTTTCCTTGCATCGAATAAAGTGTATGAGTTTTCTTGCACTTAGCCACCACCAAAGAACCCTTTGTGAGCTTCCATATTCCATCACCAAATTTGTTGTTGAAGCCTTCATCATCTAGCTTCCCAATAGAGATCAAATTGAGGCGAATATCGGGAACATGCCTCACATCTTTAAGCAATAATTTGCAGCCCAAATTTGTTTCCAAGCAAACATCACTCATACCGATAATCTTGGACAAACCTTCATTACCCATTCGAACAGAACCATAATCTCCTGCAGTGTAGGTAGTGAAGAAATCAACTCGAGAAGTCACATGAAAAGAAACACCAGAATCAATCACCCAATGACTCTCTTGGCCCACAAAATTGATACAATCATCTTCACAAACGACCATGATATCATCGGTAGTAACTGCTGTTGTGTCTTCTTGCTTCTTATCCATACTTTTGTCACGCCTTTTCTCTTTATGCTTGAGCTTTCGGCATTCTCGCTTCATGTGCCCTTTCTCATGGCAATAATAACACTCAACGTCTTTCTTTGAAAAAGAACCATATTTTGATTTGTCACTATCACCCTCAATAGGTCCATATAAATCTTTACAAAATAATAGGTCCTCTATTTTAGTTTTCCAAGTTACCCAATTGCTTCCGTTGAAGTTAGACATACAACCCACATTCCCCTCCATTGATTTACACAAATAATTAAACCCAAATAAACCGTAAGCTCTGATACCAGTTGTTAGGGAAAATCGATGAATCCCCACAAGTAAATCAATCAATGGGAATAAAAACTAATGCGGAAAAATTAAATCAAAGGCAACACAAGAATTTTTACGTGGTTCCCTCAATGTGAGGTACGTCCACGGGATCGAAATCCAATTCCACTATCAACCAAATAAGTTCTAAACGATTACAAACGAGACACGAATGGTCTCACAAAACCACCCTTAGGTGAATTCCAAATAATCACAAATAAACAAGAGGAAAGACCTCACCAAATAGATGAACCAAAATCTTCAGAACCTAAGTTGAAGAAGATCCAAAATAACGAACAAAACACCAACCGAAGATGCTCCAAAAACCAAGCTTCAAAAAACCAAAGTTGACCCAATATTCCAATCTTGGGCACTGTTACCGAAGAACCTATAGCAGCCGCCACTCTTGCTTGTGTGTTGAACAACCAAAAACAATAATGGCTCCAATAAACAAAATATAATATAATATAATGAATCTAGGGTTTTGTAATCAAACCCTAATTGTATCCAAATTGGATTGGGCCTTCACAAATATAATATATAAAAATATATTATACTAAACCAAGCCCAATTAAAACTCTTTTTCCAAAACCAATTGGGTCCCACACTCCAATAAGAAGGTATCCCAACATATCTATATAAAAAATTTGACTATAAACACTTTTCAAATGTCTCTTCTAATTGATATTAACATAAAAGATGCATTATATCGAATTTATCGTTTTTCTTTAATATTTTTAAAACTAACATATATTATCATTATTGACAATTTTTCATTTTATTTTACATTGAAAGTAGAATCTTACAATCCTCGATCCGATTCTACAATCTGATCCACGAGTCCCTTCCAACGATCCCACGTAGGATCCCGATTTTAACAACCTTGGTCATCACCATCTTTTTACCTTTTGGCTCTAAATCTTTGCTGCTGCCAATTTTTGCTGTTTTAATTCTGCATGCTCCAACATTCTCTCTAATTGTTTCTTGTGTGTTGTAATTATCAGAGTGCAAGGAGAAACTCCTGCTTGGACAAGAAGCTGAAAATAATGCTTCACCAGTAGGACTATATGCTGAGGGTGCTAAGGTAAATGTGAATCTTGAAGGGCTGGGGGATGTCAGTAGAGCCAAGGGCACTACAAGCCCCCAGAAGATCACTAAGAAACTGAAGAATGATAGAAAAGGTTCTCCACCTAATGGCATTCGGAAGGGTCCCCATCTTTCTTGTTCCCCACCTCATGTTAGCACTAGGGCAACATCAATCCAAAATTGTTCTGAGAGTGCCATTGCATTCTCAGAACGGCAGATGCATGGTATTGAACGTCTCGCAATGAAGCTAATGCAGGAGTTGAAGTCCATGAAGGACATTGTAGAAGGAAATCTGCACTCTGAAGCGACTCCTACTACATTGTTGAAATATGATGTGGATCAGGTATACACAGCAGGCATCTCACTGGTCTTTAATTAAGTGATGAGTAAAAGTCTCATTTTTCTATTATATATCTGGTTTGATTGAATTAAAACTTTTAGCATCTTTTCCCCCTCTAAATTTCTCTTACCCAGTAATAATTGGTTAACTGATTTTGGTCTGTAAGCATCACTATTAGTATTACTGTTACCTGTACTATACATTAGGCAAATAGACCAAATTTGCAGGTAACATTATTACTTACACTATTACTGTTACCTAATAGTGGGTTCACCTCTGTTTTGGTAAGCAATATTCCTAGTAATTTCCTTAAACACTAGGATCATGTTGTAAAAATAAATTATAGTTGACTTAGTTGGTCCCTCTGGTGTGAGTCTTGGGACTCATATGTTCCCGTCCTGCTGTGGATACCTTTGGTAGTTGGACCGATAATGTCCTCTCGAATTGTAATTAACACCATTGCTTTTGCTCATCTGTTGTCTTGTATAATGGTAAGTGTAGAGCATTTTTGTTCATCATGAGGCTTAGAAATTCCATTAATTTCTGAAGGGGAAGCACCTCTGGAACTCAACTAGAGCTTCCTGCTATCCACATTTCTTGTGTAAGCATGTTTGCAAATACCTTAATTTCTTGACAAAGTCTACCCCATTAACCATATTTGATCTCTTTTATTTTTCTTTCTTGAGGATCTTACTGTGGCTTGAAGACTTGGTTCTGCCTATTATTGGGATGTTACCTTTACCCTTCATTGATGAAAATTCACCTTATATTCATATTTATTTCTTTTGAACTTCAGGCTGTTATATGATGATTGTGTGGTTGTAATTGGGCAAGTAGAAACCTTAGTCTCTTGTTCTGTCTTGGATCCTTGGAGATGATGCCCTGATGACTGATCTCGTTAATTTAAATTAGTTCAAAACTTTGAAACAAATTGAAAGTCTCCTGCTGAAAACTAAAAATCAAAGTATTTGATAACATATTTGAGAAAAACAAGGGTAGCGTTTGGTTTTAGATTGGAATTATGATTCCAATCAAAAAATTTCAAAATTCTTTTCAAAACTCACACTCAATTCAAAACTCTTTTCAAAATTCATAATCAAATTTATTTTTTGTCTAGCTTTCAGTTTTCATTTATTGGTAGCATGCTTCTAGGTGTTTTAAACTCCTGTTCATGAGATTCATCAGGTCCTAACTAATGATGTAATTACTCATGTCACCAACTGTTGAGTTATCAGAAACTCCTCAATGCCTGTTGTTAATAAATGTTTGTTTTTCTAAATGGTTTATAATTTCTCCCTTATGTCATTTGTGTACAATGTGCGTGATTGCATGCATCCTAGCATAGAAATATGTAGTTATGTTTAATAATTTTTTTGACAGGTGAAAACAGCCATCAAGAGTGCAACAAAAGTTGAAGAAACAACGAAGAAGTGGCTATCCATGATGGCGAGGGACTGCAACCGTTTTTGTAAACTCGTGGTTTGTTTCTCATGTCCTACCTTACTCTTCAAAGGATAAATAAAGAAATTGAGTTTTGATTTTGAGAAAAGGAAGGATTAATTTACTTGAGGCAGTGTTGTTAGCATTGTTATGACTTTGGTCACGTTTTGATCTGTCTCCTGCAGAGATTGAATGACAAGGATGATATTGCTTCGGGGAATGCATTCCACAAGGAGAGAAGGAAAATCACTTTTGCTGACGAAGCTGGTGGGGTGCTCTGTCACGTCAAATTTTTTGAGGATAGCGTGGCTTCTCCGGATTCTAAAAGTTAAAATAGGAAATAAAGCCTAGAACCTGAGGCAGTTACTCCGTGTACATTAACATCCTTGGTTATTAAAAGCTGTTTTGATGCTCAAACATTCAACTAGAAAAACCTTGGATGCTTGCAGAGGTCTCTCTTCACATAAAGACTTCTGGTAGCTATGATGTAATTTGGGTACATTAAATTAACCATCTTTGTCTGAGTCAATCTTTTTTCTTGTTAGTGTCTCAATTGATTCGGCTTGGTGCTGTGTTGTATGCATGAGAAATTAGATCATGAAATGAAAGGTTTCTTTTGTAAAATTCTGGACGATCAATTTCCTTCTACTACCCACTTGGTTTGCCACAAATCTTGAAATTTCTTGACACCCTTACATCTTCATTATGCACTTGGGCACTATTTAAGTATTTTGCTTTCTATTGACTCATTAAAATAGTTACAATGCATTTACAGCTCTGGTATTCTGCATACAGCATTGCCACACGGACACAAGATTTTCCTGCTTAAAATAGTGTACAAATTTAAGATTCAAATGCAGGTTTTGTGTTTTGAAGAGTGTACAATAATGTTGGGCTTATTTGGATGCTCAAAGCAGTTTTGATCATCACAGTTATCAGAGCTGTTACAGTCACTGTGGGCATTAACAGTTTAACAAGTTTAAGTTATATTGTGGCTCTTCTGATGTTCATGAGTAGTTTAATGAAGTTGTAACAGGAGCTATTAGATTGAGGTTGGTTCTTCATGTGTTAGGCAAATTTGTTGAAAGTTAAATATGGAGTCCACAACTATGGATGACAATTTGTCGAATTTTTATTCTGATTTTGCTCCATTTTTCATTCTCTCGTGTCTTTTGTACTTTTAATTTTTATCACTCATTAATCATTGTCTTTCATGTGTTGGATTATCCTCACAACTCTCAAGAAACAGGTTGAGATAGGACGTCAAAAATTCGTGTCATTATAATCAAATATCACGATGTCATTAAAAACAAAAGTGATGGCATTAGTATATATACGTATATTTGGACAAAATGGTGTGGTAGTTGCAAGAAGAAATCTTAAATCATTCTCTATTAATTTTTTGAACAACTTTTTTGTTTCTATATATTAAGAAGTTGCTTGTGATGAACTATATAAGTGTATTTTTTGACTTTTTGGCTAAAAAAGTAAAGAAAAAAATGATTATTTGGAATAATTTTTTGACTTTTTACGAAAAATGTGTATTAAAATATTGTATGAAATACCAAAATTACCTTTCTACCCTTCTGAGCATTGACATGCTTTCCGTGCATGTTAGTGAAGTAGTCACTTCCCGAGACAGTGTACTGAGTTGCACTGGTTTTGTGTTTGACCTTTTGTTTTGTTTTGTTTTTTTTCTTAAACACCCATGCACCGTACATGTCAGTGAAGGGCAAAAAATGTATTTTTTCCCTTTGAGTACTTAGCCCTATATTCCTGCCCAAACATTGTGAATAGTATAATTTTTTTTTGTTTTTTTAGCAACTTTTTGACTTTTTATCTTTTTTAAGTGATGCCAAACAAACACTAACTATTCTTTAAAAAAAAAATTAAAAAAATAAATTATAACAATTACACCCACTTAATATCAGGTGTAAAATATGATCCAAATAACTAAGTGAGAGGGTAATTTATGTGAAAATTGGACCGAGCTCGGCAATGGGTCATTATGGGCCACAATACGAAGGGCCGAGTAAAAAGGCCTTAAAGTTAGTCCGGTCTCGGAAAGCCTAAAGTTAGTCCGGTCCTAGAAGGCCTTTTTGTTATCTCGGTCTAGAAGAGCGCTGTGGATAGTTCGGTTGGCAAGGTCGCCACACTTAGAGTTAGGCCGGTCACAGAGTGCCGCAAGCTCGGTCAGACCTAGCTAATTGTTAGCACGGTCTGAGCAATACTATGGTTGGCGCGATTGGGACAGGAAGAGCCGAGGTAAGAGCAGTGAAAGGAAGGACCGAACTAACGATAGTTCAGTCTACTCTGTGGCTCGGCATGGCCACACTTACTTCGGTCTTATTAGAACCTGACCATGATAAAACCATCTCACTTGGTTTAAGCAGTGAGGGATGTTGAAGGATAAGTATTATCTTTCAGGAGTGTGAATCCTAGGAGGACTCTACATGGAAGAGTAAGAATCCTACTAGGATTGGGCCACGTGGAATCTATAAAAGCTCACAACATCACCTATGGAAAAGTAACACAACTTTGATTTCCGAATACACAGAACTTTTGTCTACTTGTCTATTTTGCTGACTTAGGCATCGGAGAGGTTTCCGGCACACACTCGTTGGCTAGCTCACGTTTGTGTTTTCAGGGAATAAAGCGACGACGTACGGAGGAACGCAGACTTGATCAATAGGATTATACGAGAATGTTTATTTCTTTTCCGTACACTAAAGCAAGCCAACATATTTTCTTATTAATACATGGAGAACAAATTTGAATTATTGAGAGAGAAAAAACTGAGAACTTTCTCAGAAGCTCAAAAACCAGCATAGACAAATAATAAAACAATATACAATATACCATTTATTTGTAAGGAATTAAAATTTCTATTCCATCATCCTGTTCAACCTCAATGACCCATAGAAACACGTTGAGACTTGGGAGGAGTTTTACAGAACAAAACTTCCCAAACCTCCACAAAGGCCTCAACAATGGTGGCGTGATGGTGTGGTGAGTTAAGAGACAGAAAACACATCAACAACTGTTCCAAATCCTTGGCGTCAAACATATGTTTCTCCAAAATCATCTCCAACATCGACCCTTTGAAATCCTCATGTGGGTTCTCCGACCTCTTCACCACCGTAAAGCTCTCCTTCAACTGCCTGAAAACTGACGCCATTGCCGGAGACCCACTTTCCAGCGTCATCGTTTTCTTCGTCTTCTCACCTCCTCTCCAACTCTCCGAATTGTAACGTTTCAGTCTCCGAACCTTTGTTTTTATCAGCAAAAAAATGAGAAAACATTTATTGATGAAAACCAGCGTATGAAGTAAGAAATACATCAATAAAGAAAGACGAGTGCTGAGAGGATTACAGCTACACTAATCGATCCCAATTAGATTGACACCGAAAATAAGCTCAATCATTTGCAAACACATTACCGATAGTTAGTGAGGGACCAACTAAATCAAAAATGAAAACAAAAACAAAGGAAAGATGGTCTCTCCGAACCTTTAAATTCTTCTTGTTCTTGTTCTTGTTCTTCCTTCTATATTCGTTAATGGGTCGCTCATTGATATTCTGTAATGGACAACCAAAGTCGGAAGAGGAATAGGAGCTTCTGGAAGATGAAACTAAGCTTTCAGTCTCTTCATTGTATTCGCTACCGTCGGTGCTGAACCAGCCGCTATTTGCTGAGGAAGCGCTTATACAAACACTTGCTTTTGCTTTCTTGTTCTTCATCTTCTTGTTTCTCTCTTTCTTCTTCTTACTTAAGCATCAAAACACCATAAATATGATTAACAATTTAAAAGTATAAATTTATATACATAATGTTTAATCTTGTCATTTTTATGTTTTGTTTTTATGAAAGAAGATGGTATTCACAAGTTGAAAAATCTTGGCACTTCCTTTCATTCTTCTATATTCTAGATTAGATTGCCTTATTGAAAACCCTTCACAAATCATAAATACACCTCTTGTTATTTACTTAAAATACATATTTTATGATTTTAGAAATTACAAACAATTTTTTTATTAAAATTTATCATTTACCAAAATTCACATATAAAATAAAATTTCTAACTATCATAATTGTTATTAATAATTTTATTTTCTTAAAAAAGAGGATTACAATGTGGGGGGTTTATGTTTATGATCTGAAATTGGTCACGTCTATGAGAAACTTGAAAATGTGGCAAGGAAATAAGTTGCATACCGTTCATGTTTTAAATTTAATTTGTGTTCTTAATGGTTTTAATTTATGTTTTAATTGACATAATTAAAAAAAATTAATTGACTTAATGGTTGATTAATGAAAGAGATTATTTATAATGTGATTAGAAATTTTTAGGAGTGAAATGCAATTTTCAAACTTAAAGGAGTAATTAATATTTTAAGTAAATTCTAAAAATTTTCCCCACACGTGTATATATATATATAAATTTTAATAGAATAGAATAGGTACGATGGGTATGGTTCAGTTTTGAAGTAAACCAAAATTAATCACTCTTTATAATTCTAAAATATTTAAACTAAACTTCAATCATGAAATCAGATCAAATCATGAAATCAAATCAAACTAAACCATGAAAATGTGGTTGAATTCAATTTGGAATTGGGATTTTTATAAATTTTGTCATCATTCAAAACATGACCACAACATAAACATCAAATATATGTCATCATTTTACAAACAAGAATTGTTTAAATAATTATTTAGAACTAGTTTTGTATTCCTTCTTTCCGACAATGTTGATCCCCTTCGAGAATTTTAACTTTTTAAGGATTCGTTTGGAATGTGAGTTGATTTTTTGATTTTTTTGGCTTTTTGACTATTTTAGCCCGGAACTAAAAAGTCTCATTTTTTTTTTTTTTTTTTTATCAGCAAAGAAAATAAAATTTTATTGATAAAGAAGAAGTACAAAAAAAGCTTGGCACAATTGCATCATAGATAAAAAAATATATCCCAACTAAGTTGGCACATATCAGAGAACACAATCATGTGCAGGCACAAGCCGAAAGAAGGCTGAAAAGCATTCAACCGGAAGAGATACAATGAAGAAAACAAATAATAAAAAACGAAGCAGCATTCTAAAATCCTAGCTCTGTAGCCCTTGATGCCATGTAAACAAAACAGAAAGTTACAGAGTGAGAATCCCGGCAGGCTAAAAAGTCTCGTTTGTGAAAGGTTTTTTTTGACTTTTTTGATTTTTGTGAGAGAAAAAATAAAATGATTATGATTTGAATATGATAATTTGTCTTATTAGGCTAAAAAACTTATTTTGTCTTTTTGTGACTAAAATAGCTAAAAAATTAAAAAATTTGGCATGCCAAACCAAGGCTAAGGAAACATATAATTATTACTTTAAAATCAAATAAAAATATATTGATTTATCATATTGCCCATTTTATTCCCATTATTGAATATATTTATTTTTTTTAAGGGTAGTTTGAAATATTTTTATGTTTTGACTTTTTAAAATAGACAAATATTTTGGGGCATTTAAAAGAGAAAAGATGAACCAATAATATGGGACATAGGAAGTAATTATATAAGAACATATTTGCAAAAGTAATTGGTTGAAAACTTATGAATATATATGAGATATTAATAGTATACTTAAGTGACTATATAAATAACAAATTATATATATATATAAATATTTAAATAGTTCAGTTTAGTTTCAAACCGTAATCATAATTATAAATCATGAATCAAACCATAAAATATGATTCGTCTATTTTAAAAAGAGCATTGCTATTAGAGCATTGTATATCATTTTTCTATTAGAAATTAAGACCGAATCATGTATTAAAAAAATAAAACCAAACCATACGATTTAGTTTGAATTATACTGATTTATGAATTTTTTGCTCAACTCTAAGAAAAGGAATGGAGACCGACTTAAATAAAATAGTTTTGGACGAAAACCAAATAACTCAAAATATGCCTCACACTTGCATATCATATACCTAAGATGGATTATAATGCAAAACTTTATACAACTCAAAATCAATCTGGACTGATACTAGTTAATTTCTGTAAATTACTTTCAACTAATTTTTCACCAGAGTTGTGCTTTAAAAAGGGGAAACAAAGAAAGATAAAATGATGTAGCAACATAGAGGGAGTAACACTTTAAAATAAAAAAACTCGTTATATTGACTGTTAATTACCTAAGTAGTATTGCCACATCATTCTGGTAACAGATTTAGTACATATTATTTTAGTAAAAATAATATTTTCTCTTTTACAAACAAAGAAAAAAAAAAATCTCTATGGGAGCTCAAATAAAAATAATTTCTTACATTGGAAGCCTGACCTGCAAGGTATTGCTGTCGGAGAGATTAGAAACCGAAGATGTGTATAATTTACGTCGAGTTTTGGGTTGTTTCTCTCTTGGTGATTTTGAGTTGCATCCACAATCGACTGGGACGGTCTTGGGTGAAGATAAGACATGGCGTTTGAATAAAAATGGGTGGTTAGGGGTTGAAGGTGGTGGCTCCGGGACGTTGGGATAACCGATGTCGAATGCTTTGTTGTTGAAGGGAGAGAACTGGTGATATGTTGCAGGAGATGGAGATTTTGGAAAAGAAGAAAGTTGCTTCAAATTCAAACGACAGAATTGAAATGAAGGAAAGCTGAATCGAAGTTTGAATCGTTTAGCCATCTTTGTGAATAAAATGGTGGATTCTGTGGAACTCTAAGCCATGTATAACTATGTATATATAATTATGTGTAGACATGGACACATATATTATTGAGGTATAGAGGCCGGCTGGGTTTGTGTGATAGGACCAAGTATGCTAAATAACTGGCTTTTAATACATGTTTATGATATAGTATGAGTTCGCATCTGAAAGGTACACAAATTCTTCTCTGCTTACTGTAATGGAAAAGGTCTCAAGCTTGCACCGTGTGTGTATATTATATGTATATTGGATGGTGTGCACACCAGATTCGTGTATTAAGAAAATCAATCAGTCGAATATATAAAGAGAAGAAAAATAAATAAAAAGTTATCAAAATTTGAAATTCAAAATCAAAATATTAGTAATTATTAACAGTTACTATTATGTTTAACTTTCAAGTGGTTATGAAATTATGGGCGAAATTTTAAGAAATTAGAAAAAAAAAATGGATAATTTAGCATGAGAGTCGAGTAAATTTAACTTCTAATCGGCAAACAGGGCAAAGCCCATCTTTGATAGGCTAGATTTAACTAGAAGCCCATTGGACTTGAACAAGACATTGCTGAGTAAATGTAGATGGACTAAAGAGTGTGCCGAGTTAAGGGTACCTAGGCCATATCTTTGAGCCGAGTATATTAGATAAGTCGGCATGACCTAATTAGATGGAACTGGGCTGTCATTTTTTAAAAAGTATAGTAGGGACACACGGTGATGATGAAGAGTTAAGCTACAGGAGAAAATATAAAAAAGAATGACTCTATAAAAGGGATAGAATGCAAAGGAAAGAGGTATGTCGAAAAACTTGCACTCTAAGAAACATGTATATACTTCTCTCTCAAAAGGAAACTAACTTACTTGTCAAAGTACTAATTCCGGTACTTCTAACTAGAGTTTTCTCTTCTGTTTCAAGTAGCAACATAAGGATCTTTCAAGGGTTTGTTTGGATTAAAGGAATATTCAAAAACCACTCCTCACATTTAGGGATACAAAATGCTTAGCATAAAGAATGAAGGTTTCAAGACACCAATAAAAGTATTGCTAGAATAGAAGTATATATATATATAAGGAATGCTAAAAACTCACAATGATGGTTAGATAGATAAAGAGGTTATAATTTAGTAATAAATAGTGTTAAAATACTTTATTGTAACAATGTTACTCTAATAATACAATGTAAAATTTCTTTTTTTATTCTAAAATGTCAAAATCACAATGCAATATGTGGGTCCCTAGAGAAAAGATATAGACAAAGAATTTAACTATATGAAAATCTTGTGCTATATTTGACATAATGTTTACCTATACGTAATATGTAATAAGATTTATTCCTTATCATTGGAGTAAAAATTTCAAAATTTCAAAACAAAATACAGTAATAGCAAGTTATATAACACATTATTAGAGAAGCTCTTAGAATTCACAATTCACTTATAATGACGGGGAAGTGTTTGGGTGTGCAAGGCACATATCATATGTATTTGTGTAAATTTTCACAAATATACATAAGTTATCTTACAAAATCACATAAATTCTCACAAATATGCTTAAGTTGTAATTTCTCAAATTTTTATGGGTTAACTTACGTATGTTTGTGAAAATTTACATAATTTTGCAAGGTAACTTACGTATATTTGTGAGAACTTACGCAAGTACATATGGTATTATCTTGCACACTTAAGAATTGTCCTATAATGACATGACAAAAGAGTTGGACCTTATATTGTTAAGTTTATGACAAATCTAACTTGAGTAAATTTGAAAAAAAAATAAAAATAAAAATTACTATGAACCTTAATCTTTTTCCTTATATATATAAAGCATACTAGGTTCTTAATATGAACCCTTATTATCACAACTTCAACCCCCCCCCCTCTCCCCGGCCCGCCTAAGGGATTATTTGAGATATTCTAAATAAGTGCATTTTTTGACTTTTTATGAAATATGAATTGAGTTTGAAGTGATGTGGTAGAGAGGTGATGTGACTTAAATAAGATAATGTGACTTAAATATGATAGTGACTTTTTGACTTTTTCAATGAATGCCAAACCTAACCTAAATTAGGTGTGACAGAGTATTTGTTTTATTGTAATATGTTAGAGTGACTATGTGAACTTATTCAATTCTTGTAAACCAACTCATGTGATATCAGTACTGCAACACTATAGCAATCATATTCAAGTCCTGTAGCATATTTGTCTTAAAACTCTCTTTTTATTTATTTATTTCTATATAAGGGGCTCTTATGTATTTTATTCAGCAGAAAACTAATAGTATAAACTTGGTTATTCCTATTATTTCATTGATTATTGATTGTATCGCCTTCTTGATTACAAGCTTGATATCAAAGCCACAATTTATATTTCAATCCTTCTAATTACCAAATTCAAACACATTTATGAAATTTTCATAATTATCGATATGTAATTGTCCACATATATGTATATATATATATATATATATATGTGCGGTAGTTATGCACATCCATCCTATAACATAGAAAGTTGACTGTGTGATTTGTATTTTTAAAAAAAAAAAAAAAATTATGCATGAATTTTTTTTTAAATTTGTTTGTTGTATATAAAAGAATTGCTGGAGGGGGAAGAGTCAAGAATTGAGGAGTATGTGCTCAAAAAAAAAAAAAAGAATTGAGGTGTATCCAGCCGTACATTGAAGGATTCATTGCAAAAGCCCCAACAACCACAGACAAATCAAAAAACATATATAATCATTAGTCAGACTCCTGATTATTACAATATTAGTTTTCATATTCTTTTTATTTATTTTTTAACTTATCAATTTCATTGGAATGAAAACGACAATTTCAAACTATGGATATTGACATGTAGATAAAGGTCCAACCAAACTTAACACTGTGCAAAACGACAACAGTTTCGCGGCTAGGTTTTGACTTTCTGACCCAGCACCTTCGGCCTCATCTCTCCCCACCCGTTCCTGCTTGTCTCAAATATATATAAAAAAATTCCTTCCTTTGTTCATGCATTTTTTATTTTTATTTTTTATTTTTTTAATGATTGATTAAATTTCAACTTATCTAAATTGTCTGAATTACATGAATCAAATGTCCGGTCAGACGACTAGTGTCACCTCTGTCAACCGTGATTGTCACACTTGTCAACCGCGACTGTCACCTTTGTCTATCAGTGTGTCAATCAGCATCCATCTGAATGACCGTATTCTATCGGATGACCAATCAGATGACTATCCGAATGACTAGTCAGATGACCGACATCTACAAATTCAGATAATTCGGGTGAGTTTAAATTCGATGGATGTAGCAATGTTATTTATTTATCTTTTTTTTTTTGGAAAAATTATAAATGAGATTAACTTTTCAAAAATAATTTCTTACACATAAAAAAGTTTATGACTTTAATAATTAAAAAAGACAATTACAAAAAAAAAAAAAAAAAACTTAATTGTGATGTAGGGAAACGTATTAGAAAGACGAGCAAACAATGAAATCAAATCACAAACAAATTTGAACTAGAGATACTCTCTTTAAGAACGAATAATATTGAGAAACTTTTCTATTTTTATTAATCAAATATCAATTCCAACTCCATAGCCCTAAGGCTTACATCTTTATTTATACTAAAAATAATTCTTACTAATCAAAAAAATCTAAAAAGGAAAATATATATTCTTGTTAGCCAAGAGTATTTAAAAAGGAAATACAATATTAAAAAATAAAAATAATTCTTGTCAAGCAAACAATCCTATTATTGTAAATAAGAAAATAAATGAAATAAGAAACTTAAATAAATAGGAAAATAAAAGATCATAGTATTAAATAAAAGGGATATTTATCAATAAATCTCATCTCGCAAACAAGTATTCCAATTAGTGTCAAGTTTTTTCTATTAATTTGTTAAATCCTATTAGTGGAGATTTTCTTTCTGTGTGGTCCTATTTTCAATTTTGGTAGTGTTTTGGTGGACAGTTATACCCTTTTATTAATGTGACAGGTATAATACGACACTCAAATGTAACAGGTATTAATGTGACACTCTAACGTGATGGGTAAAATATGGCACTCCAAAAAAATTAAAAATTCCTTAGTATACTTTTTCCAAATATGACATTTAGATGTAACGGGTATGATGTGATACTCTAAAAAAACTAAACACCCATTAGTGTACTTTTCTCACATGTGACGACGTGCGCGGGTATGGTGTGACACTCCAGAAAAACTAAAAACACTTTAGTGTATTTTTCCTAAATATAACATGTGATGCTCCAACATGCCGAATATCATGTGACACTTCAAAAAAACTAAAAATTATGATATGACATTCCAAAAAACTAAAAACTCGTTTGTATTTTTTTTTAAATGTGACAACGTGACAAGTATGATGTGACATTTAAAAAAAATTAAAAACTATTTAGTATACTTTTATCAAATATGACATATGACACTTCAATGTAACGGGTATGATGTGACATTTTTAAAAAATTAAAAACTCCTTAGTGTACTTTTCTCAAATGTGACACTCCAATATGACAGGTATGATGTGACATTAAAAAAACTTCTTAGTGTAATTTTTTTTCAAATGTAACAGTCCTCCGGGCATGCATTGTTCAAACTAGTGAAGTTTACACAGACTCTCCACTTGCCATTCTTCTTCTTCACCACTACCGTATTGGACAGCCAGGTGAGGTAGTTTACTTCCCGGATTGCTTAAGCCTTTAGTAACTTCTCCACCTCCTCTTCCACTGTCTGCACATGGACCAAAGTTGGTCTCCTCGTTCTTTGAATTACTAGTTTGGCCGACTTGTCTACATTAAGTTTGTAGCAGGTGACCTTAGGACTAATCCTCGGCATCTCATAGTGTGTCCAAGTGAATACTTCTATGTTTTCTCTAAAAAAGACTTCCATTTGCCTTTCTTCTTCCTCGGCTAAACTAGAGCCGAGAAGGAATAATCGCTCCCCATCTCCTTTTTGTACAAGGACTTTTTTCAAGGGTTCTTCGCTCTTATCGACGGGCTCTTTGCCGACTTCAAGACCTCGTGGTCTTTGTTTTCAATCTTTGCTGCCTCTGCTTCTCTTACACTACAGGTGTACTTCATTGCTGTCACGGAGGAATTTTTCGCCTGTACTTGGTCTCCCCTTACTTCTTCAATCCTCTGTTCAGTTGGGAATCGCAATAGTTGGTGCAGCGTTGAAGGAACAACCCTCATTGCATACAGGCAAGGTTTTCCCAGAATGATGTTGTATAGGGGGGGTATCTATTTGGTAAATTTTGTAATTACCTTCTTGTTTCCTACCTGAATCTCTAGGCTCGTGGCTTCTAAAGTCCATGTTGGCGTTCCATTGAATCTGACTATAGGGCTGTCGGATTGTTCGAGATCATCCTTATGGAGGCCAAGCTCCCTGTAACATCTGACATACATGATATCACAAGAGCTACCTTGATCAATCAGGGTGCGCCTCACTTGGCAATCTCCAACCTTCAATGTCACCACCGGTGCATTGTTGTGTGGATGCTAAGCCATGTCCAGGTCCTCTTCGGTGAAAGATATCATTGGCCCCTAATGTCCACTTGTCCTGGGTTTTTTCTGCTGGACCTGGTAGACATGTTGCAGATGCTTTACCCTCTGAGTCTACCCTTGAACTTCATTCCCGTTGACCTTCAAGTGAATCACATTGATTACCTGTGGCCCCTCTACTTGCAGTGGTGGTGGTGGTGGTGCTACTGCTGTTGTAGGCGCCTGGGCCAGCTTTGCCTGCTTCTCTATTGTTTTTGTTTCATTGATCAGGTCTCTCAGGTGTCCTTGTCAGACCAAATCTTCCAGGTGTGAGTTCAGAGCCCGGCACCCCTGTGTCATGTGTCCATCTTCCTCATGGTAGACACAGCGCTTCCTGGGATTCCTGTCCATGAACTCCCCCGAGACCCTCTATGATGCCCTATAGTATGGCTGGTTCCTAATTCTCTCCAAGACCTTATAGACGGGGATCTTGACGATTGTACTTACTGCCTACATGGACCTCAACCCCAACTCTGATCTATTAACACTAGTATTTCCTAGGTCTCGATCCAAAATCAAATCAATGCAGATGTGGCAAAGGCAACATTAAGTATTCAAGAACACAGTCAGAGTGAAGAAACCATGGGTGAACTAACCAAGAAAATGCTCAAAATATGGATAAGTGATTCGAAGACACAGAAACATAATCAAAGGCATTAACAAAGTTATTAACATCGAAGTGATTGAGTGTGAAACAGTTTGCAAGAAATATGAACCAAACAGAGCACAAGAAAATAGAGCCAAGTGACATGAGGAACAATGGACAAATCAAGGGATAAACATGAACAATTACAGTATGTGCAGTGGGTTAAAGATAAATTCATTCATGAACAGTAAATCATTCGAAATGAAATAGAAAGAGAATAAGGAACTTACAGAATGGAGCCGAAGAAATAGACACTGGAATGGGGTTCACCGAAGTTATATGGTGATGATGGCTGGAACCAGGTTAGCCAAAGGTGATGAACGGACAAGTTATAGAAAGCTTCAAGGCACAGCCATGTCGGTTCGAGAAAAGGATTGTAGAGAGAGAAAATTTGAGCAAGAGAGAGATTGTATTTGCAAAAGTGAAGAGGCGGAGAGAGAGGGGGAATAAGTTTTGTTAAAAAATGAAAAGGCGGCAAACATGAT
This sequence comes from Camellia oleifera, assembly GCA_022316695.1. NCBI lineage: Eukaryota > Viridiplantae > Streptophyta > Magnoliopsida > Ericales > Theaceae > Camellia > Camellia oleifera. The sequence continues at coordinate 158,363,772 of CM039309.1, forward strand.
GAAGTTACCTTGGACGAGGTGCTTGTCAGGCAGTGTAACAACTTCGATGTGACTTGATGGCACGTGACAGGTACGAACCAATAAGAAGGGGACACGTGGAAGAAACAGTTGGGGCAATAGAGCGTGACAGCTCATCAGCAATAAAGATTCTTGGAATTCTTGAACTAGTTAGGTAATGACCTCGGCTAGGGAGGCGATCTCGGTTGACAAATGCGATCTCGGTTGAGATGTTGAAAAAACTTGGTTATTGGTTCTTGATTCTTGATTCTTGATAAAAGGGGCATCTGAGTCCTCGTTACCTAAAGCCGACGAGTAATGATCTCGGTCAGAGAAGTACATTTATAGGTTCCATCACCTCAGGTTGCCGAGGTAATGAAACCTAAGGGGCAACTATGGAGAGGTATTTTGCAAATGACGCCACGTGGCCGATGTGTCTCCGAGATGTTGGCCAAGGTGCCAAGTGGGCAAGTCACGTTGCCGAGGTGGTTGCGGTATTGTCGAGATTTGGTGCGATAATGCCGGAATCCTACGATATTTGGATAAGGGACAAGAGTCCTAGATAAGAGGAGGCTCTTAATCTAAATAAGGATAAGGCATTTAAAGAGTTTATCCGTATCTAGCTAAGAGTCCAAGATGATCATTGAGCTTGAGTCCTAGGAAGTAAGACTTCCAGGGGACTAGGTCATTGCTAGTTATAAAAATGAGGCACCTTTGTGGGTCTAACTTATGCATTGAGTACTTGTGTGAGATCTTTGAGAGATTGTTTGATTGACTTGATCGTCAGAGTGCCCCCGGATGGACGAACCACCGTGGTATTCTCATTTTCTTATTGGCAGGTGATTGGCTTAATCTATTATATCATGTGTTCTCCAGCTAAGTTCCTTATTTGGCTGTATGGTCAGAAATCAATGCCCATACATGAAAAAGTTAAGGTGAAAAAATACATCATTGTCTATTAATCTCAATTAGTTTGGCACATACAAATTAGAATAATAATTTATCTCCTAATTTTATTCTTTTAATTCAACCTTTAATGATGTGGAACTAGGAAAGTTAAAGATGAGAGGGAGACGGCTGTAGAATCACTTTATAGAAGAGTGTGCCACGTTATTGAAGCTAAAATTAGATAAACAAAATTAAAGAAATATAACACCATTTTATAAAGGGGAATTTTTTTTAAAGTCCCTAATAATAACAATTTAGAGGATAAAGGACACCAAAAAAAATAGTGATGCATCAGGTCCCTGAACAACATGGCGCGCGTTTTTAATTATTTTGTGGACCAAAATACCCTTCCCAAAATCAACACAGAAACGAAACTCATTCCGACGTCTGAGTTCTATTCCAAGCATCTAGTATCTTCACGAACAAGAGAACAACAGAATTAGGGTTTCAATATCATCTTCACCATCGACATTAGAGCTTTGTTATCTTCTACAAAAATCATTCCCATTCCTTCCTCACAAATTTCTCTGACCCCGTTTTCACTATTCATCGTCATCTCAGTTCATCTTCGTCACGTCGCATCTTCGTCTCAGGCCATATCAACTCGTCATTCAAGTTTCATCCTAACTCTGGTAAATTTTTCTACAATACAACTAGATTTTCTCTGGAAACACAGTTAATTGCATTTTCTATTAACCTTCTATAAATTAGGGTTTCAATTTCGTAATAAAAAGCTACCTGAATTTGAAAAAAAGTTATTTCTGTGTGTTTTGAACTTATTCTTGTACATGTTTGTGTGATTTTATCTGTAAATTTCTCTGGCATTTGAATTTCTCTAGTTTTTGCTTGATGTATGTTTCTTCTTTCAATTTTCTCTGGCATGTTTATTTTGAAAAAAGTAATTTTCTGTGTTTTCATTTTATTCTTGAACATGTTTCTGTGATTTTGTCTATAAATTTTCCTGCTCTGTAAATTTCTCTGTAATATGTATTTTTAATTGGAATGTCTATCTTTCTCTGGAATGTCTATTACTCTCTTGTCTCTGACTAAGTTTCTCAGGTATTTATAATTTTCTCTGACCATATCACATCACTTTCCTCCCTTGTGTGTCTCTATCATGTTTAATTTTCTCTGGCATTTTAATATTATGGACTGGAATGAATGTTTCTTCTTTGAATTTTCTCGGACATGTGTATTTTGAAAAAAGGTTATTTCTCTGTGTTTTGATCTTATTCTTGAACATGTTTTTGTGATTTTGTCTATGAATTTCTCTACTTTGTAAATTTCTCTGGAATATGTATTTTTCTCTGGAATGTCTATTACTCTCTTGCCTCTGTTTAAGTTTCTCTGGTATTTATAATTTTCTCTGACCACAACACATCATTTTCCTCCATTGTGTGTCTCTATCATTGTTAATTTTCTCTGGTTGTGTATGTAAATTTCTCTGGTTGTGTATGTAAATTTCTCTGGCATTTTAATATTATGAATTGAAATTTTCTCTAGAATGGAAATTTCCTCAAGAATATGTAATTTTCTCCAGAATGTGTATTTTTCTCTGGTATGTTTATTTTGTTCAATTCTTAGTTTCAATGTGGTATAATTTTCAGTGGCATGTTTACATTACTTTGTTTATTTTATCTTGCTAATTGTGGAATGGAAATTTTCTTTGACTTGCCATGTTTACTTTTCTCTGTCATTCATTTTCTCTAGTATGTTTCCTTCTATATGTAATTTTAACAATTGTTAAAAATTTCTCTTCCATGTTTATGATGCTTTGTTGATTTTTCCTGACATTTAATTTTCTCTGGCATGTCCAATTTTTTGTAATTTTCCCTTATCTGTAATTTTCTCTGACATCTCTAATTTTCTCCATTATTTGTAATTTTTTCTGACATGCCCAATTTTCTCTGGCATGTTCAATTTTCTCTGGGATTTAATGTTGACATCTTTATGTTTTAATCATTGTCTAGAAATGACAAAACGTAAAAGCAGCAAAACACCGGAAACACCAAGTAAGAAACAGAAACTCTCTCAATCTTCTTATAAGCTAAGATCAAAAACTAGCAGCAAAACACTAGAAATACCAAGCAAGAAAGAACAACTCTCTCAGTCTTCTTATGATCTAAGATCAAAAACCAGTAGCAAAACACCACAAACTCCTCGCCAAAACACACAAGTCCAAGGTGATGAAGCAACTAGCATCCAGATGAGTACCCCAACTTCAAAAGACTCAAGCTCAAGGGGAAAAAAACCTGTTAAACTCCAAAGAAAGAGAGCTCACTATAGCATTCAATACCGATCCAACCTCTCATATGTTGTCTCCTTTTTTCAAACACTTAAATTCAATTCAAACCAACTTATAGAGCTTCAAAAGACCCAATTCTGGTATTTGATCCAAGCTCTAACCACTGGAAGGATGGATCCAAGAAAATCTGATAATGATGTAGTTGCAATAATCCAATGTTACAATGAAAAAATAAAAGCATTCACCGTTGGTAAAAAGAACTTGACCTTTACAATAAATGACATGACCTTGATTTTTGGTTTGTAAGGAGGTAAAGGAGCCATGTCATTAAGATACTCTAAAAAGCCAAAATCTACGTTCCTAAGGAGAAGATTCCAAAAGGACACAAGGCTCACTGGTCCTGTTCTTAAAAATGCCTTGGTCAAAGCAATGAAAGGCAAGCAACCAACTGACTTCAAAGATGTAGCAATCATTGTTACATTGTACTTGTGTCTCACCTTATTTTTTTGCAACAAGTGGGAATTCAATAGGGTGGGTTTTTACAAAGTATGTGGAACCTCTTGAATCAATGAAACAGTATAATTGGCCAGAAGCAATCACATCAATATTGATTGATTCTATCATAGCATTGCACAAAACTCCAGAAAAGTTATGGGGTGTGTCATTACATTGCTAGTAAGTATAATATCCATTCAAATTTGCAGTTATCATACTTACAAATTTGTGCGTTTAGAAAAATTTAATTACTTTAATTTTCATCACAGTATTGGCCATGTGAACATGAAAATATCATTGACTTGGAAAACAGTAACACAACTGACTTCCCAAGATATGCCAAGTGGAACCTGTAAACCTTGACGAAACAGCTGCAGAAGACACCAGTCCACTTTTTTGCACCTCAACAAGTTAGATTTCTATCACTACTGAAATCTCAGTGAAATTCTAAAATTTCTCTGACCATTACTTTGTTTCCCTCCTTGTGCATTGATTGATTAAGATCAATTTTCTCTAAACTATCAATTTTTGTTTTCTTCTTTGGTTACCACTGGTTTATGTCTACCATTGTAATCAATTTTCTCTGCAATCCAAATTTCTCTGACCACAATTGTAACACATTAACTTACATGCCCTGATTGATTTTCTTTAATATCTGAATTATGTTGGTTGTTTCATAATTTTCTCTGGCCCATAAAATTGTTTCTCCTTGTGTGTAATTTTCTCTGACCCATAACTTATGTGCCTTGCATCTTTGATAAACATTGTTTATTTCTACCCTTCTAATGAATTTTCTCTAGAATCCAAATTTCTCTGACACAATTATAGTCAAACATTAACTTATATGCCTTGATTGATTTTCTTTAATATCTAAATTATGTTGCTTGTTTCATAATTCTCTGCCTCATAAAATTAACTCCTTGTCTGTAATTTTCTCTGGCCTATACAATTTTCTCTGAAGTTTGTTTCCCATTAATATCATTTAGATGAATTTTATTTTCCTTATTTGAATTTTTTCTCTCAGTGAATTTTGTAACATTTCTCTAATAAAAGAGCCTTCTGTTATAGATATATAACAAGGAGCTAGTCAAAAACCCATCAGAGGAGTTCTGTCTTGGTAAAAAGATGAAGAAAAAAAATCAAAAAAGGCAATTGTCAAATTCAATGAGACATTACAAGATTCATCTGAAGAAGGAGGGAATGAAGAAGCAGAAGGCAACATAGAAGAATACGAAGCCAGCATTGGACAAGAAGATCAAGCAAGCAGTGGAGAAGTAGAAGCCAGAGAAGAAAGTGAAGAAATAGAAGCAGAAGAGAAAGAACAAAATGAACAGAAAGAAGAAGACAATAAAGAAGAAGATGAACAGCAAGAAGAAAACAAGGAGGAAAGTGATGAAGAAGAACGTAATGAGCCGATGGACCAACAACATGATAGCATTTGTGGCTCAACAATGCATCAGCCTCGAGAATCTGAGGAATTAAAAGATGCCCAAATTGCTGATCTACGTCAAAGACTAAAGGCGTTTTCTCAATCTAAAAAAAAAAGAAGAGAGACATTGGATTGAATTACTTGCTGAAAAGGATATTGCAATAAGAACCTTGACATCACTTAACTCAGAACTTCAAGAGAGAGACAGCACAATCCAAATGAAACTAAGGATGTTGGAGGTTCAAAAAAGAGACGATACAAAAACAATTCAACAGTTGAGGTATTCAATTTCGGAGCTTCAAACTGAAAATGCTAAATTACATGAACAAGTTCAAGAACTATCCGTCCAACTAGCAACACAACCATATCGAACACTAACACAACTTCAACCACAAAGTTAGTGAAAATCTTGAGCCACAAAAAATTATGTCCTTTTGTCAACATAACTGAGAGAAATTTCTATTTATTATAATTTTCTATGTCATTGGTAATTTTCTCTGAACATATTAGTTTCTGCCGCTTATTTCTATTGATTTCTACTGCTCATTTGATTTTCTCTGTCTATTTTCTTATTCAATTTTTGGGGCTTGTTTGATTTTCACTGTGTATAGTTGGAATGCAAGTGGAACAACAACCAATAACCTAACAAGAACAAATGGCACACAAAAAACAACCGAAACAAAGACAAAAGTCTATGGTAACTGGAAAATATTGAATCAAATAAATTTACATATTGAAATATCATCTGTTACTTCAGAGAAATTTCACTTTTACTGATATTTTCACTGTCTACAGTCAAAAAAGATCCGACATCAATGATAAAAAATTTAAAGGCAAAAGAAAGGAAGGAAAAGCAACACGATCCAGAATTTCAATATCCCAAAGTTGCGAAAGTGACTAGAGGTTTAAAACAAGCTGTAAAGCAAACTGAGCAAACCACGAAGGATAAAGAAGTACTTGATGCTGATACGTACGTCTTACCTCAACCTACAAGCATCAGAAAATCTTGGGTCTTTCCACAAACTCTACTGATTTCAAGATTGATAAAAGATCATGTAAAAGACATCTTGCAGCACATATCAAATGTGTCTGGACTTGAGTAAGTACAACAAACAAAATAGAAGATAACAAACAACAAATTACAAACTTATATTGCATTAACAACAATTAAATCCATTCTTTGTCATCTTGTAGGGCTTTAATTTGGACAAGTGAGTTGAATCTCATTACCTTTGAAGACATTGGAAACCTAATAAAGCAAAAAGAAATTTCCAACAATGTAAATCTTTCATCAAAATTTCTCTGCAATGTTCCATCAGCCTTTATAAATCAATATTACAATTATAAATCATATTTTTCAGGTCATTGATGGCTATGGAAAGATCCTTTTTGCTGACCAAATGAGATAAAGACAACAACCAACTTCATTTTTTTTCACATCCATGAGCTTAGTATGTTACTACTATTTTATTTGATTTTCTCTAGAATTTACTTACTACTTTCTCTTCTTAAGATACTTCTTGAAGCCAGTTGTGTCACTAGTCTAATTTTCTCTAGTTAGTTGTGTGCATCTAAAATTTATGTGTATATTTCTTAAATTCCTGTCATTTCAACTTTCTCATAACATAACCATTTTTTGATTTTACCTGACCACAGAATTTCATCAAGATGACGGAAAATCAAACTTTTTGAGTCTCATTATTTGACAAGCATATTGAAACAGCATGGAGGAACTACAGGTTCCTCCATTTTCCAATGAATACTAGGGGTAATTAGAAGTCAACAGATAGAAATCACTGGACCTTGCTTGTCCTGGACAAACAAAACAATTTGTGGAGGTTCTACAACTCCCTAAGGCCAAGGAGGGATGATGCAGAAGACAAATATGTCAAAGATGCAAAACAATTGGTAACGAGTGCAAATTTCTCTGATCCATCATAATGTTTATGTGATGATAATTTTCATAGAATCCTATTGATTTGTCTGTAAATTTCTCTGTTATTTAAAAATTATTTTTTTGCAGCAAGATTATGTGGAGAATTTTTTGAAAGCTTGCTTTGAAAGAGAGGCTCAATCACAACCCTCTTTCAAATTGATAAACTCACAAAACACAAGTTACGACTTTGAGTATGTCAACAATACTCAAGAACAAGACAGTGATTCGTAAGTTTCATACAACGTTTATAAATAAGATAATCTAATTTGCATGTTTCTTAAAACTAACCATACCTATAATTTGTATGCAGTCTAGGTTGTGGCCTCTTTGTCTGCTATATAATGAAACAATATAGCAAGCATGAACCTATCAACTCCAAATTGTCCACACAAGACATAAAGTTGATGAGGGTAGAACTCATAGAGAGATTTGTGACCGAAGTTGGCCGGTCATGGACTGAACCAATTGAAATACCTCCAGAAGAATGTAATAGTGAAACTAGTGAAAGGAAGACAATGTGCATATCCACACAGAGAAAATTGTCTCACATATATGTATATATCCACAGAGTATTAACCATTCAATTTTTTGTTCATATATTGAAGAAATGATGATACTTGACATATATATGTATATATCCTTTTTTGACTAATGTAAATTTCATTTTTTTTTTTTATTTTGACTAATGTAAATTTCATACCTATCAATGGTTAAATATATATATATATATATATTTATTGTGATTGTCAACACAATCCACACAGAGAAAATTGTTTGTAGAAATTTTTTTAGTATGATATTACTAGAAATTCACAGAGAAATTTAACTCGTATCATCCCAAGGGGATGCCTATATGATCATGTAATCTGTAATATTTTGTGTTGGTACAAAACAATCATCAAACTCAACAAAACACAAAGTGCACAGTAATTTTCTCTGCTACTGGAAAATTTCACTGGATGAATTTGAAGTTTCAAAACACAATGCCCAGATAATTTTCTCTGCTAGTGGAAAATTTCTCTGGATGAAATTGACGGATTCGAATGGTAACGGAAAATGGAATTTTTGAGTTGTGAATTTCTCTAGGTTGAGTGATTTGGAGAAGGGGAATTTCTTTGGGTTGGTGAGGAAAATTTTTCTGGCTTCGAGCAAAATTTCCAAGTTCACGAGATTCTAGATAAATTCTTCCCTGGTCTAGAGAAATTCTCAACTCAGAGAAATTTCAAAAGAGCTTAATTTTGTTTCTTGGTTGTACTCAGTGCAATAATTTTGTGTATGCTCTATCTGGTGTGCACATTTCTTGAAGTGAGGCTAGAAAAATTCTTCCCTGATAAGAATTTCTCTGTGAAGTCTAGAGAAATTCTTTGGATTTCTCTAGTTTAAACTTAGAGAAATTTCAACAAACACAATGCACACTATTTTTCAATACCATTTGCAAATTTCTCTAGATGAATTGGACCTCACAAAACACAATGCACATTTCAACAAACACAATGCCTATAGTAAATTTCTCTTCTACTGGCAAACTTCTATGGATAAATTTGACTGATATGAAGTTACCAGAAATTCACAGAGAAATTTAACTCGTATCGTGTCAAAGAAGGTGCCTATATGATCATGCAATCTGTAATGCACTGTGTTAGTACAAAACAATTATCAAATTCAAAAAACACAATCCATACAGTACTTTTCTCTGCCATTGTCAAATTTATGTGGATGAATTTGAAGTTTCAAAACACAATACACAGAGAATTTTCTCTACCATAGGAAAATTTCTCTGGATGAATTTGATAGGTATTACAAACCCATTGCCTATAGTATATATCAACAAACACAATGCACACTTTAACTGATATTGAAAAATTTCTCTGGATAAATTTGATTAATATTATTATATACACTGTCTAAAAAATACATTTCACAAAACAAAATACACAAAGTAATCATCAAATGTATTATTTAATTAATAAAATGTATTATCCTCAATTATTTAACAAAGGTTCCTTGCATGTCCTCTTATTATGGTGACCAATACTCTCACAATAACTACATTTAATCACCCTTTTAAACTCTCCAGTAGAAGCAATTCTATTCTTCTTCGACCTCCCAACTAGTCTCTTGCTCAATGTAGACACCCCATTTTTGACCGCCCTCAAGAATTGGGCATTACTGATGGTTTGCTCGGTGTTGAAAGATGTGCAGGGCACATGTTCAGTTTCTTCGGCAAGAAGAGAGACAAATCTTCCCAAACACTTTGTTTAAGTGTTTGGAGTTGAAGAAAAGAGGAAAGGAAAGGAGAAAACTGGTTTGGGAGAAGTTCGGCATAGATCCGGGTAGAAGGGAATCGAGCAGCCCTCGCTAAATCGGGCTTATTCAATTCAATACTTAAAGTTAAGCTATGAGGCCACCATCATTGGAAAGAAGACTTCCGGGGCTTCACTTTGCACTCAAGAATCTCCCAAAGCCAAGTCCGGATGGAGGAGATATGATTGGTTGAAGCTGGGCATCATCCCCATTGGATCGAGTCTGCGCGACTTCACGGAAAAGGGCATAACTTTTTTCACAGGAGGAATTTTAATGCAAGGTTTGCGCCATTGGAAAGCTAACTTCCGGGGCTTCGATTTTCATACCCACCGGCCATGTTTTGACCAAGGAATCATCCATCGGCACTCTATTTAGCCGACCGGCAGAAAAGAGTGCCGACCGGCACTTTATCTTGGCCGATGATCAAACCTTCTGGCCGACCTGAACCCTTTGCACCCCCCAAGCTTAGTGCATGCCAGCTGTGCCAGCTGGGACGCACAGAACCAGACCCACGTGCATCCATGTGCCTATTTTGCACCATTTTGCACCTTTTGGCCATTATTTTGCACCCTTTGCTCATGGCTTCTTAAGGAAGCCTTGACCCTTTTCTTTTGGCTTCCTCAAGAAGCCTTACCAGCTGTCCAAGCTTCTCCAACAAGCCTTGCACCCTTTGACCCTTTGAAACTTGCCTTAGAAGCTTGGTTCTTGGCCTATATAAGAGAGCCTTCTCTCCCATTGCAAGGGGTTGGAGTTTTGGAACAAAAAACCAGAGATATATAGATATATATCTGATATAGATAGATACAACCCTCTATCTCTCTCTATATCTCACTCCTTTGCCTCCAAAAGTCCATTATTCTTGGCCATTCCTTCACCAACCCATAGCACAACACCACCACTTCCATTTCCAACGACTTGAGGCTGTTCTTCAGAGCTTAGGAGCACCTAAACTTGGTCCAAGAGGTGCTGGTTTGCTGGTCTTCAAGGGTAAGTCCTCATCTTCCCTTTTCTTGCAATTTCTTGCTTTGTATTTAAGCCTTGCTTGCAAGCACTTTTGGGCTCCGACCCAAACTTCAAATAGTCTTATTTTGGGGTCCTCTTCATGTTTGATTGAGGACCCCTTGTCGTTTGGTGGCTGCATCTAGCACCTATCTCAATATCCTCTTGTATGCCATGTTTCTTGCATAGAATATTTGGCTTATATATAATCTGTTTCAGAGCATGATGTAAGCTAAGAATAGGCTTATTTTGAGCCCTTCTTCAACATTGTTGAAGGGCTCAACATTGTTTTCATACTCCATGTGCTACTTGCTTTGAAATCCATGTGATTTACCGTAATCTTGCATGCTTTCTTAGCCTATCTCGCTTCTGTTTTTGTGGCTGGTCATACACTGAAAATGTGCTTATTTTGTCATGTATAAGATCTTTTTTTGGTTGTTTAGGCCATCCATGACTTGCCTTACATAGCCACTTTGCATTTTGGCTTGCTAGCCTTAAGTGCATGAGTATATAGCATGTGTTGCTTGCATCATTTTAGTGGTTTGGAACCATCTAGCATGCTATTTCAGTCCCTTTGGTGTGCTTGTATGCTTACCTTAGTTGTCTCTTTAGTGCTCTAAAAGCATGTGTTGTGTACTCCATGTTTTGGCCTTAATGCATACCTTTGAATTTGAACCATCTAGATGCCATCTAGGGGGTCCTTTGGGCTTAGTTTTATGTGTTAAAACTCTGATTTTAATTGTTTAAGTATTGCCATGTGTGGTTGTACTAAGTGTGGTTCAAAGCCTCATTGGCTTGCCTTAATGCTTGGACCATTTGTATGCATGTTTAGCCTACTTTGTTGCTTGATTTGGCATCATTTTGTAGCATGATTTCAGAGCTTTCCATGCATGCTAGTTGTTCATGTTTAGCTTCCTTTAAGTGTGCTTAAAGCTTGCTTCATTATGCCTAAGTGTCAAGCCATAACGTGTGCATATGTGTGTGCATTTTTGGCCCTCATTTCCTTGGTTTTGGCCGCTGATTTTGGCATGCTTGCAAGCTACCCATGTTAGTTTAAGTCCATCGTTGCATGTTTGTTGCATGCCATGCTTGTTAGTTTAGGTTGTGTGCCTAATACATGTTGCATGTTTGTATACTTGCCTCCATGCTCATATTGCATATTTAGCTCACATGTTTAGATTGCATTTGGCATGCATACCTTGCCTCTTGAATCACCATGATAGAGGTTGGGCCTCTTGTTTGTTTGTATGCATTTCATTCCATTGAAAGTTGCTAACTTGGCTTTCGGGCCATCATGCATTGAAATGCGTGATTGATGGCCCGGGGGTCGAGGGCCATGCTCCCTTGAGTCCATTGCATGATAGGGAGTGTGTCCGTGCATACATTTGTCCCAAAATTCCATATCATGCACTGCTGCTGTCTGTTGCTGTCAAAACTGTCTCCTGCAGGAATTTGGTGCCGACCGGCACTCTTTAGTGCCGACCGGCACATTTTTTGTGCCGATAACTTCCATTGCAGCCGGTGGTCACCACAAGAAGCCGGTGGGCACCTCCCCCAGCCGGTGGCGTACAGAAACAGGCAAGGAAGGTATTCTGGGACTTTGGCAATTTTTGGAGAGACAGGGCAGTAAAAACAGAGGCAACAGTGGCATGGTGCGGACTTTCCGGGCGAGTCGGATCCAAGCATGCGTGCATCCCTCTTCCCGAGGCCTTTTACTGCTTTCAGTAGTTTAATTAATTTGTTAATTAATTAAGGGTCTGTAATAATTAATTAGCTAGGATAGTTGATTTATTATTTGGGACTGTATATTATTCTTTTGGTCCCTCCGAGTGAGGGCAAGTCTGTAATAAGTGTGGGTGAGTGGGTGTATGTCTTCCAACCCCCATTTCTTTCTACCCTTTTATTTACCTGCTTATGATGGTAGATTAGGGCATATTAAAATTAGCATACCTTATGCAATGCATGCGTGCATTCATGCATTTGTTTACATGCACCGGGCTCGGTACATCATACAAACTGCATTGTATTTCAATTCCAAATTGAATACGTGTTATTTGTAGCATTTCACATGCCATGTTTAGGATAGCCGAGCCTGCCCAGATTACACCCTTGCATGTGTTGCATTAGACATTTCAGTATGCTTAGGTCCATGCATGGATTTCTAATAAGCTTCTGTTTTGGCTTGGAGTACTAGGTGAGCTTTTATGCTTTAGCATATCGCATGTGTGTGAATATTGCCATGATAGCATGTTTACCATGATGCTAAGTGCTTATGTGATATAACTGCTTGAATGCCTGTGGATGGAGGTTGAATTACCTAAATTGGGACAACACATTAAAACTGTGAGTTTTAAAGCCCACTAGATAGTGGCAAAACCGTCTTTTCTAAAAGCCCGCTTGAGAGTGGCAAAACCTGCATTTTAGCCTACTTATGAGTAGCAAATCATTTTTCAAAACAAACACGTAATGTTTTGTTCCAACTTAGGCGATTTGGTCTATACTTGTTTGCTGTGCGCATAACATAGTAAATCTAGGCTAATAACCGGAATAAGAACACGTAATGTTTTCAAAATCGGATATCACGGTTAGTAGAGGCCGGTCTTCGGACCGGGCGAAAGGGGGTGCTCATAGCTGACCTTCCCCGATCGTACCCAAGCTCCCGAGCCAAGACCACTTTGGTGATGACGGACATGTGGCCTTCGGCACTGAGTCAGGGTTTCCTAAATTTCCCAATTTAAAAATATTTAGGTGGCGACTCTGTAAGCTGGCAAAGCAGTCCATGTTTGGCACTACTTTTCAAAAAAATCTGTTTTCTCAAACGATTTGCCGGATTTGGACTCTTTGGTTCAGATTTAGAACCGCGACACAAATCGAGTCCGAACTGTAGAGAGAGCCCCACGGGCGCGTCTACAGTTTCTGGCGACTCCGCTGGGGAGATTAGAGAGCTTGACTCGAACTCGTGATATCCTGTTTTGACTACACTTATGTGTTTCTTTGCATTGCATGTGCATTGGTGCGCCTAGGACGCCGTGTTGGCCATCTGCTATTCCTGAGCGGTTTGCTGGAGGCTTGTCTTGTCAAGGCATGACCATAAGGCTGACCGGTTGCGGGCTCTGCCAGTATGGGAACACAAACCCCGGTTTTACCGGGGCACCCCTTTTGACCATTCGACCTAGTGCATATTCGGAATCCATAGTGACCATTCCAAACTAGGACAGGTTGCTCACCCGATATAGGTTGTTTGAAACCGCTGCGTGCGTAGTGAAACCCTAGCTCCTGACAAAATAGGACAGGGAAACCCTACCTCAACATAGGGGTGTATTGGCTCTCATTTACATGCTATGTGCTTTTAGAGTGTATCTCTACAGGAACGCATATACCAGTTTGCAGGTCTGGGTATCCGGCCTGCGGGCACCAGTATTAGTATTTTGAGAATTAGTGATATCTGCGGGTATCAGATTCAGATTTGGGGCAGTGATTTCGGGGAACAGTGATCAGTAATAGAATACAGTCATTCAGCTTTGCTCGTATCCGTTCCAGTGAGGTTGAGCTGAGATGCTGTCTGTTTTCCCTTTTGCTAGGTAGTCTTGGAACCATAGCTTCAGAAGGGTCTGATATACCCCGGGTACTCTAGACCTGTGTTGTTATGTGATCAGGGGATGAACCACTTGCTGTTGGTGCTCAGTTTACTTCAGATGTGATGGATGGCACGCACTATTTTGAGCATTTATGAATGCTGTTTATCCTACCTTCTGACTTGGGTATTGCGTCTGCCTTGTTGTATCGAGTCAGCCATGTTGAGTCTGTCTTGTTGTATCGAGTCAGTCCTGTTGAGTCTGTCTCGTTGTATCGAGTCATCCCTGTTGAGTCTGTCTCATTATATCGAGTCACCCCTGTTGAGTCTGCCTCGTTGTATCGAGTCAACCCTGTTGAGTCTGTCTCGTTGTATCGAGTCAGTTCTGTTTTGTTAGAGTCAGGTGATTCCGGGGATGTTACCTCGGACATCACCTATTTTGTTTTGCGTTTGCCTTTTTGTTTTGTTTTGAGTCTGTTTCTGCCAGGGAGTCAGTTATGCCAACAGATTTTGAATGAAACAGCAGTGATTTTCACATTCTCGTGTTTGCTTCGGCCGTGTGCCAGTTGTGCCAGAAATTCTAAATGAGATGGCAGTATTTGACTAAGAACTCTGTCTTTTCTGTGCCTTGAAATTATTGCATTGACCTAAGTTTTTCAAAACTTTTTGAACACTGTGGTAAAAACAAAGAGGAAGGAATTCCTCGGGATTTGCAAAACTTTGATCAAATTGAGAGAAAGAGAGGCGTGCTAAGCCCTTAATGAATGAAATCATGCTTGTTAGTGTGAGTACTGAGAAGGACCCTAGTTTTGATCCAGATTGGTCCTACACTGTCTTCAGCGCGAGCGATTTGTCGCTTTCTTAAAAACTTTAAAAAATGTTTTGCGCGGTCCTGCGAAGACATGTGTGAAATCACTCTTGAGATTGTGCAACCTAGGATCGCTCTCAGCCTCGAGACTCGACCCCTCATTTTCGAACCTTGGACTCAAACTCAGAATGTTCAACGGTTAACTACAACGTGAGGCCTGTGAGACCAAATTCAAAGCAACCCTCGAACTAGGGGCAAAAGAGTCAGATCAAGAAGTTCAAGTGTTTTCAAGAGAAGCTTGTAAAGCTAGATCAGAAGCCCCCCTTCAAACTAGGGAGCAAAGATGTCAGATGTGCCCGAAGAGCCGAAGATGAGTTCTCTTGCGAATCAACAGCCACTCTCCTGGATACGGATGGCATCAAAACCCTAAAACCATTTGGCATGGACTTGCTACACTTTTACCCTTTGAGAGGCTCGCTGGGCTGAAAACCCGGAAGGGCTACCCAGGCAAAAGTTAGAGCAAGCAAAAAGATACATACAAAAGAAAAAAATATATACAAAAAAAAAGAAAAAAGAAAAAGAAAAAGAAGCTTGCAAGGTCGAAAACCCGCATCGGGCGCCTTGGCAAAAGTTAGAGCCTAAAAGAAAAAGAAAAAAAATGAAAAAATGAAAAAGAATTGAAAAGAAAAGAAAAAGAAGCTCGCAAGGTCGAAAACCTGCAACAGACGCCTTGGCAAAAGTTAGAGCATAAAAAGGAGAGGTTAAATACCCGAGTGTACCTTAACCCCGAACTACGTAAGGCTTGATTCCCATGTTTGGGATACGTAGGCAACTTCATTCTGAAGTCCAGCCACAAACACTTCAAATTCGATTGTGTCCATGTAATGGTTTTGACCATCCTTGCCTTCTCTGTATCTGAGAGTTCGGTTGTAATTATCGCTCTGAGGACTGATCACAATGCGCCGCGATGCCATCCAAACAAGGGGCAACTTTCCCTTGCCATTCAATGCACTGCGGTGTCATTTCAAACAAGGGGCAACTTTCCGTTGCCATGCAGCGTCCTTTAGACAAGGGGCAATTTTCCATTGCTTATGGATCCGAGGTTGTGCATCTCAAGAGTAGGTTCCGTGCTTGTTGAGCGGTGGCCGTTTGCAAAAACAGTTTTCGAGAATTTTTACTGAGGTTGACTATTCTCTCAAAAATCATTCCATTTTTCCAAAACTGGACCATTTCTTGGACCCGAAAAAGGAAAATTTTCAGTGCTTACAACCTGACTTGCATGATTTCAAATCAAAAATCGAACAAGCATGTTAATCTAACTCTCATGTTGGTCAAAACTGTTTTAGTAGAAAGTAAAACAAAAATGGTCAAAATGATGAACTAGGGGCACAGTTGAGTCAGGCTTCCTGTCTTTTCCCCATCATCAACATACTTGCCAAGAAGGGCACTCTACCCGCCGAAAAGGGCACAACTGAAGTCGACAACAAAGGGCTGAAAGCTCTCAACATCCTCCAAGCAACGAGGTATCGAGCCAAGTGCGAAGCACAAACTGGAATGGATCAAGATGTTCCACTTCCTCATCTGGACAGATCTAACCACGTCCAGACTCCCCAGCAAGGCATCATCAACCGATGTTAGCTGCAGATTTGCTACACACCCGGTTGTGGCACAACCTCTCTGTGGGAAAGTTCACTGCTGTGTGCAGAAGAAAAGAATCTAGCAGAATGCTAGGGGCAAGAGCCCACAACTTCTTGTCTATCCACCAACTACTCTAGGGGAGGGATTGAAAAATGAGAGATTGAAGAATAGAGAGGTGCGCGATGAGAGAAAAAGTGAGAAAAGGGCTTTTTCAGAAAAATAGAGCTTGAGGGCCGAGTGATGTGAGGATCACAAATGAGAAAGGGTGGGAAATACTACCCGGTGAAACAGGCTTCCTGTGCACGTTTGAGTGTCGTGTCCTTTTGTTTGTCTCGATTCTTGCTTTGAGTCGTCTTGAGTGTCACTCGATATGTCTAGGTTATGTGCCTTTTATTTCTGTGTTGAGTCGTGGTGCGCTGTGTCCAGTCGTAGACTCAATACCCAGTTGAGAACTCAATTTCAATTTCAAAATCAAATCATCTTGTGCTCAGAGTGCCGTGCCATTCTCCACATTTGTGCAAAACAGATTCGTTCTTTCATAAAACTGCAGGGCCCACCCCCGATAAGTGTGAACTGTAAAATCAGGATCTATCTGAAGCTATATAGGTTCCGGATTGCAAAGCAAAATAAACGAGGGAAAATCGAAGCATCTGAGTGTGTTTCACCTTCAGCAAATTCCGTGATTGTACTCCGGATGTGCCTCTTCAGGCCTTGTCAATGCTACCGAAGTATGAGTGCGTCTCTACCTCAAGTGCAAGTCTGCTTCAAGTCAGAATGGCAATTAAAGCGGCAGCAGATGTTATCTCTGGCCAATATGAACAGGGTGTGCCCTTTTCGAGCTAAGTGTGTTGCAAAGCCCTCCAAGAGGTAAATCAGAGGCACCAGAGTACATGTTAAATGCCCCCATACTTGCATAGAAAATGCATTTTATCACACCGCTTTCGTGCACCTCATAGCACTGTCTTGTGTACCTATATTGCATTGTTATGCATTTCTCATGCTTGCACTGTGATGCACACACCATAATTGCATTGTTATGCACCGTTACACCTGCATTGTTATGCACATCTATCTAGCATTGTCATGCTCATTACTTGCATTGTTATGCACCCACTTCACTTGCATTGCTATGCACTCTTCAGGGGTCTAGGAGACCTTAAATCCTCTAAAGGTGCAATTCCTTTTTGCATACATCCCGAATTTTCAAACCGGCTTTGCGAAAGCGTATAAGCCCAAATTTCAAACCGGCTTCGCGAAAGCGTATAAGTCCAAATTTCAAACCGGCTTCGCGAAAGCGTATAAGTCCAAATTTCAAACCGGCTTCGCGAAAGCGTATAAGTCCAAATTTCAAACCGGCCTCGCGAAAGCGTATAAGTCCAAATTTCAAACCGGCCTCGCGAAAGCGTATAAGTCCAAATTTCAAACCGGCTTCGCGAAAGCGTATAAGTCCAAATTTCAAACCAGCCTCGCGAAAGCGTATAAGTCCAAATTTCAAACCGGCTTCGCGAAAGCGTATAAGTCCAAATTTCAAACCGGCTTCGCGAAAGCGTATAAGTCCAAATTTCAAACCGGCCTCGCGAAAGCGTATAAGTCCAAATTTCAAACCGGCCTCGCGAAAGCGTATAAGTCCAAATTTCAAACCGGCCTCGCGAAAGCGTATAAGTCCAAATTTCAAACCGGCTTCGCGAAAGCGTATAAGTCCAAATTTCAAACCGGCCTCGCGAAAGCGTATAAGTCCAAATTTCAAACCGGCCTCGCGAAAGCGTATAAGTCCAAATTTCAAACCGGCTTCGCGAAAGCGTATAAGTCCAAATTTCAAACCGGCTTCGCGAAAGCGTATAAGTCCAAATTTCAAACCGGCTTCGCGAAAGCGTATAAGTCCAAATTTCAAACCGGCCTCGCGAAAGCGTATAAGTCCAAATTTCAAACCGGCCTCGCGAAAGCGTATAAGTCCAAATTTCAAACCGGCCTCGCGAAAGCGTATAAGTCCAAATTTCAAACCGGCTTCGCGAAAGCGTATAAGTCCAAATTTCAAACCGGCTTCGCGAAAGCGTATAAGTCCAATTACAAATCGGCTTCGCTAAAGCGTATAAGTCCAATTACAAACCGGCTGCGCGAAAGCGTATAAGTCCAATTACAAACCGGCTTCGCGAAAGCGTATAAGTCCAATTACAAACCGGCTTCGCGAAAGCGTATAAGTCCAATTACAAACCGGCTTCGCGAAAGCGTATAAGTCCAATTACAAACCGGCTGCACGAAAGCGTATAAGTCCAATTACAAGCTGGCTGCGCGAAAGCGTATAAGTCCAATTACAAACCGGCTTCGCGTAGCGTATAAGTCCAATTATCAAATTCTTGCATCTTGCATTTCATTTGCATCTTGCCCCTGAACGACGCTGGTTTGATTCCCTGTAAAGGGATACGTAGGCAGCCTGCGGGCACAACCATTTACTTATCGTTGTTTTGGTGTCTGTCCAAGTCTTCGGCCTTGTCAAAAATGGGTCGTCTCGGGGCTTTGACATTCACTCCCGTCATTCTTATGACTTTCGAGTTCTGTCAAAGAGGGGCAACTGTAGACACCCCATTTTTGACCGCCCTCAAGAATTGGGCATTACTGATGGTTTGCTCGGTGTTGAGAGATGTGCAGGGCACAGGTTCAGTTTCTTCGGCAAGAAGAGAGACAAATCTTCCCAAACACTTTGTTTAAGTGTTTGGAGTTGAAGAAAAGAGGAAAGGAAAGGAGAAAACTGGTTTGGGAGAAGTTCGGCATAGATCCGGGTAGAAGGGAATCGAGCAGCCCTCGCTAAATCGGGCTTATTCAATTCAATACTTGGAGTTAAGCTATGAGGCCACCATCATTGGAAAGAAGACTTCCGGGGCTTCACTTTGCACTCAAGAATCTCCCAAAGCCAAGTCCGGATGGAGGAGATATGATTGGTTGAAGCTGGGCATCATCCCGGTTGGATCGAGTCTGCGCGACTTCACGGAAAAAAGCATAAATTTTTGCATAGGAGGAATTTTAATGCAAGGTTTACGCCATTGGAAAGCTAACTTCCGGGGCTTCGATTTGCATACCCACCGGCCATGTTTTGACCAAGGAATCATCCATCGGCACTCTATTTAGCCGACCGGCAGAAAAGAGTGCCGACCGGCACTTTATCTTGGCCGATGATCAAACCTTCTGGCCGACCTGAACCCTTTGCACCCCCCAAGCTTAGTGCATGCCAGCTGTGCCAGCTGGGACGCACAGAACCAGACCCACGTGCATCCATGTGCCTATTTTGCACCATTTTGCACCTTTTGGCCATTATTTTGCACCCTTTGCTCATGGCTTCTTGAGGAAGCCTTGACCCTTTTGTTTTGGCTTCCTCAAGAAGCCTTTCCAGCTGTCCAAGCTTCTCCAACAAGCCTTGCACCCTTTGACCCTTTGAAACTTGCCTTAGAAGCTTGGTTCTTGGCCTATATAAGAGAGCCTTCTCTCCCATTGCAAGGGGTTGGAGTTTTGGAACAAAAAACCAGAGATATATAGATATATATCTGATATAGATAGATACAACCCTCTATCTCTCTCTATATCTCACTCCTTTGCCTCCAAAAGTCCATTATTCTTGGCCATTCCTTCACCAACCCATAGCACAACACCACCACTTCCATTTCCAACGACTTGAGGCTGTTCTTCAGAGCTTAGGAGCACCTAAACTTGGTCCAAGAGGTGCTGGTTTGCTGGTCTTCAAGGGTAAGTCCTCATCTTCCCTTTTCTTGCAATTTCTTGCTTTGTATTTAAGCCTTGCTTGCAAGCACTTTTGGGCTCCGACCCAAACTTCAAATAGTCTTATTTTGGGGTCCTCTTCATGTTTGATTGAGGACCCCTTGTTGTTTGGTGGCTGCATCTAGCACCTATCTCAATATCCTCTTGTATGCCATGTTTCTTGCATAGAATATTTGGCTTATATATAATCTGTTTCAGAGCATTATGTAAGCTAAGAATAGGCTTATTTTGAGCCCTTCTTCAACATTGTTGAAGGGCTCAACATTGTTTGCATACTCCATGTGCTACTTGCTTTGAAATCCATGTGATTTACCGTAATCTTGCATGCTTTCTTAGCCTATCTCGCTTCTGTTTTTGTGGCTGGTCATACACTGAAAATGTGCTTATTTTGTCATGTATAAGATCTTTTTTTGGTTGTTTAGGCCATCCATGACTTGCCTTACATAGCCACTTTGCATTTTGGCTTGCTAGCCTTAAGTGCATGAGTATATAGCATGTGTTGCTTGCATCATTTTAGTGGTTTGGAACCATCTAGCATGCTATTTCAGTCCCTTTGGTGTGCTTGTATGCTTACCTTAGTTGTCTCTTTAGTGCTCTAAAAGCATGTGTTGTGTACTCCATGTTTTGGCCTTAATGCATACCTTTGAATTTGAACCATCTAGATGCCATCTAGGGGGTCCTTTGGGCTTAGTTTTATGTGTTAAAACTCTGATTTTAATTGTTTAAGTATTGCCATGTGTGGTTGTACTAAGTGTGGTTCAAAGCCTCATTGGCTTGCCTTAATGCTTGGACCATTTGTATGCATGTTTAGCCTACTTTGTTGCTTGATTTGGCATCATTTTGTAGCATGATTTCAGAGCTTTCCATGCATGCTAGTTGTTCATGTTTAGCTTCCTTTAAGTGTGCTTAAAGCTTGCTTCATTATGCCTAAGTGTCAAGCCATAACGTGTGCATATGTGTGTGCATTTTTGGCCCTCATTTCCTTGGTTTTGGCCGCTGATTTTGGCATGCTTGCAAGCTACCCATGTTAGTTTAAGTCCATCGTTGCATGTTTGTTGCATGCCATGCTTGTTAGTTTAGGTTGTGTGCCTAATACATGTTGCATGTTTGTATACTTGCCTCCATGCTCATATTGCATATTTAGCTCACATGTTTAGATTGCATTTGGCATGCATACCTTGCCTCTTGAATCACCATGATAGAGGTTGGGCCTCTTGTTTGTTTGTATGCATTTCATTCCATTGAAAGTTGCTAACTTGGCTTTCGGGCCATCATGCATTGAAATGCGTGATTGATGGCCCGGGGGTCGAGGGCCATGCTCCCTTGAGTCCATTGCATGATAGGGAGTGTGTCCGTGCATACATTTGTCCCAAAATTCCATATCATGCACTGCTGCTGTCTGTTGCTGTCAAAACTGTCTCCTGCAGGAATTTGGTGCCGACCGGCACTCTTTAGTGCCGACCGGCACATTTTTTGTGCCGATAACTTCCATTGCAGCCGGTGGTCACCACAAGAAGCCGGTGGGCACCTCCCCCAGCCGGTGGCGTACAGAAACAGGCAAGGAAGGTATTCTGGGACTTTGGCAATTTTTGGAGAGACAGGGCAGTAAAAACAGAGGCAACAGTGGCATGGTGCGGACTTTCCGGGCGAGTCGGATCCAAGCATGCGTGCATCCCTCTTCCCGAGGCCTTTTACTGCTTTCAGTAGTTTAATTAATTTGTTAATTAATTAAGGGTCTGTAATAATTAATTAGCTAGGATAGTTGATTTATTATTTGGGACTGTATATTATTCTTTTGGTCCCTCCGAGTGAGGGCAAGTCTGTAATAAGTGTGGGTGAGTGGGTGTATGTCTTCCAACCCCCATTTCTTTTTACCCTTTTATTTACCTGCTTATGATGGTAGATTAGGGCATATTAAAATTAGCATACCTTATGCAATGCATGCGTGCATTCATGCATTTGTTTACATGCACCGGGCTCGGTACATCATACAAACTGCATTGTATTTCAATTCCAAATTGAATACGTGTTATTTGTAGCATTTCACATGCCATGTTTAGGATAGCCGAGCCTGCCCAGATTACACCCTTGCATGTGTTGCATTAGACATTTCAGTATGCTTAGGTCCATGCATGGATTTCTAATAAGCTTCTGTTTTGGCTTGGAGTACTAGGTGAGCTTTTATGCTTTAGCATATCGCATGTGTGTGAATATTGCCATGATAGCATGTTTACCATGATGCTAAGTGCTTATGTGATATAACTGCTTGAATGCCTGTGGATGGAGGTTGAATTACCTAAATTGGGACAACACATTAAAACTGTGAGTTTTAAAGCCCACTAGATAGTGGCAAAACCGTCTTTTCTAAAAGCCCGCTTGAGAGTGGCAAAACCTGCATTTTAGCCTACTTATGAGTAGCAAATCATTTTTCAAAACAAACACGTAATGTTTTGTTCCAACTTAGGCGATTTGGTCTATACTTGTTTGCTGTGCGCATAACATAGTAAATCTAGGCTAATAACCGGAATAAGAACACGTAATGTTTTCAAAATCGGATATCACGGTTAGTAGAGGCCGGTCTTCGGACCGGGCGAAAGGGGGTGCTCATAGCTGACCTTCCCCGATCGTACCCAAGCTCCCGAGCCAAGACCACTTTGGTGATGACGGACATGTGGCCTTCGGCACTGAGTCAGGGTTTCCTAAATTTCCCAATTTAAAAATATTTAGGTGGCGACTCTGTAAGCTGGCAAAGCAGTCCATGTTTGGCACTACTTTTCAAAAAAATCTGTTTTCTCAAACGATTTGCCGGATTTGGACTCTTTGGTTCAGATTTAGAACCGCGACACAAATTGAGTCCGAACTGTAGAGTGAAGCCCACGGGCGCGTCTACACTCAATAGAGGTAAAATCATAGCATCTTCAATGCTACACACAGGTTTTTTAACAGTTGAAACTGGGCCAATCGAAAATGAGTATGCTTGACGATACATATCAACATGAAAAAATGGTTCAACAAATGAATTCAAATTCTTTCCACTCCTAAAAATTACAGTAACAGCATGTTAACATGGATAGCCATTTATTTCCCATTTTCGACATGAACAAGTTCTCAACCCAAGATCAACCATAAACGAAGGAAAACAATGCACTTCAAAGACATTATCAGATGATAAACTCACATTCCATGTCCTCCCATCCAAAAAAAACTTCTCTAATACACTATCCATATGAGGATACAGAAATTTATTCCATTTACTAGAGAGCAGCCTCCTATCAGACCTCATATTCATGATTTGCAACCGTATCATGTTCACCAAATTTGTTATTGGCAAGTGCCGAGCTTCTCGTATCCATGAATTGAATGACTTAGCAATATTTGAATATATCTCACCACAACGTTTTCTTGCAAAATACGCATCACTCCAATTTTCATATGGTAAACTTCTCAAAAAAACACTCACAATGTCTCCTCCCTCACTTTTTAATTCATTTAACTTGAAATGAAATGATGCCTTTGTTGGCACATATGCACATTCTGAAAACTTGGATACTGTTTCCATAACCAAATTTGTGTTTCCACATGACAACTTATCCCTCAAATTTCTCTTTAGATGTTCAAGACAAAATCCATGAAAGCAGTTAGGGAAAAACCTAGCAATTCCTTCTACAATACCACAATGTCGATCTGATATGAAACTTATCACATTTTCTGATCCCAATACTCCACATAAATGTTCAAAAAACCAACACCAATTGTCTTTATTCTCAGCATCAACAACAACAATAGCTATAGGAAAAAAACCTACAAAACAAATAGGAATAAGCATATCAGATATACACATGCTGAGAAAATTAGAACAATAAACAACCAGAGAAATTTGACACTACCAACATCCAGAGAAAATTCACTTAGTGCTCAACTCTAGAGAAAATTGACTTAGTGACTAACTACAGAGAAAATTCACATAATCAGAATATCCAGAGAAAATTCACTTAGTGACCAATTACAGATACAATTCACACAATTAGAATATCTAGAGAAAATTCACACACTGACCAAAATCCAGTGAAAATTCTCACAGTGGCCACAACCATAGAAAATCCACACAGTGGCCAAAACCAGAGAAAATTCAAAGTGTCAGAGAAAAATCATATTCACTCAATTCCTACATGTATAGAAAATTCACATACTTAGATAAAATTAAATATATTTACAATTACCTTTATTCTCATCTTTCCCCGTTGCAGTAAACATAACTCCTTTGTATCGTCCTTTCAAAAATGTTCCATCAAGAAAAAGCAATGACCGACAATATTTGAAACCAGCAATGCATGCATGAAAAGCCATAAACACTCTTTTGAAATGCTTGTTATCTTCAAAATCTAACTCAAAACGACTACTTGGATTGTTCTTCAATGCCTCATCAAAATACCACCGTAATTGATCGAATGACAAACAAGAATCCCCATATGTACTACATTTTGCTTTTTCAACCCCCAACCAACCACAGTTATAACTGATTGACATTCCATACTTGTCTTTCATTTCTTTGACAACATCCACTAGATGAGTTAAAGGTTTTGCACTTACCTCTTCAAGTATCAGCCTAGAAACTAAGCTAGAAATCATCCTAGCATGTTTACTCGTACGAACCGCCACACCACACGTATGTTCATTGTTCAAAGTCCTTATGTAGAAGAATCCATTTGTTTTTTCAACTGAAGCATGTACACGCCACATATATCCCCTTGATTCCTTATATGCACATTCTGCCGTAACTGTCACGACCCCAACCTGCCCCTAGAAGGTCGGCGCCGAGATGGCCAGTAACCCGAGGTTACCAAAGGCCTCTTACAAGAATTCACGCACAACTCAGAGTAAATATGTGGGGCTTACAAATGCGGAAGCAATAAATTAACATACAAGCAGTCCATAAAAGCAGTGCTTAAGTCGAATGAAATGACATACATCTTTGATGGCTTTAATATAACAGAATAGAGTACATGAATTACATCTTGACAAAAAGGCTTCTCGGCCTTCAAATACAAAAATTTCAATGAAATAACCAAGAAGCATGATCTTCAAGATGCTGCAAAACACGAATGCAAAACATGTCGGCAAAAACATCGGCAAACAAGTCTAGGCGTCTCCGCCGCCCTGCTCATCACCTACATATATATATAGAGAGGGTGAGCTTGGATACTCAGTGAATGGCATAAACAATAAAGGGTTTACATGAATGATATCCGAGGTCTTTAACAAAACTATACATAGTACAAATCAAGTTTGTCTTTCAAATCTTTCAAAGCTTCAAGGGATGTTCATTAACATCAATATAATACGAGTGATGACATTCTGGACAAGCAAACCCACGCGGTAAAACCGTCAGTGGCAAGGCAAGACAAGACAAGAGAGATCTCTAAACAAGGATGTCGTTGCATTATAGTCCCCGACACTAAGGACTTGTGCCACAAATGCTTAAAGTCCCCTGGCACGTACGGACTTCCAAACTTGTGCTACAAATGCTTATAGTCCCCTAGCACGTACGGACTGGTGCCACAAATGCTTAAAGTCCCCTGGCACGTACGGACTTCCAAAATGGTCATCAAAACAAGACATAACATTTGATACTCAAGGTAGGATTAATCATTCATGCTTACAAGCACTTTTCAAAACAAGGCAAAACAATACTTTTATCAAGTCAAAGCAACATAGCTTTATTAAGAATGCCACTCACATAGTTCTTCGAACGTCGGGGTCAAGGCAAGTCCAAGTCCTACAAATACATGGCAAGTTCACTGAATACACTTACAAACAAGTTTCACATGCATGCAAATGATCTCGGCATGCCCCAAGACTAACTCAAATCAAAGCAAACACTGTTTCTTATTTCGGAAAACATGCTGGGCAACTAACCAGGTCTTGGCCGAGGTTCCACACCTCCTTGCCGAGGTGAGGTTCCGAGGCCACATTCAAGGACAAATGAAGTCGGGAAAACCTGGGTTTCCCTCTGCTCAAGAACATCAAGAACATGATCATGAAGAACATGAAGGAATGAATGCAAGGATCATAACTTATCATTTATAAAATCAGAGATCTCATGCAATGAGTTTGAAAACATGGACCTGGACGCCCATACTAGAATATCTTGGTGAAACAAACACAAATGCATGGATTTCAATGCAAGCTTTCAGATCAAATCAAGGCTTTTCTTCAAGAACACATGAAGGTCACATTTTCTTTCCAAAACCAACTTTAAATCAACACATGATATGCAAGACAGCTTCAATCATGCAATGCAGCTAGATGATCATCAAGAACAACAAAAGGAGATTGAGATTCTAACCTCAGATCACGAATCTAACGGGTCCAACACCAAGGATCGAGCTTGCTAATCACTTTCTCACTCTAGAACTCCTCCTAGAGCTTCTCTCTCCTCAAGAACAAGACTTATAACAAAATGAGACATTTCTAGATTTGCCGGCTGATATAACATTCAGCTCGGACACGTGGCAGCAGTTGGTTGGTTCAACTTAAAAAAATGATTGATTGAAAAGACAAGTCTCTGACAAGGCGTGTTCAACAAGCTTGGTGGCAAGGAACTCCGGCGGGCAATGACATCGGCCAACAACAAGACTTCGGCAAGAAATAACATCGGCTAAAGATAAACTTCGGCAACAGGGTAACAAAGACATCGGCTAGGGAGGACAACACTTGACTAAGCTGTGCCATACCTCGGCCAGGGGTGTGCCACATCTCGGCCTAGGTCATACCTTCCCAGGGTCAAAGGTCACTAAGGGTAGAACATCTCGGCTAAGTAGTGACATCTCGGCTAACATGCTGAGGTGAGAAGGAAGGCCAGGCAAGCGATTCTAAGTACAAGGACTCAAAGGTGATCTAGGCTCATGACAACCTCGGCACATACACACACACACACACACCAAAGGAACATAACACTTAAGTATCACTTATGCAAGACAAGTCAAGGATGCAAAGCAAGTCAAGATTAAAAATGCAAGCTCAACAAAACAAGATCATATATAATGCATATGAGTATGGTCGAAGCAGTGTGAGGGTTATTACACCCTTCCCCCCTTAAAGAAGTTTGGTCCCCAAACTTGAGTTACCTTATCCTAAGAACAGTTCTGGATGTCGAATCCTCATTTCTTCTTCCATCTCCCATGTGGCATCCTTGCCATGATGTTCCTTCCATTCAACCTTCACCATCTGTATTGCCTTATTTCTCAATTGTCTTACTTGCCTATCAATAATACGCATTGGTCTCTCCTCATAGCTCAATTCTTCATCAACCACAATCCCAAAATGATCAACCACATGCAGGGGATCTCGAATATACTTCCTCAACATTGAAATATGGAATACATTGTGAACTTGACTCAGTTCGGGGGGTAGAGCAAGTCTGTAAGCAGTGGTGTTAATCTTCTCAAGAATTTCAAATGGCCCGATGTAACGAGGTGCTAATTTGCCCTTCTTCCCAAATCTAAAAACTCCTTTCGTTGGTGAAATCTTCAGGAATACATGGTCTCCAACTTCAAATTCCAATTCTCTTCTTCTTTGGTCGGCATAGCTCTTCTGTCGACTTTGGGCAGTTCTGATCCTCTGTCGAATAAGCTTAATCTTCTCGGTTGTTACTTGAATCAGTTCGGGGCCGATCAAAACTTTATCTCCTACTTCGGTCCAACATATCGGCGATCTGCACTTCCTTCCATACAAAGCTTCGTATGGTGCCATGCCAATGCTGGCTTGATAACTGTTGTTGTAAGCGAACTCTACTAATGGTAAGTGTGTTTCCCAACTTCCTTTGAAATCCAATACACATAACCTGAGCATATCTTCAAGTGTCTGATTTGTCCTTTCTGTCTGCCCATCGGTTTGGGGGTGAAATGCTGTGCTAAACCTCAACTCGGTTCCCAAAGCCCTCTGTAAACTTTGCCAAAACCTGCAAACAAACTTCGGATCTCGGTCTGAAACAATTGACATCGGCACTCCATGAAGTCTCACAATCTCATTCATATACAGTACAGCTAGTCGGTCAGCAGTGAATGTAGTCTGAACAGGCAAGAAATGTGCTGACTTAGTTAATCTGTCGATTATGACCCAAATCGAGTCCATCCCTTTCTGTGTCTTCGGCAAACCAATCACAAAGTCCATGGAGATATGTTCCCATTTCCATTCAGGAATCGACAAAGGTTGAAGGAGTCCTGCTGGTCTCTGATGTTCTGCCTTCACTTGTTGACATTGCAAGCATCGAGATACAAACTCGGCTATTTCTCTCTTCATGTTCGGCCACCAAAAGGTTTGCTTCATATCTTGATACATCTTAGTGTTCCCTGGATGAACAGCAATTCTAGAACTATGAGATTCCTGCAAAATCCTTCTTTTCAACTCTGGAACGTCGGCCACACACAATCTTCCTTCAAACTTGAGCACTCCATCTTCAAAGGTGTAACCTGATCTCGGCTTGGTATCAATCTCCTCGGCAACCTTTCTGAGGAATTCATCATTCATCTGTCTTGACTTTACTTCATCAATAATGGTCGGCTCTGCTGAGATTATGGCTAAGCATGCTAAACTTCCCATTGATCTTCTGCTTAATGCATCGGCTACTGAGTTGGCTTTGCCTGGGTGATATTGAATTTGCATGTCGTAGTCCTTCAATAATTCCAGCCATCTTCTCTGCCTCAAATTTAGTTCCCTCTGAGTAAATAAATACTTCAAACTCTTGTGATCCGTGAAAACCTGGCAAGAAGCTCCATACAAGTAATGTCGCCAAATCTTCAAGGCAAATACCACGGCTGCTAATTCTAAGTCATGGGTAGGGTAGTTCTTCTCATGAAGTTTCAACTGACGAGATGCATATGCTATGACCTTACCCCTTTGCATTAATACACAACCCAAACCCTTATGTGAAGCATCACTGTAAATCTGAAATTCCTCATTACTTGATGGAAGTACAAGAACTGGGGCTGTAACTAACCTCGTCTTCAATTCCTGAAATGCTGACTCTCTATCTTTGGTCCATTCGTATGCCACTCCCTTCTGAGTTAACTGTGTCAAAGGCACTGCAATCCTTGAGAAGTCTTTCACAAACTTTCTGTAGTAACCTGCCAAACCTAGGAAACTACGAACCTCGGACACGTTGGTCGGCGTCGGCCAATTTACCACGGCTTCAATCTTGCTGGGATCAACTGAGATACCTTCTTCATTAATCACATGCCCTAGGAATGAAATACTGGAAAGCCAAAACTCACATTTACTCAACTTAGCATACAACTTCCTGTCCCTCAAAATCTGTAAGGCAAGTCTCAAGTGGTTTTCATGTTCAGCTTTACTCTTGGAATAGATTAGTATATCATCAATGAAGACAACTACAAACTCATCTAAATGCGGTTTGAAGACTCTGTTCATTAAGTCCATAAATGCAGCAGGGGCATTGGTTACACCAAAAGGCATCACTAAAAACTCGTAGTGGCCATATCTGGTTCGAAATGCCGTCTTCTCAACATCCTCGGCTTTAACCTTAAGCTGATGGTAACCCGACCTAAGGTCAATCTTGGAAAAGACTCGTGCTCCTTGAAGTTGATCTAGCAAATCATCAATCCTAGGCAATGGGTACTTATTCTTAATGGTTACTTTATTAAGTTCCCTGTAGTCAATGCAAAGACGAAGTGTACCATCCTTTTTCTTAACAAACAAGACTGGTGCTCCCCATGGTGATGTGCTCGGCCTAACAAAACCCTTATCCAACAATTCCTGTAACTGTACCTTCAATTCCTTAAGTTCGGCTGGGGCCATTCTATAAGGTGTTTTGGAGATCGGCTGGGTTCCTGACATGATGTCCACAGTAAACTCTATTTCTCTATCGACTAAGTGGCCAGGCAATTCATCTGGAAAGACATCGGAGAATTCACTAACAACTGGGATATCGGCTAACTTAGCATTTCCATTCTGATCACTCAGTATACTACACAAGTAGCCATGGCATCCTTTCCGAATTAGCTTATAGGCTTTAATGGATGAAATCAAGTAAGGTGGGGACACTACACCTCTACCCTGGAAAATGACCTCGGCTTGGCTTGGGGGTTTCAAAGTAACGCTCTTAGAAACACAATCAATAGATGCATGATTCATCACTAACCAATCCATTCCTAATATAACATCAAAGTGGGTCATGCTTAATGGCATCAAATCAACTAACAACTCTACACCCTTAATCCCAACAACACACTCTCTATAAATAGATGCAACAATCATAGTTCTCCCAGATGGAGCAGATACATATAACACATAACCAAGGGGTTCCTGTGGTCTATTCAACTTCTCAGCAAACTTAGCAGATATGAATGAATGCGTAGATCCCGAATCAATTAACACATAAGCATCTTGAGAGCAGATTGGAAGTATACCTGACACTACTGTTTCAGCATTCTGGGTGTCTCCTGGCACTAGAGCGAAAACTCTGCCCTGCCTCATTTGTGTCCTGCCGACATTGCTTCCCTGTGCAGAGCCCGAGGTGCTCCCACTTTTCCTACCATCATCAATCCTTGACTTTGGGCAATCTTTCACACGATGACCCATCTCTCCACATTCAAAACAAGCGCCTGACGCCCAACGGCAAACCCCTGAATGCGGCCTCCCACAACTTGCACACATCGGCTTAGTACTACCTTCCTGGTTCGAGTTGCTGGAGCTTCCCACGTTCGCTTTCTTCTTAGCATTAAACGGAGCTCGGCGGTTGTCATAGTTCTGTCTCTTTCTCTGGTTCTCTCCTGCATTCTGATATCGGCTCAAGTTGGTTTCTGCAAGGATAGCCTTGTCCAAGACTCCAGCGTAAGTTGGCATGTTGAGCATGTTAACTCTATCCTGTATCGGTCCACGCAGTCCACTTTCAAACTTCCTAGCTTTCCTATACTCATCACTGACCATATGAGGTGCATACCTCGCCAATTCGGTGAAGGCACGATCGTATTCTGCCACTGTCCTGTTTCCTTGTGTGAGGGTCTGAAACTCTGTGATCTTGCGATCTCGGACACTAAGGGGAAAATGCTTATTATAAAATAGTTCCAAAAATTTGGCCCAAGTTAAATCAGGGTTTCCTTCTCGTGTCATCATCCACCATCTTCGGGCATCATCATCTAATGTAAATGCGGCCAATGCCACCTTTTGAGCATCTGTGCTGGGAAAGATTTCAAACAACTTCTCCATTCCTAGAACCCACGCTTCGGCTTTCATTGGTTCTATGCCCCCTTGGAACCTCGGCGGGTTCATCTTCTTGAATTCCTTAATCAAAGTCATGGTTCCATCTCCATACAAGGCTGGCTGTGAGGGTACTTGAGGTACTGGAGGAGGTGGAGGTGGAACTGTATATCGGCCATTCGTCTGTTCGGCCTGGGTAGTTGTAGCACTAACATTCTGTTGTCTCACTTGTCTTAACTCTCGAGTTAACCCTTCCACTAGTCTTTCTAATCGGTCCAGTCTGTCCTCTGATCGATCTCGGCCAACTGGTGGTCTTCCTCTCCTCATAGTGCTATGAGTATGCGAAATGTGACTTTAAAACAGAATGTAGAACAAGTATGCATGCTAGCAACAAGTAATCATGCTGGGATGATGCACACATTTGTCAAGTAGCAAGCAACATGATGCAATCCTATGATCTTTCTAAGGGAAATCCTATGCTCTTTAGGACTCAGAGTGTGTGAATAACGTACTATAAGAAACTTGTGCTCTGATACCAATCTGTCACGACCCCAACCTGCCCCTAGAAGGTCGGCGCCGAGATGGCCAGTAACCCGAGGTTACCAAAGGCCTCTTACAAGAATTCACGCACAACTCAGAGTAAATATGTGGGGCTTACAAATGCGGAAGCAATAAATTAACATACAAGCAGTCCATAAAAGCAGTGCTTAAGTCGAATGAAATGACATACATCTTTGATGGCTTTAATATAACAGAATAGAGTACATGAATTACATCTTGACAAAAAGGCTTCTCGGCCTTCAAATACAAAAATTTCAATGAAATAACCAAGAAGCATGATCTTCAAGATGCTGCAAAACACGAATGCAAAACATGTCGGCAAAAACATCGGCAAACAAGTCTAGGCGTCTCCGCCGCCCTGCTCATCACCTACATATATATATAGAGAGGGTGAGCTTGGATACTCAGTGAATGGCATAAACAATAAAGGGTTTACATGAATGATATCCGAGGTCTTTAACAAAACTATACATAGTACAAATCAAGTTTGTCTTTCAAATCTTTCAAAGCTTCAAGGGATGTTCATTAACATCAATATAATACGAGTGATGACATTCTGGACAAGCAAACCCACGCGGTAAAACCGTCAGTGGCAAGGCAAGACAAGACAAGAGAGATCTCTAAACAAGGATGTCGTTGCATTATAGTCCCCGACACTAAGGACTTGTGCCACAAATGCTTAAAGTCCCCTGGCACGTACGGACTTCCAAACTTGTGCTACAAATGCTTATAGTCCCCTAGCACGTACGGACTGGTGCCACAAATGCTTAAAGTCCCCTGGCACGTACGGACTTCCAAAATGGTCATCAAAACAAGACATAACATTTGATACTCAAGGTAGGATTAATCATTCATGCTTACAAGCACTTTTCAAAACAAGGCAAAACAATACTTTTATCAAGTCAAAGCAACATAGCTTTATTAAGAATGCCACTCACATAGTTCTTCGAACGTCGGGGTCAAGGCAAGTCCAAGTCCTACAAATACATGGCAAGTTCACTGAATACACTTACAAACAAGTTTCACATGCATGCAAATGATCTCGGCATGCCCCAAGACTAACTCAAATCAAAGCAAACACTGTTTCTTATTTCGGAAAACATGCTGGGCAACTAACCAGGTCTTGGCCGAGGTTCCACACCTCCTTGCCGAGGTGAGGTTCCGAGGCCACATTCAAGGACAAATGAAGTCGGGAAAACCTGGGTTTCCCTCTGCTCAAGAACATCAAGAACATGATCATGAAGAACATGAAGGAATGAATGCAAGGATCATAACTTATCATTTATAAAATCAGAGATCTCATGCAATGAGTTTGAAAACATGGACCTGGACGCCCATACTAGAATATCTTGGTGAAACAAACACAAATGCATGGATTTCAATGCAAGCTTTCAGATCAAATCAAGGCTTTTCTTCAAGAACACATGAAGGTCACATTTTCTTTCCAAAACCAACTTTAAATCAACACATGATATGCAAGACAGCTTCAATCATGCAATGCAGCTAGATGATCATCAAGAACAACAAAAGGAGATTGAGATTCTAACCTCAGATCACGAATCTAACGGGTCCAACACCAAGGATCGAGCTTGCTAATCACTTTCTCACTCTAGAACTCCTCCTAGAGCTTCTCTCTCCTCAAGAACAAGACTTATAACAAAATGAGACATTTCTAGATTTGCCGGCTGATATAACATTCAGCTCGGACACGTGGCAGCAGTTGGTTGGTTCAACTTAAAAAAATGATTGATTGAAAAGACAAGTCTCTGACAAGGCGTGTTCAACAAGCTTGGTGGCAAGGAACTCCGGCGGGCAATGACATCGGCCAACAACAAGACTTCGGCAAGAAATAACATCGGCTAAAGATAAACTTCGGCAACAGGGTAACAAAGACATCGGCTAGGGAGGACAACACTTGACTAAGCTGTGCCATACCTCGGCCAGGGGTGTGCCACATCTCGGCCTAGGTCATACCTTCCCAGGGTCAAAGGTCACTAAGGGTAGAACATCTCGGCTAAGTAGTGACATCTCGGCTAACATGCTGAGGTGAGAAGGAAGGCCAGGCAAGCGATTCTAAGTACAAGGACTCAAAGGTGATCTAGGCTCATGACAACCTCGGCACATACACACACACACACACACCAAAGGAACATAACACTTAAGTATCACTTATGCAAGACAAGTCAAGGATGCAAAGCAAGTCAAGATTAAAAATGCAAGCTCAACAAAACAAGATCATATATAATGCATATGAGTATGGTCGAAGCAGTGTGAGGGTTATTACAGTAACCCTTAGCTTGTCATTTTTAACATACGCAAACTGAAAACCAACCTCAATAGCATACTTGCATAAAAAAAATACGGAACTCAACCACACTACCCTCAAACTTTTGTCCAACACTCGTAATATTATTTCGCCAATCAGTTGACAATAACACATTTTCTTGGTGAGAACAAAACTTAGAGAGTGAATTCCTTTCAATATCCACCAGCCTATCATATTCACCATCCAAAACATCTACCCAATTAGACCCCACTTCATCCTCTTCATCAGAAATACTACACCTACTAACTGAAACATCAACTATATCAACACCACGTGCACAAACAACCCTCAACATATTCAGAAAATCAATATTATTTCGAACCATACAATTTGGATAGCCTACAATAAAATATGAAATAAACATAGTCTCAGGTTTCAAATTCTCCCATGTTTTACACAAAATGCCAACCAATTCATCAAAATTCAATTCACATGAAACATTAATAACAATAGTATCATTCCCATATTTGCACAACAACAACACTGCACTGTCCATCGAAACTGAAAGAAAAAACAAGAAAAATAATTTGTTCAACATAAAAACACTTCACAAAAACAACATAAAAGTCCAGAGAAATTTCTACAAATTATAATTTTCTCTAGATTATAATAACCTTATAATTTTATCTGGACTAAAATAAAAGTCCAGAGACATTTACAAACTGAAAGAAAAAACAATGCATTGTCTATTTAAACTGAAAGAAAAAACACAAAAAATAACTTTTGCTTAGAGAAACAAAAACTTATATTCACTTTCTACAAACATATAATTTTCTCTGAACTACAAACTGAAAGTGAGTAACAAACTT
Organism: Camellia oleifera; assembly: GCA_022316695.1. NCBI lineage: Eukaryota > Viridiplantae > Streptophyta > Magnoliopsida > Ericales > Theaceae > Camellia > Camellia oleifera. The sequence continues at coordinate 158,398,826 of CM039309.1, forward strand.
ATAATTTTCTCTGAACTACAAATAAAAGTCCAGATAAATTTATGAACTTACATTCACTTTCTCAGATTCTATCTGCATTAGAAACTCCTAATAATATGTCCATATGAACTTATAATTTTCTCTGTGACTTTCGTTGGATTATAATAATAAATTTACAATTTTCTCTGGACAATACCAACAAAAGTGCAGAGAATGAAAATTTTCTAGTTTAACAAAATTTCTCTAGTTTGAAAAAATATAGAACAAAACTTATCATTGATCAACATGTTGATGAAAAACAGAGCACGAAAAATAAACTCTAAATATCAAAATCAACTACACTGTCAACACTCTTTGAAATTGATCAAAAAACATAGAATGAAAACGTAATTCCAAAAATAAAAATCAACTTTATCAAGCTAGCTTCTCTCTAAACAAAAATTCAAAACAAAAATCAAAATCCATGTGGAATCTCCATCGAAAACATACCTGATTCAACTGCACTGAAAAACCTACGCGATCGTAGCAATCTTTCTCGTCAACTCCACTAAAATCGCCATCGAAAACATACCTGATTCAACTCCACTACAACACCTACAAGATCGTAGCAATCTTTCTCGTCAACTCCACTGAAATCTCCAACGAAATCACCACCGCGACGTCAATTTACTAAATCTCCACCGTGAACTCACCAATATAACATTCAAACAAATTTCTCGTCAACTCCACTGAAATCTCCGACGAAATCTCCACGCGAAGTCAATTTCCAAAATATCCACCTTGAAGTCAACAATATAATATTCAAACAAATTTATGTTAAAAAAGAAGGGTAAATTAGGTACTTTATAACCTAAAATAAACTTGAGGGACCTTAGCCATCAAAACATATTATTTTGAACCTCCCCTCCTATCAAAAGTAGAGAAGGGATCTTAGACCAATTTTTCCTTTTATAAAATAAGTCAATCATCAGCAAACACTAAAATAAGAAAATAAATTTGCCCCAAAATAAATATTAAGCAATGTGCCAACTTAAAACCCCAAGCAGAAGCAAAAGAATAAAAAGCATCCAAACCCAACAAATCAAAACCACCGACACTAACACAACAATAAAACAACCAGCCAAGCAAGATAGCAGAGCAACACTATAAGACAGCCCAAGTCACAAAAACAACAGAGCACTAACGAACAATAACCATACGCAAAATTCTAGGGGGTTTACCAGTATTTTTTTAAGGGGAGATTTTGGTTCAATTTTTAATTATGGAATAGGAGGTAAGACTTAGGTCTTTACAAAGGGTGTGCGTGAGGTGTTAATTTAATAATTAATCATTAATTTTCATTTATAAAAGAAAAAATTAAAATAAAAAACCACCACACATAAAGAGGCAAAGAATATCAATGTATCATGAGAATGCAATGAGTGAATATATATATACACTAGTGAATTATTCATGCCTAAAGACACTTTCATATTTTTTTTAAAACCACAAAAGCAATCCTATACTGATTAAATGGTGAAATTTAATTTCGTATCAAAAAAAAAAATTCCTACCACTCATGTGAGTTGTGAAATTAATGTGAAAATCATCAATTATATCAACCAAATCCAACTTGAGAATAGAAAAGGGATCTTTACTAGAAAATAAAAGGGCAAATTAAACTAACGGTCCCTATAGTTTGAGATTTGTGTCACTTTAGTCCATGACTTTTCAATTATGACACATTTGACCCAGAATTTTGAATCTCATTCCAAATAAGGACAATTGAATATACTATAGCTTAATTTTAAGGACAAAATCATCAATTTGATAAAATATAAACTAATTTGATAAAAACAAATGTCAAAAAATATTTTTGAATATTTAAAAATTATTTCTACCCACTAAAGATAAAATTATGTAAAATTAATAAATCTTTTAGACATTCATATATTTATTTATTTATTTATATCAAATTAATTTTTACTATGTGTTTGGATGATGATCATGTAATGGGTAGTTTTTATTATCATTAAATTAGTTTCTATTTTTTCAAAAGTTAAATATGGCGATAATTTTAATATCATTATTAAACTAATTCATTAAATCAAAAATCCAAAACTAAAAACATTTCATTATCGATTACACGTTATAATCCTAACAATCACCCATTATATCATCATCATCCAAACACAGAATAAAAATTAATTTTGTAAAATAAATAAATAAATAAATGTGTAAAAAAAATTATTAATTTTACATGATTTTATCTTTGATGGGTAGAAATAATTTTTAAAAATTAAAAAATATTTTTTTGACATTGATTTTTGTCAAATTAGTTTATATTTTATCAAATTGACGATTTTGCCCTTGAAATTAAGTAATGGTATCTTCAATTGTCCTTATTTGGAACAAGATTCAAAATTTAGGGTCAAATGTGTCACAATTAAAAAGTTAGGGACCAAATTGACACGAATCCCAAACTATAGAGACTGTTAGTGTAATTAGCCCAAAATAAAATTATCGTCTCTTACTATCCAAACTCTATGGAAGATGTCCTTCTAATTTTTTCATTTTAAGGGTTTTTTTGTTTAAGGTCCTAGTAATAATTTTTTAGAAGGGCAACACAATTATCATTATTTTTTTAATATTATTTAGGTCCTCCAAAAACACATGGTGACAAAATTTTGTAACTTTTTTTACTCAAAAATTTCAAAATTATATAACTTTTGATCTAGATTTCTATTACTTATAAAATTTGTAATTTTGAAAGGGCTATGCTACATCCTCCTAATTTTTGGCCCCCTAATCCCCCTAAATTTCAAACCAAGGCAAAAAAAAAAAAAAAAAAAAGAGTCCAAAATGACGTCGTTTTGGGCATTAGGGGGATTAGGGGGGGCTTTTTTAGGGGGACAATTTTTTTTTTTTTTTTTTTAACCTGGCGAAATTTCATTGATCTAAGATAGGTTAGTGAAATTTTTATAGATCTGGTTTGAAAGATTTTGTCAATAAAATTTTTAAAATATAAATTTTACAAAAAAATGGAGATGTAATAAAAAAGTTATTAAATTTTAAAATTTTGAAATCACTTAAACAATGTGAAAGGTGAGATAAAGAAACCTATGCAACTAAAATAATAATACTGAGGGATTTTAACTAGGAAGAAAAATTATCTTGGATCCGGTGTCATTGTTGTGCAGTCCGTGGGGCTCATTTTGGGTCCTATTTTAATGATATAAATTGTTAAAATTTAGAAAATATCGAGAACAAGATTGTTATAAGAAATCATATTGATTGGATATCAATAATATTTTCATCAAATAACATTTGTATTCAGTTTGATACATACATATTTATTTTTTATATAAAGATATGATTTGATGAATAAGTTATTAATATCCGATTAACTTTATTTTGTACAGATATATTGTTGTCGATATTTTTTAAAATTTAACGATTCAAATTATCGAAATATAATTCAAAATGAGTTACACAGGTCGTACAATAGTTACCGTCACACTTTATGCACAACAGTGCTACTACATCCAATCATCTTGGACATTTCCTATTACACAAACTGTATAGAGAATGTATTACTAATTTTCTCCACCCAAGCCTGAATCAAATTTAAATATATATCACTCAAACCCTAAAAATTTTCAAATTAAATTGTCGAGTTCGCTCAAATTGCACACATATTTATAAGAAGGCGAGACCTATCCATGGGCTGAACTTAAAAGGTCTAAAAATGTGGGCCTATGGGCCGAACTCCATCAGCCTTTATCAGATGAGAAACCCTAATCGCCAAAACCCTCTATTTAAACGTTGTTTGCTGTTCAATGCTTTGCCAGTCTTGATCTTCTTGAAAGCCATGATTTCCTTTCACCTTCTCGATTCATAGGTTTGTAGATCGCTTGATTTCAGTTTTTATATTCGCCTACTGCTTAATATGTTCGATTATATTCATAATCTGTTCTTTTTTGACGATTCGATTAGATTATGACACTCGCAATTAGCTTTTAAATGTACAATATATTTTTGATTGTTTGCATTTGTTTACTCTCTCCTTGTGTTGCAATTTAGAATGCACAAGGAGATATAAACAGATGCAGAAAGTGGAAGGTTGGCTTACCAGCCCATTGCACATCTTTCTTTTATTGCCTTGGCGTCAAATGGACCTACCGATATTCAAATCTCCCTTTTTTTCTTTTTTCTTTTTTAAATGATTGTTTGTGTATTTGCTTGTTTTCTAAGCATTTATTTACTCAGTAGAATCATATAGTCATAATTTGTTTGAGAAAAATGGCAAATGATGATTGTTGTCTTATCCTACACACTGATTAATCGTGTTGATTACAACTCCGCTTATTGTCTGATGCCACTACTTGAATTCAATATATATATATATATATGTATATATATTCAATTAGCTTTTAAGGGTTTTTTTTGGTTGATGCTATATTGGGTGTTTGATGTTTGTGTTCAAATGGGTAATTGGGTGGTCTTATGTTGGAGTGCTTTTTATTTTCTTGTTTTATTCGTCTTTTAATTACTTCTGGTTTTCATGTGGGCTCAAGAATAGTAGTGTTCTTAGCTCCTTCTTTTTCATCAAATTTGTGGGAATAAAATTTGGTTAAAAGCTTGATTTGATGTGGAATACTCTAATTTGTTTTTTCTTGAAAATTTCTAAATATATCCTAAAATCATGTTTTAATCATTTTTTATGAAAGAAAATATCTTCAATCTTTGCTCTTTTTAAAATTTCATCAAATTTTAGTAAAAATATAATTGTTGAGAATTTGGTGAATAGTTTGGTTCATCTTTGATTTGTTGAAAAATTGCCCATATTTGACAAAATGGTTGGAGCATATTTTGGAAATGCTCTAAGAGCATCTCCCATGCTTATTTTTTTTCCTTCATAAAATTTAAAATTTGAGGAAATAGTGTTAAAAAATCATCTCTAATCTTTTCATCAAATGTTTATCAAATTAAGAGAATTTTTCATTGAATTGAGATTTCATTAAATCCAAATTTGATGAAAATTTAAAAGGATATAGCATTGAAGATGAATTTTATTTGTCAAATTTGATGAACAGAAAAATCTGTGTTGAGAAGGGAATTTTAAAATGATTTTTATGAAAATTTGATGAAAGAATAATACATCTTAAATCAAATCTTTTACTCCAATATGTTATCAAATTAGATAAAAATGGTAGTCAGGGTTAGAGATGCTCTAATATGAAAAATGAAAAGTTTGAATTATTTTATGAACTTTGATGAATGATGTATTCTTTTAAATGCTATTAACAATTGTTAAGTTGTTAACATTCTACACCTCTAAGCGTGTTTCAAGTAGTTGTTTGGTCTTTGGTTTACACCTAAACCAAATGAAACCAAAACAATGCTCACCGCAAGTTGTAGGATGGAAGGCATGTGATGTAATTAATCTTATCCTACACACTGAATTTTATGTAGACTACAAACTCCGCTTATTATCTGATGCCATCCCTTCTCCTATAAAATGTGTTTTCTAGGTTGAATGTGTTGTTGTTTTTCTTAATCTTTTTGGGTGTTAATTTCTCTATTTTAAACAATTATGATGGAGGAATAATTTTTGCATTATTTATTGGGAAAATAACCAATTAGTTAGGATAAAAAAATAAATATCAATTTGATGCAAAAATTTATGAGTTTAATGTATGAAAGTTTTCTGTAAGAAGAATGTTAGGAATTATGAAAAAAATATCATAGAAAATGATAATGAAAGATTTTTCACCCTTTGATTACAAGTACAATAAAACACCATACACTAATCAAAGGATGGAAAATATTTATGAAACATTTCATGATATTTTTTTCATGATTCCTAGTATTATTCTTTCTTGTAAGAGTAATGCTTGGATTATGGGAAAAATATCATGAAGATGATCATAAAAGATTCTCCGCCCTTGAATTACAAATATAATAAAACACCACATATTAATCAAATGTAAAATTTTTATAAAACATTTTATGATATTTTTTTATGATCTTATTATTCTTTTTGTAAAAGTAATGTTAGGATCATGGAAAAAATATCATGAAGATATCCTGAAAGATTCTCCACTCTTGGATCACAAATACAATGAAACATCATACTGATCAAAGGATGAAAATTTTTATGAAACATTTCATGATATTTTTTCATGATCCCTAGTATTTATTGTTTCTATAAGAGTAATGCTAGGATAATGAAAAAAAATATCATGAAAATAATTATGAAAGATTGACCACCCTTGGATTACAAATACAATAAAACACTACAAACTAATCAGAGGATGAAATTCTTTTATAAAATATTTGATGATATATATATATTTTTAATGATCTGTACACTACTAGAAATATGACTTTTTGCGTCTATTTTTTTGCGACTGGTTATTTAACCGTTGCAAAAAATTACTTTCTACATTAAAAAAATCACAAAATCATTTAAATCAATCGTGTTCTTAACATTAAAAAATGAAAAAAAAAAAAAAAAATCATCTAGACCTATCTCTCCCTTTCACTCTTATTTCCCAAATTTGTCTCCAAAGGTGGTGTAGCTTATTTCCTCTTATTTCCCAAATTTGTCTCCAAAGGTGGTGTAGCTTATTTCCTGTTGTTGCCGAATCTCTCTCTCTCTCAAAATCTCTCTCTCGCTTGACTCTCTCTCGCTTGAATCTCACTCTCATGTGATGAAGATTTGAGTCTCGCTTAAATCTCACTCTCACTTGATGAAGATTTCGATCAGACGTGATGAAGATTTGAATCTCCCTTGAATCTCACTTTCACGTGATGAAGATTTCGATCGGCTATTGATGAAGATTTTGATCGATTCATAATCGAGATTCATAATCGGTTACTTTCTATCTATAAATCCAACTCTCTGTCTCTCTCGTTAATCTAGTTTGTTTGTTTCATGCCTAGCTGCTAAATTTCTGTGTTGATTTATTCTGAATTTCTGTGTTGATTTCGATCGTTCTTTAATCTGTGTTGTTGATTGGTTGATCCATGATTTTTCCAATTTTCCTATTGATATATCTGTACAAGTATATGTAAACATATGTTTTTTTTTTGTTTTGTTTTTTCATTGAATATATGGCCATCTATGGCAGCATGACAGTACAGTTAGCTTTCATGTTTAACAAGCCTGTTGATTGTCGTTTGTCCAGTTTGACACAATGAACAGTAATAGTTCCAAACCACAGGTGAAATCAATAATTTACATCTTTTGATGGTACAGTAGTTGGTGTAGTCTTAGTGTTGGGGGATTATTTGAAGGATGGACCATGGTTAAAGCTCCTCTGCAGCTACCTAAAGTATGAACTATTTTATTTGTAATTTTTATTATCATGTTGCTACAAATCATGACATGTTTCATTTAAAATATTATAGGTTAAATCAATTTATATATTTGCATGTTGAATTTTATTGATGAATTCAGTAGCTATTCATGACCTGCTGAATAATTTGAATGTGTGAAAGCTTAGGCCTTTTCGAGATTAGGATTGATTACTATGGAACTAGTGAAGATATGGATGATGAATGGATTGTGTCTGGATTAAGATGAAAGCAGTGTCGGAATGTAGTGACTACAAGCTGATTATCCAAATGATGAAGCTGGATAATCACAGGGATAGTGATACTCGAGAAACTTGTACTCTATTTGGCAAGAAAATCTCAGTTTTAAGTTGTTCACGTAAAAATTGATCGTTTTTAAAGTGTTTTGAGTAATTTAATTTCTGACTGAACAGTTGTGATTTGTGATTGTAATGACCTTTGAATTTGTTATCTCTTTGAAGTGTTAATGAAATACTGAAGTAAATATTTTTATCTTACTTTATTGAATATAAGGACTAAAATTTCATAGTCAGACATTGTAGACGACATAATCGTTAAATAATGTACAAAATGCAGAGTCAAGTTTTAGATGTTTACATTTATTAAAGCAGATAAACAACACATTGGAGCTATAATTTTGTGCATGTAGAAGGTGCTAGTGTGAGGAAGGTTAAAAAAGACATTACTGGAATAACTTTTTGTTCCATCATTGTATCATATTACTTTAGGTGTTGTCAAGGCTACCATTATTGGAATGATTCTTTAGGAAAATTTGTGCTGGCTGTTGCTATTCTTCGGGCTTCACCACTAGAAAAGAAAAAAAATCTGATTAGGCTGAGTTAGATTCCTCAGTTTTTGAAAACATTCATGGACCAGTTTAATTCCTTAGTTTTTTAACTGTATTTAAATTTACGACAACATCCACAACCACAATCCAGACTACTATGAATCTGCATTACTCTCTCTCTCACAGAGATTAGGAAGCTTTGTAAACTTAGCACACCATCCACAATACAATGAACCTGCATCTCTCTCTCTCTCTCTCTCTCTCTCTCTCTCTCTCTCTCTCTCTCTCTCTCGCTCTCTCCGAGATTAGGAAGCTGTACTGAATCTAGACAAAACATAACCTTGAATTGCAATTCAGAAAAGAAAAAAAATCCAATCGAAAATGGCTCTGTTGTTCCGTCGAGACAAAAATCAAAAAAACTACTGCAAAATTCACGTTTCCCATACATCCCGTACCTATACCCAATTAATGTCTTGTTAACGTAGGTTCATATTGGGGAATATAAAAGTCCATAAAATGAGTTTAAAGTGTTTGATTCCTGATTTTTAGAAAATTCTATCACTTGTATTGTGTGAAATATTTCTATCTTTATGCTTTAACAGCTTATTTTATGCTTGATCTGTTTGTTACTTTGTTAGTTGTTTTGCTTTGATTTTTGCTTCAGAAATCTATGGATATAGCTCTCTCTCTGTCTGGCTTGGCTGCGCTGTTTTTTCTTTTTTTTTTTTAGTACTAAATTTTTTTATTTTGCTCAATTGGGTTTTTTGGATAGGATCAATGATGATTGATAAAAACTGCGTTATCTTATCTGTAATTCCCTTTAAAGGGATTGAAGATATTCATATTATTCTGAGATCCATTAACACCATTTGTTTTTGGTTCATTAGTTTTTATCTGTTCTTTTTATGGAAGCTATGGATTTATGTGAGCATCAGTGATGAGCAACCTTTTGTTATCCTTGCACTTTGATTGCTAGTGAAGAAAACTATGGGGAATGTTGACTCTGAGATGCTTTTCATTTTTTCATTTTCTGTTTTCTCCTATTTTCTCTCTAGGTTTTGTTTTCAACTTCATTATTGTACCACTTCAAAGTAATAGGTTTTGTATGGTGCTTTCATTTGATAATATGAACCACTCCAATGGCCAAACTAACATTAAAGAGTACATTTTGAAAACCTTCAAATGTATATTTGTTTGAGTAAAACAATGTACATTTGAATGGTTTCCGTAGTATTATTGTTTGGGTAAAACTTTCACCAGACACAATATAGCTTTGCAAATTTTAAGTAAACATTATTTCGTACACAATATAGCTTAGACAATTGCTAGAATAAATTTTTCACCAATTTATGTTTTTGAAAATAATAGAGTTAATTACACTTATGTCCCCTAAGATTAAAAGAAAATAGCTCACTTGTTTGGCTATTATAGTGAACCGACGGTGCAAGTTCAAATATTGAAATTTGTTGTGGTCTTTAGATTTTTAGATAATGCTATACCATATAGCTAATAGGATTAGTGGACTCAGCAATAGGTTTGAACAATGTTTCAAAATGAAAATAAAATCTATTTATTGTCTCTATTTTGCTCATAACCAAAATGGGGCAGTACTCCTAACAGACTTGTACACCCTGGAAATTTTGGAAGTACTCCAAAATAGAGCACAAAATGGGGCAGTATACTCTACACCACAGACCAGTAGCCATACACCCATTGGAAATTGTGGAAGGAAGCTATCCTTGATAACCTCATAGTAGGGAAATCTCGTGACTAGTGAAGAAAATTACCTCTTTGACCACTCTAGATTGGTTTCTCAAAGTGCTCAAAATCAGAAGCTTCCTTTTTTTCTCAGACGTTAGAAGGGCTTTCTAATTTTCTTTCATTAATATTACAACTTATTGGATGGATGGCTTGGTCCTCTTTTCGTTTATTTTGGTAATAATGCTTTCCCTTTTGACTTCTGTGCAGTTTCCTCTCTTACTTCCGGACGAGAAAGAATTTGTCTACGAAAGTTGCACACCTTTGTCATCTTCTTCAGGCTCCATTGAGGGTTCTTTCGCATTTGTCTCTGGAAGGTATGTAGACAATTCACTATTTGTGTAAATTTCTGTTTTTTTAAAACCAGCGAACTCTGAAGCACTCAATGATGATATCTGCTCTCCTATTTGTTATCTTGATGAGTTTACGTAGATAATCTGGCATTTCCTTTGTTCTTTACTTTAAACTAGTGAAATTTTTTACACAATACAAGTGATATGAAGAAGAGCAGATATCATCATCCAGAACACAATAAGCTGTTAGGAGCTAATTTTATTGGGTTTTTACTTTCTTGCCCAATTTCAAAGTGTACTATTTTATTGTCATGTTCATGAGATTCTGAGTATCCTATATTGCATTTCTCAACTTTTTTTTTTCCTTCTACATTTATTGGCCATCGTACACTTGTTAATCGGAGTATATTTGTATAAGTACTGCTTTATATGTATTTGTAATTGAGTATGTCTTTTTTTTTTTAATTTTTTTTATTCAGATTAGATTGAGTGTAGAAGTTCCCACCAGCTGTTTGTGAGGGTTGTTACAAAAGGGTCATGAATGAGTTTATGAAGCAGTCAAGGGTACTGTTGTGTTACCATCTAGTTTTTGCTTCTATATGGTATGATGTGATGGTTAACTCACAAAATTTCCTTAATGAACATCTTACATACAAGCAGGTCCAACAGTTTCTTGGTATTGTAAATTACATGGCCAATTTTATTCTTAATATGTCCAAATACAGGACTCCTTTGGCAACCCAATTAAGGAAGAATGCTCCCTAGTGAGATGGGATGAAACACACTGTTGCAGTTATCTCTATGAGAAAACTCTCCGAAACACACCCTCCATTGAAAATCTCCCTAATATCTCAAACACAAGTCTTCAGAGCAGTGGGACTTTTACCCTGCCAACTCTTATTGTGATTGCATGAGGTTCCTCCTCAGTCACACAGCTCATAACAAGTATTAGATAGAGAATCTTTACAAAGAGTTAGTTATCTGACAAAATATAAATTAACAATATTTTATGTGTCTATATGATCATTTATCTATTGTGCATTTAATTAATGAGTTTTGTGTTATGAATTTAATTGTAGTTAAACTGGTGCTGTAGCACAGTTGCTTACTCTTAGAAAAATTCCTGACTCAAATTCTTAAAATTTCTGTTGCAGGGTGTTCTTTACGCAATTAGCATCACTGACTTGTCCAACTGAATTAGAAGATAATCAAGTTCAAGTAATTTTTCAATATTCTTAGAGTTGATTATTTTGTCAATTAATGTGCTCTTTGTATTCATTTTTATTTTGGCATCCAAGTTAGTCAACTAATATATTGATGTATATTTTTGCAAGTAGTGTTGAGCGAGTAGTTGATATGATTGAATGGGTGATATTGAGAGCTAAACTGAGAATTATTTATTTATTTATTTATATATTTTTTTTTGAGTACTTGAATATATTAGTATTTTGTATAAATATTTTTACAGTGTGTTTGGTTGGGGGATTTAGGGAGGGATTTGGAAAGGGAAAGAGAAAAGGTACGTACAACTAGGTGAAATATAGATATGTTTTAGGCCTCGTTTGGGAATGGTTTCTTTTAGCCTAAAAGTCAAAAAGTTACTAAAAAAATCAAAAAGTCAATGACTTATACCAAAAAGTCAAAGATTCTCTTTTCGCTTTACTTTTTGCACATCTTTTTGTAAAAAATCAAAAAGTCCCAAATATATTAGTTTTTTTTACATTATATTTTAGCCAAAAAGTCGAAAAGTTATTAAAAAAGCATGTTTCCAAACGAGGCCTTATTCACGTTTCACTTATCTTTTTTATTTTTCTTTCCAAATTTCTCTTCAAATCTCCCAACCAAACACAGCATAAAGGATGGTTGATGGATATTTGTTTTGCATATATAGAAGTTTATATTTTGTATGCACACTTTTTTTGTTTTTTTGAAGAAAGATATTTTTGTTGAGGGACGTGATGGAAAATAATACAAGAGTATTAGAATTTTTGCAAATATTACTTTACATTTATTTTATATAATATTTGAATATATATATATATATATGAGAATATAGGTTGCTAAAATATTGTAGGCATTTTTTTATTTTTTTTATTTTTTTTGCGACGGCAAAAATTAGTCGCCATAAGTAGATTAGGTGGTCGCAAATAGTTTGCGACTGCTATTTTGCGGTCGCAAAAAGTATTTGCCACCTCCACATTTGCGACTCCCATTTGTCGTTGCATGAGCCGTCGCAAAAGGTCTTTTGCGATTGTCTTTTTATTATTTGTGACAGCTTGTAGCGGTCGCAAAAAGTACTTTTTTTAGTAGTGGTAGTATTATTCTTATAAATATAATAAAATATCACGCATTAATTAAAAAATGAAAAAATTTCATATTTTTAAAATAATTTTTTTCTTTAATTTATTCAATGATGAGAAAAAGCAGACGGGCGGTCAGAACCTGATGTCGTGTTGAATGTCTGCAAATTTCCACTTTTGGAATGCCTCTGAGATCCTGGACTATGCTGTATTTTAGGTGCAAGTTCATAGGTTTAACCTTCCACATTGTTTTGAACACTTCTTGTTTGTGTTTGATATTGATTTTGTGATATACCATATTGCTATTATAGTATCCTTGCATTGTTTGACTTTAAGCTTAAGTTTTTTTTTTAGTATACTTCTTAATATGCTTGCTGCTATGATGAAGTTGCTAAAATTATGTCTGGACATATGAGTTGTCTGTGATTACTACTATGCTTCTTCTGAGCAAAATGACTTTGAAAACCAAAGTAAAATAATGACCTATGTGTTATCATTATTATGTATAATTGAATTTCTCATCTTGCTTTAAAATGTAATATAGATTTGTTTCCAGTTTAGAAACTAGATTAAGAAAATGAAGTATTGCAAAACTGGAATTGGACTTAATTATTTCGATTCTATGATTTGGATGATGCATAACTGTGCTAATTGTTTTCACTGTTTTAGAAACCCTGCCAAATTAAATATGTGATTTTATTATGTCTGTAATCTATTCTCCAATGTCTAAGCGACCAATCAAAGTGGTGGCCTGTGGTGGTTGTCTGAGGCAGTTGCCAGCAATGGTGGCTGATGGCGGTGATGCGTGGTGGGTGGTAGTAGGGTATGGAGTAAGGAATGAAAACTTAATTCTGAATATTATCTTATCTGTTCAACTTCAAAACATTATATTTTGCCCCCTCAATTATCAAAATTACTTCACTTTCATCCTACATAGGATGAGAGTTTTTGTACAAATTTTAATAGTTGAGGGTCTGAATGTATGATTTTAAAATATAAGAAGTTACAATAATATTCAAATGATAGTAAATAAGTAAACTTCAAAATTTCTAAATTAAACTAAAATAGCATACCATAAAAGAGAACCTATCTAATTGGTTTAGAATGAAACATCCAAAATTAAATGAAGCAACATTTCCTAAGATGGAATTTTGGAATAATTTTTTCAAATAAGAATATATAAAAAATTAATTTTTAAAAAATTGAATTTCACTATTTATTGGAAGCACGACGCATAATCATGTATGCATTCTTTCCTCGTTCATAGAGCACTCTGTCTAATTATTGCGTGTCTTACAAGCCAGTCAAACTTGTTTTAGTTCTTAAGTTCACCCCAACTCTCTCTTTCTCAAACGGAAAAATCCCACTACCCCAATGTATTGGAATTTGTCAACCTTTTATTTTTTATTTTTTGTTTTTTTTTTCCTCCTACCACTCGACATGTATTTGTGGAGATTGTGGTTGTGGGGATCATTTATCATTTCTGCTCTCAAATTCACACTAATATTACTCTTTTCAAATTGTAACAATGATAAATGACCCCAACAATCACAATCCCCACAAAAACATGTTGAGTGGTAGGAGGGAAAAAAAAAACAAAAAATAAAAAGTAAAAAGTTGACAAATTCCAATACATTGGAGTGGTGGAGTTTTTCCGTTTGAAAGAGAGTTGGGGTGGGCTTAAAGACTGAAACGAGTTTGACTGGCTTGTAAGACACGCAATAATTAGACCGAGTCCTCTGTGAACGAGAAGAGAATGCATACATGGTTATGCGCCGTGCTTCCAATAAATAGTGGAATTTAATTTTTTAAAAATTAATTTTTTATTTTTTATATATTCTTGTTTGGAAAAATTATTGAAAATTTTTATTTTAGAAAATGTTGCTTCATTTAGTTTTGGATGTTTCCTTCTAAACCAATTAGGCATGTTTTCTTTTTTGGTATATTATTTTAGTTTAATTTAGAAGTTTTGGAGTTTTTTGTTTACTATCATTTGAATATTATTGTAACTTCTTATATTTTAAAATCATATATAAAGACCCTCAATTATTAAAATTTGTACGAAAGCTCTCATCTTATATAGGATGAAAGTGAAGTAATTTTGATAATTGAGGGGGCAAAATATAATGTTTTGAAGTTGATCTGATAAGATAATATTCAGAATTAATTGGTGGGGTTAAAGTGCAATTAACCCAAAAAATTATGATCATTATGGTATTATTCAACTTTTAATTACATGGCCAATGCATCGCTGGCTGCAACTAAGGTAATCCTGCTGTTACACATTGGCAATTCTATTCCCATCAATTAATGACCGCAAACAAGGCAAGACATTAGTATATTTAAAATTTACCATATAATATTTTTGTATAGTTTAATTATAGAATTAAGCACAATTTATTATATGAAATGGAATCTATACATGTAGTTCATATCTCATGTAAAAAAGTTATATCTAATTATGATCAAATTTTATGTATTAAATTTTTTTTTTATCATATATTATTCAGAACTCACGATGGTTTTTAAACAGAAATTTAAAAATTTGACTAACTTTTTTTTTGAAATAAATTTTTTTCCAATTAATTTTTTTTTTATGAATTTTTTTTTCAACTAATATTAACTGAGGGAGCAATTAGTAATGTTATTTTAAACCTTGGGGAGAGGATTGTAATTTTAAAATGTGAGGGGTGTCAATGTAATTTACCTAGTGAGGGCAAAATTAGTATATAAAAAAATTAAATTGCTGGAGGGAGCAATTTGTAATGAAATTTTAAATCTTAGGGAGGGAGATGTAATTTTCAAAAGGTGAGGGGAGAATTGTAATAAACATAAATCTCAGGGGGTGTCAATTTAATTTACCCTTTTATATTGCACTTCTGATTTTATTTTAAAGTTCTTTTGTTATATATATATATATATGATTGCATGTCTGATCTCAGGTGTTTAGTCATCATTAAAGAGTACACTGATTATTGAGTAGGCTTGTGCTGTGTTTTGTTTGTGAACATTGATTTCAGGTAATGCTTGTGCTGTGTTTTCTCTCTGATTTTTTAGTATGCTTGATTATGGGCCTTCCTGCAATTTACTAGAATATATTTTAAAAATGGGTTAATTACACCAAGACCCTATCGCTTTACCTTATCACTAAACTTGTATTGTACGTATTGACCCTTACATTTATAAACCTTGTATATAAATGTACAAATAAATACATCCTTTTTAAGAGCGGTCTAGAGAGGTAAAAATGATACATTTTGATAGTTAAATTGAAAGGGTTAAAATGTACGAATTTATAGGTGAATGGGTTAAAGTGATATTTGTTAAAGGTTTAGTCTCAATGGGAGGTTATCGGTTCAACTATTTCTAAGGAAAAATTAAATTAGGAAGCAAGCACTTAATGCTTTGCAAGGGGGAGGCTAACTTTCATAAATGCTAATTTAATTTAACAACTAATAATCAATTTTTGCCAATAATAAAAAAGAAGTTAAGGGACAGTCGGTATAATTTACCCTAAAAAATATGGTTTCAGGAATGTTGTATGTTTAAGGTGCATCATTCACCATTTGAAGAGTGTACTTTGTTTTAGGATTTATTTTCAAAAGGATTGTTGAATCAAAGTTTTTATTTATTTTTAACTAGATTGTTGAATCAAAGTATGAAAGGGAGGGACTATTGAATCAGAGTATGAAATGGACGAAGAAATTGAACTTGTAGACTTGCCTTATCTTCAAAGCCCACTTCTGTGGTGTTAGATCATCAATAGCAGTTGAGTGCTCACATTTTTCTGTACATTTTTGGAAGACAATATTTACAGTAGCATTTCAAGATACATGTAATGTTAAACCCCAAATCGCTTGTGTATGGATGTAAATGAATGTATATGTTGTGATTAAATTGAGTTTTTCTTTTGTAAGTTTGTGTTATATGAACGAAAAGTATTATGTGAACAAGAAGGTATGTGTTATTTTACGCTAATTAGGGTTCTTTTTGTTTTTAAAATGTATGTAAAATAGAATTTCAAGACTAATATAAGGTTTTTTTATTTTTTAAATTTCAAGATAGTGTCTCTTTTGTTACTATTTGAGTTAATATATATATATATATATATATAATAGCTTTTATAAATTAAATTAAAATCAAATATTCTTATGAATAATTTTATTCAATAGAGATTAGTTTCATTAAATTTAATTTATAATTTTCTTTTTAAAAAAAATGCATACACCTTGATATTTTTAGTTAATGGTAAACTTTTTTAACATGACACACACAATAATATGAAGTTAGTTTTGAGATAACTCTAAGAAAATGAAATGACACACGACGCCTATCCTTACATGTGACTAATGAATTATCGATAAAAAAATGACTATTAGTTATGTAAAATATTAAGTGATGTTAGTGTATTTACACCAAAAGTTTGGGATTAATTGTATTTTTTCGAACATCAAGAGAGGTGAGTGTAATTTATCATAATTTTTTTATTTTTTATTTTTTTTAATCGGGGATATATGCAAAAAAGACTTTATAAAATAAACAGTTTATAGGTTATCGTGAAATGGCACCTGTGGTAAGTCTTAAAAACGCAAATAAAACCATCCAATCTACATTATGGATTGGAAAAAAATCCATTTCCAAATTGAATGCCCTAAAAAAAAAAGGCCACAGTTTGTTTGCAAAATATAGGGGTTGCAAAGTCAATGTTGCTTAAAAAAAACAAACAGCGAATGTATAATGAGATTACTTATATATAATGATATTTAATATTTTTACTTAAACAACTAACGGGTCAATTGGTCCGTTTATTTTTTAGACCACAACTGTGATAATCCTGTCCCATGTTATGTTAATTAATCTTAATTATGATTGTGACTATGTGCTTAACATGATTTTGAATGTTATTTATATGATTATACGTGTTTTTAAATTTCTATCTGATTATCGTAGGAAAATCTGTTTGATTATCTGCTATAAAAAAATTTAATTGAAGGTCGTAGAGACGTCAGAAAGCAAAATTGACTGTGTTTTTATGAATAGTAAGATTTTTAGAACCTACGGCGAAATTTAATTAGAAATCGATTTGGATCAAAATAATTAGATCGAACTGATTAATTAAGCACAAATACTTAGCTATAGTCAAATTGATTAAGGCAAGCATATATAAAGAGCTAATTACACTTACACTCACCATTTGTGCGCTCAAAAATTCTGGATATACACTCTAGAGAGAGAGAGGGCCGGTTCTAGTGAGAGCGGAAGAGGACAAATTGTAAAATTGTCTCAAACCTTGAGGATTTTGAAGGCTAGGCTCAAGAACTAGCTAGAAATGAGGAGATTGGAGCTCCTAGGTGAGTAATTGAACTCAACTTCATGAATTTAAATTCATAATTGAGTGAATTCAAGCAAAATATGTAATCAAGTGCAAGAATTGAGTTGATTATGATGAATTTGGAGTCAATATGACCATGCATGTAGAGAATTGCCATGAAATTGCTTAATCAAGCATATAACAAGTTAAATATGAGAAATTGAGTGCTAAATCATACATGCAAGCATGATTTTGTTAAGCTCCATGAGTATGAACATCATTTGTACCATTTGAAATGGAATTTGAGTCAATAAATTACATGCATGCATAATTCATAAAGATATGTAAATTGATTTCACGAGCTTGATTTCATGAGCTTTGAAGAATTTGAAATGGTTTTGGAAATTTGGGAGATGAACCATGATTTTTGGTCAATTGAATTCGAATTACCCATGTTTTCATGCTAGGCAATGTTTTCCCATGGTTTGGTATCAAATTGCAAGTTTTGGAGCCTTTGGGGTTGAGTTTGAGCTTCAAACAGAGTTCTGGAAAACCCAGAATTCGACCTGTCCGCTCGAGCGTGGAAATTGAGCTCTCAGAAGTTTTACAAAATCTTACAAATCGCTTGAGCGCCACCAAAGTGGCACTCAAGCGATGACCCTTTTTACTTAGTCTTCGGCTCGAGCGACCGTCAAGCGAGAAATTCACTCAACTAGTACTTTTGCAGACCGCTCGAGCAACGGAAGTTACGCTTGAGTGACCACCCTTATTTTTGAATCCTCGCTCGCGCGAAAGAAGCTGCGCTCGAGCGGAGGGCTCTATTTCAGAAATTTTGAAAAGACGTTTTATATTTTGTTTTCCGTTCTTTTTCACTTCTAAGCACTCTTAGGCATGCATAGAGTACACTAAATGAATTAAAGAGCATGGAAGAAGACTAAAAACATTAAGCAAATTAAAGAACGGAATGAATTGTATTATGACCCAATGTGTTATGAATTATGTAAGGTCAAGCGTAAGAACGAATCAAGTACTGGAATACTATGAGTAATATCTTAATAAAGATATTTTTATGTATGCATTGTTTTCTAAATGTTACCTACGTAGTGAATTTCTGACTCTATGAATTTGTATGAATGAGTATTCTATTCGCTTGATTTGTAATAAAGTATGTGAAATGATTGATATATGAGTATGAAATGGGCCTAAGGCCGTTTGGCATGTTTGACGAGGACACAGATTGGGCCTAAGGCCATTTGGTATATTTGATGAGAACACGGATTAGGCCCAAGGCCGTTTGGAATACTTAACAAGATAGACTAAAGGTCATCTTATATACAAATTGGATCAAAGGTCATTT
Source organism: Camellia oleifera (assembly GCA_022316695.1). Classification (NCBI taxonomy): domain Eukaryota; kingdom Viridiplantae; phylum Streptophyta; class Magnoliopsida; order Ericales; family Theaceae; genus Camellia; species Camellia oleifera. The sequence continues at coordinate 158,417,952 of CM039309.1, forward strand.
TGAATAAAAAATTGATTGGACCAAAGGTCGTTTTGAATATGAGTATGGATGTGATCACGGTCATATGTGCATAGTTATGAATATAAGAATGGTGGACCTAAGGTCGTTTAGTAATATGATATGGAGGACCGGTGGTCCTTGGTACATGGATCCATTAGACCTAAAGTTGGTCTATGAATGAGTATTGGACCCGAGGTCGTTTTGTATAGATGGACCTAAGGTCATTTTGTTTTATATTGAGTTGGACCCGAGGTCGTTGTATATATGGCTATGATGTATTGGACCTGAGCTCGTTTTGCTTTGTTGTGATCTACAAATCTATATGTGAATGGGAATAGTAGCTCAAATGTTTAATTTATAAGTACGACTCATTGTGAACGAAACTCATTCATTATCCTTTTCACTCTAGTATTATTCACTGGGCATTGGCTCATTCTGTATTTATATGTATGTAAGTGAGCAGTGGGACATCCAACCCCAGCCTCAATAAGCGTTGAGAAACCAAGTTTTGTGAGGTCAACCAAGGTCGCCTCATGTAGAGGCCTTACTTTAGTTTTTGTTCTCTTATGGTTAGGTATGACCAACGTTGTGTATAAGCTTGGAACTTGGTGCTGAAACTGTAAAATGATCCTGGATATACGTAGTACATACATAACGTAAATATTGCATGGTGTGAGTTATTTCACATATATGAGAATTTTTTTGATTAAACCATGTATGCACAGCTCGTTAGACAATTCTTGTATGTGATGCTTCCGCAGTTTGGCCCCCCATTATTAAATATGGTTTGATTTCTAACTAAGGTTGTAGGTAATCTCATGATTACTGGCCGGTTATGACTCTAATCCATAGGGGCAGGTTTGAGTCATGACAACATATAAATTATTCATTACAAAAATTAGGTTAATTAGATAACTGTAATCATGTTAGTTTTGTTTCTCAAAAAATAGATGGTTTACTTTTCAGATAATATTTGTCGTTCATTTTTTTTTGCAAACCTGGTTATGGTTATCAAATTGACGTAATTTTTTTCATGAATAATCTACTTGTGGTCTAAAAAATGAACAGTTTGAATCATTGAGACGAAATTCGTGATAAGTCTCACATGCCCAAACGTGCCCAAAAAGGATATTTGTCATTTTTGTAAAATGTTCTATTTTACCTCATTGTAATATGGCTTGATAGCACTTTATCCCATCTATCTTTTAAAAATAGCGATATGTCCCACATGTGATTTTGGACTAAAATATAACCGTTAACGCTGTTAACTATGGATGTGAAATAACTATAATACCTTCAAACCCTATATATATATATATATATATTTGTTATTTTCTTTCTCTCTCATCTTTCATACACATAATTTATAATGTCTAGTATTAATTCAATTAAATCACAATTAATTATAAATTCTTAATTATTTATTGTAATTCTTAAAATTTTATTCTAATTTTAGTTTAATTATATTTTAGATCACAATTAATCCTAAATTCTTAATTACTTATTGTAATTTCTAACATATTAATCTAATTTTAATTTAATTATAATTCAGATCAGAATTAATCCTAAATTCTTAATTATTTATTATAATTTCTAACATGTGAATCGAATTTTAATTTAATAACATTTTAGATCAATTCTTAATTGTTGTGTATTTTATATTTTATTTAATTATATTTTAAATCAATTTTTGATTATATTTTATATTTTAGATTCTTAATTATATTTTATTTTATTTTAATTAACATACTAATCCAATTTTATGTTTGGAGAAATGGGGGTAAAATTATCCTTTTGTTCTATTAATTTCATTCTAATTTTTCAAAAAAACAAAATTCACTCTAAAAAATGGTGTATAATACACCTTCCGTTTGGATAGAAAAACTGACGGTAGTACTTTAGTCCAAAATCACTTGAAGACTTTTTGACTATATTTGAACGAAAAGAGGTAAAGTGCTTCAGATCCAAACTACAGGAGGACAAAATGAATTTAACCCTAAAATGTAATCTCTCAAAAAGAATTTCCACGCCTTGGTGTTATTTTATCACATTAAAAAATAGGAGACACAGGCCAAATCCAAGGTATAGTGTACATTGTAGAAGAAGTTATATTTTATATGAAAGAAGTTATACATTTTGTGAGATGAAAGTTACGTTGCGGTTTTTTTTTTTATTATTTATTTTTTGTTTTGTTTATGAAAGTTATAATTTTGAGGCTATGATCTACACTTAAAAGTCATGTATAACTAAAGTAATACTTATTGTGAGAGAAGTTATAAATTTTGTAAGAAGCAAAAGGTCATATTTTTTGTTACAAAAGTTACACATTTACTAAGGAAAGTTATACTTTTTACACAAGGTGCATATAATGTGCACTTACGCATCTTATCATTCTCCTAAATCCAATTCTCAAACCTAAACCTGTAGGTGTTAAACTCTTAGGTTTCGTTCATTTGGCATATTAGGTTGAATGAGATTATAAGTACAGTAAGATTGAGTGAAGAAATTATTAGTGTGGTAATTTTAGATGAAAGATGTAAAATAAAATATGTTTGTTTATGTATTAGTGTGGCGGTATTAGTTATTTGGGATTAAATTTATGAAATTACAAAAGTATTCATTGTAACTTTGTTATTTTTGTAATGTGGAGGTAAATTTGTCTTTTCATCCTCAATCCCATGGGATTGGTTTAGCCATCCCACCATGTGGGGAGAGCTATAACCCCACTAGTTCCATTGCAGTTTTGTCTACCAAACATGAGTTATGTAGAATTCAAAGGATTGTTAGTCCAAGATCCTCATCTATGAAGCCAAACAAACATGGCTTTAAGGCCATAAGGACATGTAGTTTTTGTTTGACAAATAACCCTTGTGTGTATTTTGTGCTAAAAAAAATTTAAGGTCTCATAAGTTGAGTTCTACAAATTAATTTTTAACAAAATTGATATCTATGAATTTTTATTTTTAAGATCTTTCAAATAAGATCAATATTGATTATGATTTTTTTTTTTTAAAAATTTAATAGAATGATTTTTCAGCTAATCAAAATATCGAAATAATATTTTTTAGAAAGTAAGTGCTTGAAACCTCATTCGGCAATTTTGAATGGATAAATCTCGAAATACTAAATGGAATAAAAAAAAATCATCATACGGAGTACAAAGTTATGACTTATGATCATAAATTACACTCATATTTTTTGAGATTTAGAGAAAATATAGTCAATTTCACATTTTTGGCATAATTACACTAGCTTCCTTTTTATTATGATTAAAGCTACCAAAACTAATACTAGACATTGAAATAAACAAATATAAATATATATTTTAGTAGGAAAAAAGATAATATATATATATATATATCTATTCATATGACTAATGAATTACTGATTAAAAAAAATTAAATGTTATGTGAATTAAAACTTTGAAGGAGGTTAATATAATTATGTTAAAAATATGAGGCTAATTATATATATATATATATATATTTTCAAATCTCAATGAAGATGAGTGTGAGTGTAATTTACCTTTGAAAAATTATTTAGTATATGGAAAAATTGCAATTTTATTCAATTAAATAGAGAAATTATTAACAAATAAATAATATTATATTATTTTAAATATAAAATAAATTATATAATTACATAATTATGTCAAAATTAAGAAATGAAGTAGTAATACAAGTATAACGGTTTCAATTTAGACCCGACCCTTTTCATGATTTTAGATATGGAATTCCATATTTTTAACTGTTGTTTATAACCTCTTACTCTTATTGCTAGGTGAGTAGTTGTTTGAGAGTTATTGGTCCTGTTTGGTATAACTGTTAAAACAGATTATAGATTATAGCTTAACAGATTATAGATTATGACTTTAATTAGAAGCTGTTAATCTGTTTGGTGTAACTATTGGATTATAGATTTAAGTTGCTGAGTAGTGTTTGTTAAATAAGTTGTAAAGTAACTTTTTCAATTAATTTTTATTTTTTATTATTCACTATTTGTCTAAATTTCTCATAAAAAATAATAATAATATTCTATAGTCCATTTAGGTCTTTTTCTATTTTTAAAAAAATAAAAAATAAAAAAAATCTAAGAGTATAACCGTGAATTAACATGTCCACAGCAAAAGCTGATAATCAGAAGTAAGGGGTGAGCAGCTTCTTAGAATCAGCTTTTTTGACTTAAAATAAGTTGTCAGAATCAGAAGCTGTTTAAAATAAGTTTAACCAAACAGTCTAAAATAACTTTTTAAAAGCCAGAAGCCATAAGTTGGCTAAAAAAAGCCCCACCAAACACCTCCATTGTTGTGTTTGAAACTTTATTGTCCAGTTTTCTGCTTATTTTCTAGAGCGGTCTTTGAGATCTCCCAGTATTTTTCTAGGTCTGCAAAACTTCTGGAAGTAAGGTGTTATTCACTCGAGCAGTCTGGTCTTCTGCAGTCTGTAAAACGTCTGTGAGGGGGTCATTATGCACTCGAGAAATGTTCTTGGTCGCTCAAGCAGTGTCACTTATTATGTCCGACGCTCGAGTAGTGTTTTGATGGCTCGAGCGGTCTGTACGTATATCAAATCGGGTAAAGGGAAATTTTTTCACTTTTTCACTTCCCCTCTCTCTCTCTCTCTAAAACATTCCAAATCCTAATTTCTTTACTCTCTCTTTCTAATTCTCGCCTTAAAACCTCAAATACACCCTCATCCCTTGATTTCTACACCATAGCTCCTTGGAGAAAAATGCAGAGCTCATCGAAAGTTTCATTCTAATCGAAGAGGATCTAATTTTCGATTCCATCAAAATTCTATCCTTACTCTTTTCCTCTTCTAATCTTGAGGTAGGAATTTATTCAACCTTTACTATGATTCTTAGCCTAGTTATTTGCTCTTTGAAAAGATTTAGTGATTTGGGAGTTTTGGGTTAAATCTATAGTTTTGTTTTGAAATGTAAAAGAGGGGTTTTTAAATAGGTTCTTAAGAAAGGTTGTGGGGATGTATTTATGGTTAAGATATGCTGAAATGTTGGAATTACTTTACTTAATGTGATTTTGAAAGTAAATGAGTTTTTGCTCAAAAATCATTGATATTTGGTTTATGAAAGAAAAGGGAAAAGATGTTGGGTTTTGAAATGATGAAATGAATGTATTTGTTGATGATGATGGTGGAGTTGGATATGTAATATTGATCCTATTTTGAAAATGATAAGATTATATCTTTGGTTGAAAATTATTTGTTGAATATAAATATTTATTTTGGGCTATCGGTGGAGAATAGCTTTGATTGTTATAGAAATTGCATGAAGATTAGGTAAATTGAAACTAATTATTCATACCTCTTGCATCGAGCATTGTTTCATACTTATGCATTGAAAATATATAGTTTTGAGGAAAAAATTGTGAATACCTTGGTGAATCTAGTTAGGGGATGTGGTTGTGGTTATTATATTGGCTTGTGTGTCCGTGGTGAATCCAGAAACCCGCGCGGTTAGGTGCCGATCATTCTGGCTAGTACTGGTAAAATGACTTTGGTAGTACTTGTATAGCTTATTGGCAGACACGTATCTAGAGATTCCTACTATTTTTCTATCTACTGTGCTGTTTTCTGATATAAAAGGATTTATTTATTTATTTTTTATGAATTGATATATATAATTCGGGCATTGCATTGTTTTGAGATGAAAATGTAAAACGTTTGACAAATGCCATGTATTTGCATTCATCTTATGATTTCGTTAAGATTTATACATTGTATTAAAGTATCTCTACTGGGCTTTAGCTCACCCAATGCGAAAAATAATTTTCAGGTACTGATGATATGCCTTCACCAATGACATAGCTCGGGAGGACTTGGAGCCAAGAGCTTCTTTTGTTTTCTTTTGATGTAATTATTTTTGTATAAGCGTTGGGTTTTTACTGTATTAAGTTGAACTCATTTTGTTATACCCAAGCATTGACTTGGAAAGATGTCGCCATTAGGGCACATAATTACTTGATTCTCATTTTATTTCAATTCATGTAAATATGTCATATGCTATAGATTTAGGATTTAGGATTTATGAATGTATGCACGCATATGTTATATTTTGTATGATTAAGGAGTATAAATGGAAAATGTTAAATATAATGCTAATGATAATTTCTATGGAATATTATGATGTGAGTTATTGTTATTATTTTAGAACGTTACAATAAGGGTGTTTTGGAAATGACATTTTTTGGCCTTTTTTTTTTTTTTTGAAGGGGGGGGGGGGGGGGGGAGGCGCTTATTTGCGGCTTTAGTTAACTTTTTTTAAAAAAATTTCAAAAAGTTTTAGATTTCCAAATTCATCTCACCAAGAAAAACCAGAAAATTATAATTTTTAAAAAAAACTTAAAAAAAATTCAGAAAAGACAAAACTAAGCTAAAATTTGACATAATTTTGAAAAAAAAATTAAGCATTCTGTTTTAGCTTATTTTCGTCTTTAGTAAATTTTTTTGAATTTTTTTTTTAAAAATATACTTTTTAGATTTGTGTTGACAAAATGGACCGGAAAAGTAAAATATTTTTGTTGTTTTGGTTGTTGTTGTTGTTGCTATTGTGTACTATAATAGTAATTTACTAAAAAGAAAATCTTAATCATTGTCCATTAAACAATGGATAATATTGGTATTTATGACAGAAATGTGTTGAAATAAATAACAAATATATGAATGCATATTAAAATACTTTCAACGTTATTTAATTTTTAACTAACATCCAATAATCTATTATTAGAGCATCTATATTAGTATCAGTAAATTTTGAGTCAAATTATAATAAAAAAGTTACTTTTATATTTCAGCTTGCATTTTTTTATATACACACTTCATCAACCTCTCTATTCTAAAATTTAATTCATTTTGTATTGTCAAAAAGTAGCAAGTTGCTAATTTTATATTGTTAATATATATATGCGGCTTCATATTCCCTAAAAAAAAAATGTGCTCAAGTTGTTCGGCCAGACATCTAAAACTCCTATATTGTTATTATATCTATGCAATTTCATATTCCAAAAAAAAAAAAAAAAAAAAAAAAAAAAAAAATAATAATAATAATAATGGTGTAGTTGCCGGTCATCTTGTATGACCGGCAGGATGTCCATATTTCATATTCTAAAAATTATATATATATATATATATATGAGATAGTAGTCAGTCGTTCGGTAGGATGTCAGGTTAGATGATCGGCAAGATGTCCGGTCCCTTTTAAGAATAAATGATAAAATATTATATAACTTGTGAACACACATGCATTATTCTAACACACCCACAAGAGTTGTAATCCCCTACATTCAATATCACAAAATACCCAACTCATACTACACTTAATCACATCTTGGATCATGAATTGGATTAGATTAGATACCAATCATGCATCATTTTAATCAAACACAAGTAGCCTTAATTAATCAAGGTTAGCACAAAATTCAATTAATCAAAGAAATAATTCCAATTAAGCCTCAATTTAATCACATGCGATTTTACTGAATTGAATCAATTTTTAATAAAATATGCCATATGATTCGAAAAAATTCCGAATAACATATTGACGTAACCAATTTCAATTTCGGAGGCCAAAAAGGCTTTTAATTTTCATATCAAAGCAAAATTCCAGACAGATATTTCTACAAGTAACAGATAGAAAGCCAAATAACATACAAAATATACAATTAGCACATAATTCCATTCTAAACACTTAGTTAGCATTCTTAATTACGGATTAGTAGTCAATTATGGATTGGGGTTGTTACATCTAAGGTATGCTTTAACTTGTGCATTGAGTATTTGTGTGAGATCTTTGAGAGATTATTTAACTGACTTGATCGTTGAAGTCCTCCCGGGTAGACGAACCACAACGGTATTCTCATTTTCTTATTGGCAGGTAGTTGGCTTAATCTATTCTGTCGTGTGCTCTCTAGCTAAGTTCCTTGTTTGGTTGTGTGGTAGGAAATCAATACCCATACATAGGGATGTGTGCGGTGCGCTTTGGGCGGTTGGAGAGTAAATTTACAAACCGAATGGCGGGTTGGCGGATTGACAAATTGCGGTTTGAGCGGTTTTTGACGGATTGGCGGATTGAAAAATATTCTAACTAATTATCATACATTTGTATAATATATAATACCAATTTGTATAATATTTTTTAGATATATAACACAAAGTAATTTTACATAATATGTTTCATGTATATAACCACTAATTTGTAATAAATTTCACATCTTAAATATCTCTCACACTCATTTTTACATTGATATTTCATTGGAGGTTAAAAAATATATATGTATTAAATATAGCAGAGCGGTTCAGTTGGCGGATTATAAATTTTAAAGTTTAAACCGCGGTTAGCGGTTAGAGCGGTGTGGATAGATGCAGATCGGTGTGGTTTTAGTAGATTGGGCGGTATTTTGCACAGCCTTACCCACACATGAAAAAGTTAAGGTGAAAAAATACATCATTGTCTATTACATACAAAATAATAATTTATCTCCTAATTTTATTCTTTTAATTACACTTTTAATGATGTGGCACTAGGGAAGTTAAAGATGAGAGGGAGAGGGGTGTGGAACCGCTTCGTATGCCATATCATTGAAGGTAAAATTAGATAAACAAAATTAAAGAGATATAACACCATTTTATAAAATAAGTAAATCATGAGCAAAAACTAAAATAAGCAAAGAAATCTGCCCCCAAAAAAATATTAAGCAAGGTGCCAACTTAAAACCCCAAGCAGAAGCAAAAGAATAAAAAACACCCAAACCCAACAAGTCCAAACCACCCACACTAACACAACAATAAAACAACTAGCCAAGCAAGGTAGCAGAGCAGCACTATAAAACAGCCCAAGTCACAAAAACAACAGAACACTAACGAACAATAACCACACGCAAAATTCAAGGGGCTTTACCAGTATTTTTTCAAGGGAAGATTTTGGTTCAATTTTTAATACATCTTTACGAAGGGTGTGCGTGAAGTGAAGGTGTTAATTTAATATACACTAGTGAATTATTCGTGCCTAAAGACATTCATATTTTTTTTAAATCACAAAAACAATCCTATACTGATTAAATGGTGAAATTTAATTTCGTACCAAAAAAATAAAAAATTCCTACCACATGTGAGTTGTGAAATTAATGTGAAAATCATCAATTACATCAACTAAAAATAACTTGAGATTAGAAAGGGATCTTCACTAGAAAATGAAATTATCTTGAATGTCTCATACTATCCAAATTCTATGGAAGATGTTTGCTAATTTTTTCATTTTAAAGGTTTTTGGTTTAAGATCCCTAGTAATAATTTTTTAGAAGGACAACCCAATTATTATTATTTTTAAATATTATTTAGGTCCTCCAAAACACATGGTGACAAAATTCTGTAACTTTTTTTGACTCAAAAATTTCAAAATTCTATAACTTTTGATCTAGATTTCTATTATTTATAAAATTTATATATTTGAAATATTTTCATCAAGATCTATAAAACAAGATCCATGATGAATACTGTGGGGATATATTTTCTGAGTACCAACACGTGGCCGAGGTGACACCGAAGTGTCAGCAGAGTTCCCCACGTGTTATGGTAGTTGTGCCGAGGTTATCTCGGCTAGGCCGAGGATACCTCCGAAGATATCGGAATCCGAGATAAGCGGATAAAGGACAAGAGTCCTAGAATGAAGAGGAAGCTCAAACCTGGATGTGGACAAGAGTCCAAGGTTGGGGGAAGACTTCAGTTTGGGGTAAAGATAAACTCTTAGGGAGTATGTCTTAATTCCACTGAGAGTCCTAGATTAGCAGGAGTCCTAAGTCCATTAGGACCAGGTTCCTGTTGGGACTAGGATTGGATTGGCTATAAAAGAGAGGCACCCTCATGGGTCTAAGGTACGTTTTTTATGCTCAAGTTAGTGAGTTAAGTACTTGATTATCCTTGAGAGATATACTGACTTGATCGTCGGAGTACCCCCGGGTGGTCGAAACCACCGCCGGAGTCTTTTCTTTCTGTGCAGGTTACAAGGAGCCGTCTACTCTGCCTGTGTTCTTCTGCTGAATCACTAAGGAGGGCAGTGTGATCGGAAATTCACTCACACAATTTGGCGCCGTCTGTGGGAAAGAAAGAAGAGTAGATGGCTAATAACGCGCAGAAGGAAAATATTGGGGACGACACTCCATCTGGGAGTGGAAGACCTGTCGATCCTAACGTGGAAGGAGGCGACCGCAACGAAGAAACTCGTGATCAGAATCACGCAGAAAAAGACGTCGGCCAGGACGGCGACACATCAAAGAAAGCGAACCAGAGCAAGTACTACAACGAGGATGACCTCCAGACCTGGAAAGACAGATGTTTGAGGAGGGATGAAGAAGTAAAGGAGATGGCACATAAACTGGCTGACCTTCAATCGGTCGTCAACTTTATGATGCAGAATAATGTCATGCAGCCGCCATACCCGCTGCAGGACACACCAATGCCAGCAGAAAACGCCCAAAAGAAGGGACGGAAAGAAGTCCCCGAAGCCCCTCAGCATACGAGGAGCGGAAGGCACTCTCACCGACCATCCAGGGAGGTCGGCCGAGAAGAGCCGAGGAGAGAAGAGTCCCGAAGGACACATCGTGAGAAGGATGCAGACCCCAAAGAACATCGGCATGTTCCGGGGCGGGTGTTGTGTTTTGATGCGTCCTGCGGAGAAGGATCAAAAAGGGGCCACCATGAGGCCGAGAGTAGTGCGCCAAAAAGGCTGAAGTCCATTGACAGCCGGGCTGCAGGGAGAAGTAAAGAGGACTTGAGAGACTACCTCAAGAGGAAACAGGAGAATGCTGGAGCCGAAGTAACCTCCCCAGTTAAGCCGAGGACTCCATTCTCGGTGGAATTGGACAAATTCGTGGCACCAAAAAGATTCAGCATGCCGAGGTTCCAGATATATGATGGTAAGTCAGACCCTAACTTCCATGTTGGATTATTTTTGAATTCAATGGCATTATACAGTGGGAACGAGTCGTTGCTCTGCAAAGTGTTCCCTTCATCCTTTGGGGAGATTGCATCAGATTGGTTCCACAAACTACCGAAGGGGAGCGTAAAGAACTGGGAAGGCCTGGCCGAGATGTTTGTGGCCAGGTTCATAACAAACAAACTGCAACCTTTGAGGGTGGATGCATTGATGGCCCTGAAGATCGGCAAAGATGAGAGCCTCAGAGCCTACGCAAAGCGGTACTATGAGGTGTTCAATCGAATACCTGAGTGCAACCAGGAGGTGGCGGTCGTCTCTTTCAAGAACGGCCTAAAGGATGACTGTCCACTGCGGAAGTCATTAGCAAAAACCCTGCCGAAGAGTATGGAAGAGCTCATGGCGAGGATTGAGAAGTATGCACGAGCCGAGGAGGATACCTCGGGGAACAAGGAGACAAAGACAGAAAAAGGCAACGGCTCGCCGAAGCGAGGCCGAGGCAACAATGGACAAAACAAACAGGAGACAGAGTTGAGGACTAAACAAGCAGTGACGACGGTGTTTCGAATTCCGATCCAAAAGGTCCTTGACCAAATTCGAAATCAGCCCTACTTCAGGGCGCCGGCAAGAGCACAAGGAGAATTCATGGGGAGAAACCTCGGTAGGCGTTGTGCCTACCATAATGAGCAGGGCCACCCAACTCAGGGTTGCAGGGCCCTTAAAGCACACTTAGAAGATCTGGTGAGACAAGGCCATTTAAGAGATCTTGTGGATGAGGCCCGAACCAGGGAAGAACAGGCACGGTTGCCTCAAGCACCAGCAGCCCCGCCCCCCCCAGCACAGCAACCACAGGCAGGTGGACCTCGGGTGGTTAACGTGATCCACTCAAAGGTGAACGAAAACGACATACGGGGGGAGACGCAGAGGGTGAAACATCTGCAGCATGTCAACCAGGTCGGACTGAAAAGACCTCGGCCTGAAGATTGCCGAGGACCTATGATAACCTTCACAGAAGCCGACCTTGACATGGTTCAGCACCCGCACAATGATGCCCTGGTAGTATCCCTCCAGGTTGGGGAGTGCCAGGTGAAACGCATCTTGATTGATCAAGGCAGCTCCTGCGACATCATGTATGTCAGATGCTACAAGGAGTTAGGCCTTCACCATGATGACATGGAACAGTCAAACGGCCCGATGGTCGGCTTCAATGGAACGCCGACGTGGCCTTTAGGCGCAACAAGCTTGGAGGTACAAGCTGGCACAAAGAAGGTGAGGACAGAATTTATTGTGATTGATACGCCTTCGCCTTACAACATCATCCTGGGGAGGCCGTGGTTGCATGCAATGGGGGCAGTTCCCTCCACCTTGCATCAACTGCTGCGATTCCCAACAGAACATGGGATTGAGGAAATCAGAGGAGATCAGTTGCAGGCGAAAAACTGCTCCATGGCAGCAATGAAGTTAACCTGCAGCATTCGAGAACCAGCGGAAGCAGAGGTTGAAGAAGAGGACATGAAAGTCCTAGATGATGTCGGCAAGGAGCCGACCGAGAAGAGTGAAGAAGCATTGAAGAAAGTCTTCGTCCAAGAGGGTGATGAGGAACGCTTCTTTCTTCTCGGCACAGGATTAGCCGGAGAAGAAGAAAGGGAGTTGGAAGCCTTTCTGAGAAAAAATATTGAGGTGTTCGCCTGGACACCTTATGAAATGCCTGGCATCGACCCCGAGGTCACATGCCACAGACTCAACGTTGACAGGTCGGCCAAACCTGTAATACAACGAGCCAGGAGACCGACGTTGATACACGTCGAAGCAGTGGAAGAGGAAGTAGCTAGACTTCTAGAGGCCAGGGCCATCCGAGAAGCCAATTATCCAACGTGGTTGTCAAATACCGTGGTAGTAAAAAAGAAGAATGGCAAGTGGAGGGTCTGCGTAGACTTCACAAATTTGAACAAAGCCTGTCCCAAAGACAGCTTCCCTCTGCCAAAGATCGACCAGTTGGTGGACGCCACATCTGGACATGGTAGGATGAGCTTCTTGGACGCATATAGGGGGTATCACCAGATAGCCATGTACCCCCCGGATGAGGAGAAGACAGCGTTTATTACTCCCAAAGGTCTGTACTGTTACAGAGTCATGCCCTTTGGGTTGAAGAACGCAGGAGCAACTTTCCAAAGGCTGGTGACCCAGATGTTCAGACACTTGATTGGCCGAACTGTGGAAGTCTACATCGATGATATGGTCGTGAAGACCAAGGAACCGAAGGATCATCTCGCTGACTTAGAAGAGGTCTTCAACATACTCAAAACATATCGGCTCCGACTAAACGCATCGAAATGCGCGTTTGGAGTCGGATCCGGTAAGTTTTTGGGGTACCTGGTGACAAGAAGGGGCATTGAAGCCAGCCCAGATCAAATCAAGGCCATTCTGGAATTACAGAGTCCGACATCGGCTAAGCAGGTTCAGATGCTTACTGGAAGGGCCGCAGCCCTAAACAGATTTATAAGCCGAAGTTCGGACAAGTGTAAACCTTTTTTCAATCTGGTGAAAAAGGCCACAGATTTTTTATGGACGGAGGAATGCGAGGCCGCTTTGACCGACCTGAAGAAGTACCTTACCTCGGCCCCAGTCCTCTCAACGCCTCAACCTGGGGAGGAACTGTTCTTATACCTAGCAGTTTCAGAGCACGCAGTGAGTGCTGTGATTATCCGAGAAGAAAAGGGCGAACAGAAGGCAGTTTACTATGTGAGCAAGACCTTGGCTGACGCAGAAACAAGGTATCTGCCATTAGAAAAATTAATGCTGGCCTTGGTAATGGCTTCAAAGAAGCTGAACCACTATTTTCAGGCTCACAAGATAGTGGTTCTGACAGAGCACCCATTAAAATCCTTGTTGCAGCAAGGAGACTTGACTGGAAGAATTGCAAGATGGGCCGTTGTTTTGGGCCAATATGACCTGGAGTTTAGGCCGAGAACCGCAATTAAGGGCCAAGTCTTGGCCGACTTTGTGGCCGAGTTCTCACCAGAATACATCGAACATCGGGCTCCGTCGAGCCGAGATGAACGATGCCCAGACAAGGAAAGAGAAGCCCAGCCGAAAGCCAAAGAACCAAGGAAGGAGAAACTCAGACCCTGCAGCATTTACATCGGCAATTCCTTTCAACTTTTTGTTGATGGGAGCTCAAACCGGCAGGGGGCAGGAGCTGGAGTAGTGTTAATTTCCCCCGATGGGGAGATATTGGAGCAGTCAATTCGACTGGGGTTCAAGGCCTCGAACAATGAGGCGGAGTATGAAGCATTGATTGCTGGATTGAAGCTGGCAATAGCAGCAGAGGCAGATGAGGTAATTATTTTTTGTGATTCACAGCTTATAGTAAATCAAACTACAGGAGAGTTTGCTGCCCGAGATGAAAGAATGTCGGCATACGTAAAAGAAGTCATCAGGCTGGCAGACATGTTTCAAAACTGCCGACTTCTTCAGGTTAGCCGAGATGACAACAACCACGCCGACGCGTTGGCCAATTTGGCAAGTTCAGTACAAACCGGGAAGACAAGGACAATAATGATTGACTACCTACCAGGCCCGAGCATAGAGCCACCGAACGCAATGCAAGAAGCATTATGTGCGGATTTGGGACCAAGCTGGATGGATGCAATTGTTGCATTCCTAAAAGAAGGCAAGCTACCAGAAGATCGGAAAGAAGCACACAAGGTCAGATTGAAGTCGGCAAGATTCAGTTTGACAGCAGAAGGACATCTGTACAGAAGATCCTTCACTGGACCTCTTTTAAGGTGCGTACACCCTCTTCAAGTCGAAGACTTTCTGTACGAAATTCATGAAGGAGTTTGTGGAAGCCACGCAGGGGGCAGATCGTTAGCACATAGGGCCATTACCCAGGGGTATTGGTGGCCCTATATGCAGAAAGATGCAGAAGCCTATGTAAAGAAGTGTGAACAATGTCAGAGGTTTGCACCATTGATACACCAGCCAGCTGCTGACTTGAATCCTGTTTCCAGCCCTTGGCCATTTGCCCAATGGGGCATGGATCTTGTTGGAAAATTGCCCCAAGCAACTGGGCAACGGAAGTACCTACTGGTGGCTACGGATTACTTCACAAAATGGATAGAAGCAGAGCCTCTTGCCAAAATCCGAGATGTGGATGTGAAGAACTTCATCTGGAAAAGCATCATTACCAGATTTGGGATTCCAAGAGCAATCGTTGCCGACAACGGAACACAGTTTGACAGCAAACTCATCAAGAATTTTTGCGCCAAATTCAAGATAAAAAATTACTTCTCAACACCAAGCTTTCCCCAAAGTAATGGGCAAGCCGAAGCATCAAACAAGGTCATTCTAGATGGAATAAAGAAGAGGCTGCAGGCAGCCAAAGGGAAGTGGGTAGACGAATTGCCCAACGTGCTCTGGGCATATCGCACTACGCCGAGAAGATCAACAGGGGAATCCCCCTTTGCCATGGCTTATGGCACGGAAGCAGTCATTCCATTGGAGATCGGCATCCCAGGGATCAGAACACAGGGAGTTGAGAACGGGTCTAATGATGTGCTCTTAGCCCGAGATCTGGACCTACTAGAAGAAAGAAGAGAGAAAGCTGCAATCCAGCTTGCAGCATACCAGCAACAGCTTGCCAAAGCTTACAACAAGAAGGTCAATCCAAGGGATTTTCAGGTCAACGACTTAGTCTTAAGAAAAGTGGTCGGCAATAAGAAGGATGCCAGAGAGGGCAAACTTGGCCCAAACTGGGAAGGCCCCTACAGAATAATTTCGGTGTTAGGGAATGGGGCATACCGGCTCGAAGATAATGAGGGCAAAGCATTGCCTAGACCATGGAACACTTGTAATTTAAAGTTTTTCTATCATTAGATATTGTTTGATTTTTTCTTGCCGATATGATAAATAAAATCTTAGCAGAATTTCTCTGAACTTATACAACTTGGCACGATGTTGTTTTTTGAATAATGAGAACCCAAGAGGAACTTAGGTTCACATTGGGGGCAGAGAGAAGACATTAGTAATGCTTAGCCGAAGTTAAGCCGAGATAAATTCCTTATCTTTACTTGTTGAAATTTGTAGCAATTTACAAGTTAAAGTTAAGCTTGTTGAAATTTGTAGCAATTTACAAGTTAAAGTTAAGCTGAGATAAATTCCTTATCTTTACTTGTTGAAATTTGTAGCAATTTACAAGTTAAAGTTAAGCTGAGATAAATTCCTTATCTTTACTTGTTGAAATTTGTAGCAATTTACAAGTTAAAGTTAAGCTGAGATAAATTCCTTATCTTTACTTGTTGAAATTTGTAGCAATTTACAAGTTAAAGTTAAGCCGAGAAGATTCCTTGACCTCGCTTGTTGAAATTTGTAGCAATTTACAAGTTGAGTAAAGATTATTGTCTAAACACTTGAGTAAAGTCCACTGATTATTTTTGAAATTTGTATCAATTTACAAGAAAGGCAAATTGAAATTGTTATTTATGGCCTTTTGGAACTTGAGAAAAGTTAACATTGAATAGTATCTGTCTATACTTGTTGAAATAATGCAGGACAGTCTCTTGCCGAAGTAAAATTTGCAGGTGTAATGCCCGAGGTATGTTACCCGAGGAGATTGTGCAAAAAAGGAAGAATCTGGAAATCATGCAAAATATTCTAAGTATAGAATCATTCAGAAGCAGAAAGAAGAATTAAAAGCCTGAAGCATTCAAGAATAAACAGCTGCATAAATAAGTCGTTTACAAGTAGCAGAGAGGCACATCGGCCACAGAAGGAACAACTTACAAAGAAAAGAAAACAAAGTACAAGAAATAGAAGAAAACAAAAAGCGTCAAGGCTGTCCTTCTTCAACTTGAACAGAAGGTTGGGCTGGAACCTCGGAAGGTTCTGGAAGAACCACCTCGGTGTCTTTTGGGTCCACAACCTCTGCATCTTTTTCAGCCGGAACCCCAGGTTCTTTATTTGCCACGACCTCGGAGTGTTTGTCAGCTGCAACCTCAGCGTCGATTTCGGCTAAGGTTTCATCAACACTTCTCCCAATTAGAAGCATATCAGAAGACAGGCGAGCTGAGCCAGCTTCCTTGGATTGCTTCTCGACCTGTTCATCCCCAGTGAGGTCCAAAATCTGGTCGGCCTTGGGAGGGGATTTGGCCTTCCTCACCAAGGGTTCATCTTTATCTTCATCTTTTTCTTCATCTTCATCCTCGGCTTCAGATTCAGATTCATCTTGGCTTGGAGATGGAGGAAGTGGGCAAGGAAGACGCAGGCTCTCAGTCTTGCGCCATGGCGAGTCGACTGGAAGATCAAGCTTTTTGGTCAGAGCATTCCAACCTAGGACGTATCCTTTGTTGCAAGCTTGCTTGACCTGAAGCTTGTAGTCTTCAGCAACGTCTGCCATGCCTTGGTTGTAGGCAGCTTCGATTTCAGCCTTTTTTGTGGCCAGAGCATCCCTAAGCTCTTTCTCGGCCTCGGCCTTCTTAGCCTCGGCTTCCTTTTTCTCGGCTTCGGCAACTTCCTTGACGTTTACAGCCGCCTCAGCCTTTTGAAGAGCAAGTGATTGGGCCTTTGTGGCCGCTTCGGCCTGCTCTTCCAGTTTTTTCATCCTCAGTTGATCTCTTTTTTGGGTCTTTTGAAGGGCAGCAAACTCCTTCTTTAATTCAGAGAGCTCCTCCCTTGTTTCAAATGCCTTTACAGAGAAGGCGTGGGCATGTTGAACGGCCTGACAGTTCATAAAGACAAAGGTTATTACAGAGTGAAAATGATGTTTTACAAGTATGAAGATAAAACAAGATCATCAAAGTTCTGAAGGCTTACTTGGACAGAACGTTGCAACATGAGGGCATAGTTCTCGTATTCACTGATCTTGGAGTTTCTCTCAAGATCACCTTCGATGAGAACAGCCATGCTGAGTGCCACGCCGACGTTAACGTCAGAGGCGCTTTCATTGGCATAAACTGGCCTGTCCTCAAGTGTAATTTTGGGCTCCCAGGGAACTTTGGGAACCCTGGATCCCGAGGTTGAAGGCTTTTGCTTTTTCGGTGGACCAGATCCAGAGGGCTGCGTCTCAGCCGACCTCTTCACAGGAGCATAGGTAGTCTTCCTGCTCTCCGCTAGCTGGGAGATTGGCAGGGCATCTTCGGCCTCGGCATCAGCTTCAGCAGCCTTAGCCTTCGGTTGGGCCTTCTTGGTTCTCTTCGGTTTTGGTGGGGGCATAGTTTGAGCTGGCTCATCCTCCATGTCATCTGGCAGGTCGGCCAAGAGATTGAGCACCGTTTTCTTCGGTTTTTCCATTTCAGCTGTTTTGACGAGTCTGCGTCGGCGCTTCTTTTCTTGGACTGGTTCAGACGTGGAAGCAACTTGTTCAGTGGAGGCAGTTGATGAGGAGGTGCTCCTCTTCCCCTGTCTTGGAACGTCGGGCAACTTTGAAGTATATGTGGGGATGAAGTTCAGCACCAAAGGGGCCTTGCGTTTCTCAAGAGGGAGGTCCAAGAGCTTTTTCAGTTCAGGCCTGAGGAAGTAGGACTGACGAAAGTCCTTGGGAGGTCGGCGAACGTCTGCAAAACAGAACAAAACATGAGAAACAGATAAAATATTTTGGAAAATTGAAGAAAAACAGCAGTTAAGTAGTTCGAGATGGGCTCTTACCCTTGCCCTCCTTTACTGTTCGTGGGAGAGGGAAAAGGTGGACTTCTTCACCTGGGCCAAATTCCCAGTTCCCAGTGACAATAAGATAATCCTCAAGAGCCCCTTTGTTGGAGTCTGGGAGCTCGGCTACAATCTTATATTCGGTAGACCTCGGCTTGAGGTAATACACAAAACCTTTCTCCTTAAGGTTAAGGGCACTCATGGTGTAACAATACTGGATATCGGCAAGAGTGATTCTAACACCCTCTTGCCGAGCTAAAGCTATTATTCCGATAAGGGTCCTATAGGCATTTACGGTAAGTTGCATGGGGTTGAGGCTGTAGTAGTTAAGGACCTCGCGGAAGAGGATATCAAGAGGGAACCTAAGTCCACACTGGACGAAGGCAACTACAGGGAAAGGCATTTTATCGCCATCAGGCATAATGGAGTCCTCCTCCCCAGCTAGTCTGAGTTGGACGTCATCTGGAATGGAGAATTCTTGCCTAAAGTGTTCTAGTTTTGTGGGGGTATCCACCCTATGTTTCCACACACCCATGGTCTTTATAAGTGTTTGGCTACAGAAACAGAGTATTCTTAAGGATTTTAAGGACCTCGGCTAAAACCTAAGTACTGATTGTTTCAGTTCTTTCCTAGAGATTGATGGTTCTACAACAAATCCCAAACTTAAATCTACGAATAAATGAGAATGGAAGGCAGAAAATCTGGAAAACAGGAAAGCAAAAGAAGTTTCAGATTCAGGAATATAAGAAAGTGGAAGGCCAAAAACAGAAGTGAGATGGTGCAAGTATTCAGATGCAAAATCAAGAAATGATTCAAAAATTACATGACAAACAGAACATTAGAAGCGAGAAAAACCAATAACGATCAAAGAAATGGAAAAGAAGGGAACAGGGGCTTACCAGAAAGGATGAAGCCGAGATGAGTCCTGCCGAGGTCAGGTGACTTAGGCGACAGTGGCTTGAGCTCCACAGAAATGGCAAAGGCAGACCTAATGCAGAGCTTCGAGCTTGGGGCAATGGAGGATTCGAAAGAAAAAAAGCTTCAGAGAGAGAGAGAACAAGAATTTCAAAATGCAGAAGTGAAGCGAAGGAGAGAGAGACAAACGTTTTTGTCAAAAGTGAAGCGGCGGCAAAACAGCAATAATGACGCCTAGGGTAACGCATGCGCCAGACGGCGCAGGCAGAGAAAAGACGGCTTGTAGGCGCGTCACTGGCACGGACCAGTAAGAATGAAACGCGTCCTCAGAATGGTTGAAGATTGGTGTATGACAGCTCATACACGTGAGGAAGTTGATTTGAATCTGAAGAGGACATGCCGTCCTGGAATGAATGATCTCGGCTAAAAAGTTCTTAGGCCGATGTGCGAGATAAAATTCAAAGATAGGTTCCATCACCTCAGAATGCCGAGGTAATAGAACCTAGGGGGCAGTTGTGGGGATATATTTTCTGAGTACCAACACGTGGCCGAGGTGACACCGAAGTGTCAGCAGAGTTCCCCACGTGTTATGGTAGTTGTGCCGAGGTTATCTCGGCTAGGCCGAGGATACCTCCGAAGATATCGGAATCCGAGATAAGCGGATAAAGGACAAGAGTCCTAGAATGAAGAGGAAGCTCAAACCTGGATGTGGACAAGAGTCCAAGGTTGGGGGAAGACTTCAGTTTGGGGTAAAGATAAACTCTTAGGGAGTATGTCTTAATTCCACTGAGAGTCCTAGATTAGCAGGAGTCCTAAGTCCATTAGGACCAGGTTCCTGTTGGGACTAGGATTGGATTGGCTATAAAAGAGAGGCACCCCCATGGGTCTAAGGTACGTTTTTTATGCTCAAGTTAGTGAGTTAAGTACTTGATTATCCTTGAGAGATATACTGACTTGATCGTCGGAGTACCCCCGGGTGGTCGAAACCACCGCCGGAGTCTTTTCCTTCTGTGCAGGTTACAAGGAGCCGTCTACTCTGCCTGTGTTCTTCTGCTGAATCACTAAGGAGGGCAGTGTGATCGGAAATTCACTCACACAAATACAATTCTTCTTCTTCTTCTTTTTTTATTTTATTTTTTATTTTTTTATTTTTAAGTTGATGACATTTCATTGACCTAAGATAGGTTAGTGAAATTTTTATAGATCTAGTTTGAAGATTTGTCAATAAAATTTTTAAAATATAAATTTTACAAAAAATGGAGATGTAATAAAAAAGTTGTTAAATTTTAAAATTTTGAAATCACTTAAACAATATAAAAGGTGAGATAAAGAAACCTAAGCTACTAAAATAATAATATTGAGGGATTTTAACTAGGAAGAAAAATTATCTTGGATCTGGTGTCATTGTTGTGCAGTTCGTAGGGCTCATTTGGGGTCATATTTTAATAATCTGAACTATTCAAATTTAGAAAATATCAAAAACAGTATTGTTGTAAAAAATCAAATTGATCGGCTATCAATAATATTTTTATCAAATAGCATTTGTATTCAGTTTGATACATACATATTCATTTTTTATATAAAGATGTGATTTGATGAATAGGTTATTATTATCCGATCAACTTTATTTTTTACAGAAATATTGTTGTCGATATTTTTTTAAAATTTAACTATTTAGATTATCAAAATATAATTAAAAATGAGTCACATAGGTCGTACAACAGTCATCGCTGTACTTCACGCACAACAACAGTGATACTACATCCAATTATATTGGACATTTCCTATTACCCAAACTATATAGAGAATGTATTGCTAATTTTGTCCATCCAAGCCTGAACCAAATTTAAAATTATATTATCCAAGCCCTAAAAATTTTCAAATTAAATTGTCGGTAGTGATTGGTAGCTCGAAAGCTACGGCTCGAATGTGGCTCGAGGGTTAAAACGACGTCGTTTTGACCCTCTTTTTTTTTTCCTTTTCTTTTTCTTATTTTCGACTTCACTTCATCTTCTCTAATTTTTTTTTTTTGCAGAAGAAGAAGACCAGGAAGAAGGAAGAGAGGAGGAGGGAGGGAGGGAGGAGGAGGAGGAGGAGGAGGGAGGAGGAACTGGAGGGGGCCATTAAAATGGCAGTGGCGAGGCAAGGCGAGCAGCGGCAGAGGCGAGGCAGGCCGGCGATCTCTGGTGCTGCGACGATTGGCGGCAACAAGGCGACGGAGGAGCTGCGATGAGGACGGCGGTGGAGGCGGCGGAAGGTGACGATGGACTCCAAACCACCAGTCCCTCTCCCTCTCTTTCTCTTCCTCTCCCTCTCCCTCTCTTCCTCTCGAGCCATTTTCGAGCCTGGTAGCTTCGAGCTACCAGGCATTTTCTATCCATGGGCTCAAATTGCACACATATCTATAAGAAGGCGAGACCTATCCATGGGCTGAACTTAAAAGGTCTAAAAATATGGGCCTATGGGCCGAAAAACCCTAATCACCAAAACCCTTTATTTAAACGTTGTTTGCTGTTCAATGCTTTGCCAATCTCGATCTTCTTGAAAGCGATGATTTCCTTTCACCTTCTCGATTCATAGGTTTGTAGATCTCTTGATTTCAGTTTTTATATTCGCCTACTGCTTAATATGTTCGATTATATTCATAATCTGTTCTTTTTGGACGGTTTGATTAGATTATGATACTCACAATTAGCTTTTAAATATACAATATATTTTTGATTGTTTGCATTTGTTTACTCTCTCCTTGTGTTGCAATTTAGAATGCACAAGGAGATATAAACAGATGCAGAAAGTGAGAAGGTTGGCTTACCAGCCCATTGCATATCTTTCTTTTATTGCCTTGGCGTCAAATGGACCTACCGATATTCAAATCTCCCTTCTTTTTTTTATTTATTTAAATGATTGTTTGTGTATTTGCTTGTTTTCTAAGCATTTATTTACTCAGTAGAATCATATAGTCATAATTCGTTTGAAAAAAAATGGCAATTGATGATTGTTGTCTTATCCTACACACTGATTAATCGTGTTGATTACAACTCCGCTTATTGTCTGATGCCACTACTTGAATTCAATATATATATGTATGTATATATATTTTTGGTAGTTGTTTGATTTCTCTTATTAAATCTTGATTTTTTTTTTTTGGTTGATGCTATATTGGGTGTTTGATGTTTGTGTTCAAATGGGTAATTGGGTGGTCTTATGTTGGAGTGCTTTTTATTCTTGTTTTATTCGTCTTTTAATTACTTCTGGTTTTCATGTGGGCTCAAGAATAGTAGTGTTCTTAGCTCCTTCTTTTTCATCAAATTTGTGGGAATAAAATTTGGTTAAAAGCTTGATTTGATGTGGAATACTCTAATTTGTTTTTTCTTGAAAATTTCTAAATATATCCTAAAATCATGTTTTAATCATTTTTTATGAAAGAAAATATCTTCAATCTTTGCTCTTTTTAAAATTTCATCAAATTTTAGTAAAAATATAATTGTTGAGAATTTGGTGAATAGTTTGGTTCATCTTTGATTTGTTGAAAAATTGCCCATATTTGACAAAATGGTTGGAGCATATTTTGGAAATGCTCTAAGAGCATCTCCCATGCTTATTTTTTTTCCTTCATAAAATTTAAAATTTGAGGAAATAGTGTTAAAAAATCATCTCTAATCTTTTCATCAAATGTTTATCAAATTAAGAGAATTTTTCATTGAATTGAGATTTCATTAAATCCAAATTTGATGAAAATTTAAAAGGATATAGCATTGAAGATGAATTTTATTTGTCAAATTTGATGAACAGAAAAGTCTGTGTTGGGAAGGGAATTTTAAAATGATTTTTATGAAAATTTGATGAAAGAATAATACATCTTAAATCAAATCTTTTACTCCAATATGTTATCAAATTAGATAAAAATGGTAGTCAGGGTTAGAGATGCTCTAATATGAAAAATGAAAAGTTTGAATTATTTTATGAACTTTGATGAATGATGTATTCTTTTAAATGCTATTAACAATTGTTAAGATAAGTTGTTAACATTCTACACCTGTAAGCGTGTTTCAAGTAGTTGTTTGGTCTTTGGTTTACACCTAAACCAAATGAAACCAAAACAATGCTCACCGCAAGTTGTAGGATGGGAAGGCATGTGATGTAATTAATCTTATCCTACACACTGAATTTTATGTAGACTACAAACTCCGCTTATTATTTGATGCCATCCCTTCTCCTATAAAATGTGTTTTCTAGGTTGAATGTGTTGTTGTTTTTCTTAATCTTTTTGGGTGTTAATTTCTCTATTTTAAACAATTATGATGGAGGAATAATTTTTGCATTATTTATTGGGAAAATAACCAATTAGTTAGGATAAAAAAATAAATATCAATTTGATGCAAAAATTTATGAGTTTAATGTATGAAAGTTTTCTGTAAGAAGAATGTTAGGAATTATGAAAAAAATATCATAGAAAATGATAATGAAAGATTTTCCACCCTTTGATTACAAGTACAATAAAACACCATACACTAATCAAAGGATGGAAAATATTTATGAAACATTTCATGATATTTTTTCATGATCCCTAGTATTATTCTTTCTTGTAAGAGTAATGCTTGAATCATGGGAAAAATATCATGAAGATGATCATAAAAGATTCTACGCCCTTGAATTACAAATACAATAAAACACCACACATTAATCAAATGTAAAATTTTTATAAAACATTTTATGATATTTTTTTATGATCTTATTATTCTTTTTGTAAAAGTAATGTTAGGATCATGGAAAAAATATCATGAAGATATCCTGAAAGATTCTCCACTCTTGGATCACAAATACAATGAAACATCATACTGATCAAAGGATGAAAATTTTTATGAAACATTTCATGATATTTTTTCATGATCCCTAGTATTTATTGTTTCTATAAGAGTAATGCTAGGATAATGAAAAAAAATATCATGAAAATAATTATGAAAGATTGACCACCCTTGAATTACAAATACAATAAAACACTACAAACTAATCAGAGAATGAAATTTTTTTATAAAATATTTGATGATATATATATATTTTTAATGATCTGTGCACTACTAGAAATATGACTTTTTGCGACTAGTTATTTAACCGTTGCAAAAAATTACTTTCTACATTAAAAAAAATCACAAAATCATTTAAATCAATCGTGTTCTTAACATTAAAAAATGAAAAAAAAAAATCATCTAGACCTATCTCTCCCTTTCACTCTTATTTCCCAAATTTGTCTCCAAAGGTGGTGTAGCTTATTTCCTGTTGTTGCCGAATCTCTCTCTCTCAAAATCTCTCTCTTGCTCGACTCTCTCTCGCTTGAATCTCACTCTCATGTGATGAAGATTTGAGTCTCGCTTAAATCTCACTCTCACTTGATGAAGATTTCGATCAGACGTGATGAAGATTTGAATCTCCCTTGAATCTCACTTTCACGTGATGAAGATTTCGATCGGCTGTTGATGAAGATTTTGATCGATTCATAATCGAGATTCATAATCGGTAAGTTACTTTCTATGTATAAATCCAACTCTCTGTCTCTCTCGTTAATCTAGTGTGTTTGTTTCATGCCTAGCTGCTAAATTTCTGTGTTGATTTATTCTGAATTTCTGTGTTGATTTCGATCGTTCTTTAATCTGTGTTGTTGATTGGTTGATCCATGATTTTTCCAATTTTCCTATTGATATATCTGTACAAGTATATGTAAACATATGTTTTTTTTTTGTTTTGTTTTTTCATTGAATATATGGCCATCTATGGCAGCATGACAGTACAGTTAGCTTTCATGTTTAACAAGCCTGTTGATTGTCGTTTGTCCAGTTTGACACAATGAACAGTAATAGTTCCAAACCACAGGTGAAATCAATAATTTACATCTTTTGATGGTACAGTAGTTGGTGTAGTCTTAGTGTTGGGGGATTATTTGAAGGATGAACCATGGTTAAAGCTCCTCTGCAGCTACCTAAAGTATGAACTATTTTATTTGTAATTTTTATTATCATGTTGCTACAAATCATGACATGTTTCATTTAAAATATTATAGGTTAAATCAATTTATATATTTGCATGTTGAATTTTATTGATGAATTCAGTAGCTATTCATGACCTGCTGAATAATTTGAATGTGTGAAAGCTTCGGCCTTTTCGAGATTAGGATTGATTACTATGGAACTAGTGAAGATATGGATGATGAATGGATTGTGTCTGGATTAAGATGAAAGCAGTGTCGGAATGTAGTGACTACAAGCTGATTATCCAAATGATGAAGCTGGATAATCACAGGGATAGTGATACTCGAGAAACTTGTACTCTATTTGGCAAGAAAATCTCAGTTTTAAGTTGTTCACGTAAAAATTGATCGTTTTTAAAGTGTTTTGAGTAATTTAATTTCTGACTGAACAGTTGTGATTTGTGATTGTAATGACCTTTGAACTTGTAATCTCTTTGAAGTGTTAATGAAATACTGAAGTAAATATTTTTATTTTACTTTATTGAATATAAGGACTAAAATTTCATAGTCAGACATTGTAGACGACATAATCGTTAAATAATGTACAAAATGCGGAGTCAAGTTTTAGATGTTTACATTTATTAAAGCAGATAAACAACACATTGGAGCTATAATTTTGTGCATGTAGAAGGTGCTAGTGTGAGGAAGGTTAAAAAAGACATTACTAGAATAACTTTTTGTTCCATCATTGTATCATGTTACTTTAGGTGTTGTCAAGGCTACCATTTTGGAATGATTCTTTAGGAAAACTTGTGCTGGCTGTTGCTATTCTTTGGGCTTCACCACTAGAAAAGAAAAAAAATCTGATTAGGCCGAGTTAGATTCCTCAGTTTTTGAAAACATTCATGGACCAGTTTAATTCCTCAGTTTTTTAACTGTATTTAAATTTACGACAACATCCACAACCACAATCCAGACTACTATGAACCTGCATTACTCTTTCTCTCTCACAGAGATTAGGAAGCTTTGTAAACTTAGCACACCATCCACAATACAATGAACCTGCATCTCTCTCTCTCTCTCTCTGAGATTAGGAAGCTGTACTGAATCTAGACAAAACATAACCTTGAATTGCAATTCAGAAAAGAAAAAAAATCCAATCGGAAATGGCTCTGTTGTTCCGTCGAGACAAAAAACAAAAAAACTACTGCAAAATTCACGTTTCCCATACATCCCGTACCTATACCCAATTAATGTCTTGTTAACGTAGGTTCATATTGGGGAATATAAAAGTCCATATAATGTATAGCGATCCCGGGTTTACCCCTTGTTGTATAGTGATCCGGACGTGTGTCCGTGGATGTTGGTAATGGATTGTTGTCCTGTTTACGACCTTTCATATATTGTATTTGAGTTATAGGATGTGTTGGGCAGGTTTGTTTCAGGTTGGTTGTGTTCGGGAGCCAAGGGTTGCTGCCCAGAATTTTTGTCCTTCGCTCGAGCGAGGAGTTGGTCGCTCGAGCGAGCGTTGAGTTTTGTGTCTGGTGGGTCGAGCCAGAGCGGCTTCGCTCGAGCGAGCGACTGCGTCTGGGCTGGGCCTGAACACCATGATTTCTGGCTCGAGCGAGATGATTCTTCGCTCGAGCGATCTGGTTCGGTCTTCGCTCGAGCGAGCGGTTCGTCGCTCGAGCGTGCGTCTAGTTGCAGACCTGAAGGGTCGAGCTCTTGGCTCGAGCGAGCTTTTCTTCGCTCGAGCGAGTTTCTAGGATGTTGGCTCGAGCGAGACCTTCTTGGCTCGAGCTACGGTTTTCTGTGTCTGGTCGCTCGAGCGACCAAGTCTTCGCTCGAGCGAGCCTGTTTATATCAGTTCGCAGCTAGCGATCTAAACTTCACTTTTTTGAAGCTTTTACTTTTTAAAACCCTAAATCTGAGAGCCTCTCTCTCTAGACTTGCCTTCTCTCTAAGAAATCATCTCCCTAGAGGGTGAATCTTCCCTAAGTGCTTTGTTAAAAGGGTAGAGGGTGACTTGGGCTTCGATATAATCTGAAAATATTCGGTTTTGGAGCAAGTTGGGTGTTGGGTCTTCATCTCCTTTTGAGCTCAAACTTTGAGGTAGGGATATCCTACTCCTCTTTATGGATTTTGTCTTTAAATTTTAGCATTTTGATATGTTGGTAGTTGTTGTGTAATTTTGGGAAACTTTGGGCCATTGTGTAATTTTATAAAAGTTTGGGGTTTTGTCTATAATAAACCTAGAAGCATGTTTGGTATAGAAACATGGAATTAATGTTGAAACATTAGTGAAATTGGAACCTAAGGGTTGTAATGTTAATTATGGAAACGTCCTAATTACATTGATTAATTAATGTGAATAGTTTATTGTGGAAAATGAGGAATTGAAATAGAATTGGGTCATGGGTTATGACGATGGAAAGAATACATTGATTTTATGTATTGATATGTGATGTGTATAATTGTTATATATATGCATTGTGTTGTGTTGGAGGAGATAGGGGATGTACTCCGCGGTTTAGGGGAAGATAGGGGATGGACCTCTAAACCGGATGTTACTGGGAGGAGATAGGGGATGAACTCCGTAGATAGAGCATGTATGCTTATCTAGAAATATATTGGCAGAGCATGTATGCTTGTCATGGAAAGTATGAATGTAACTGTTTTGTTTATATTTGTTGATGTGATGAAAGAATGTAAAAGAATTGACCATCTATCAATTGTTAATCTTTTAGTCATTATTTATAACTGGTTTAGTATATTTCTACTGGGCTGTGGCTCACCCTATATGGGAACATCATTTTCAGGTACTGGTAGCATGCCACCTCCAAGGACTTAGCTTGGGAGGCTAGTGGCGGACGGACTTTTTGGTTGTCTTTCCTTTTACTGTGTTACATGTAAATTCAAGCCTAGGGCTTAATGTGTAAATGAGTTAGCACTCTACTTTCTTGTAACCAAGTGTTAACTTGGAAAGCTGTAAGCCCGTAGGGCATTTGCTTTTGTTGTTAACATGTAATACCTTTTGTAATAACACTCTGATGAATGGAAAGACGTGGACCTTTTATATATTATAGCATGTTAATATTGTTGGTTTAATATCATTTTTTTGAGGGCGTTACATAATGAGTTTAAAGTGTTTGATTCCTGATTTTTAGAAAATTCTATCACTTGTATTGTGTGAAATATTTCTATCTTTATGCTTTAACAGCTTATTTTATGCTTGATCTGTTTGTTACTTTGTTAGTTGTTTTGCTTTGATTTCTGCTTCAGAAATCTATGGATATAGCTCTCTCTCTGTCTGGCTTGGCTGCGCTGTTTTTTCTTTTTTTTTTTTAGTACTAAATTTTTTTGTTTTGCTCAATTGGGTTTTTTGGATAGGATCAATGATGATTGATAAAAACTGCGTTATCTTATTTGTAATTCCCTTTAAAGGGATTGAAGATATTCATATTATTCTGAGATCCATTAACACCATTTGTTTTTGGTTCATTAGTTTTTATGTGTTCTTTTTATGGAAGCTATGGATTTATGTGAGCATCAGTGATGAGCAACCTTTTGTTATCCTTGCACTTTGATTGCTAGTGAAGAAAACTATGGGGAATGTTGACTCTGAGATGCGTTTCATTTTTTCATTTTCTGTTTTCTCCTATTTTCTGTCTATGTTTTGTTTTCAACTTCATTATTGTACCACTTCAAAGTAATAGGTTTTGTATGGTGCTTTCATTTGATGATATGAACCACTCCAATGGCCAAACTAACATTAAAGAGTACATTTTGAAAACCTTCAAATGTATATTTGTTTGAGTAAAACAATGTACATTTGAATTGTTTCCGTAGTATTATTGTTTCGGTAAAACCTTCACCAGACACAATATAGCTTTGCAAATTTTAAGTAAACATTATTTCGTACACAATATAGCTTAGACAATTGCTAGAATTAATTTTTCACCAATTTATGTTTTTGAAAATAATAGAGTTAATTACACTTATGTCCCCTAAGATTAAAAGAAAATAGCTCACTTGTTTGGCTATTATAGTGAACCGACGGTGCAAGTTCAAATATTGAAATTTGTTGTGGTCTTTAGATTTTTAGATAATGCTATATCATATAGCTAATAGGATTAGTGGACTCAGCAATAGGTTTGAACAATGTTTCGAAATGAAAATGAAATCTATTTATTGTCTCTATTTTGCTCATAACCAAAATGGGGCAGTACTCCTAACAGGGCTACCTGTACACCCTGGAAATTTTGGAAGTACTCCAAAATAGAGCACAAAATGGGGCAGTATACTCTACACCACAGACCAGTAGCCATACACCCATTGGAAATTGTGTAAGGAAGCTATCCTTGATAACCTCGTAGTAGGGAAATCTCGTGACTAGTGAAGAAAATTACCTCTTTGACCACTCTAGATTGGTTTCTCAAAGTGCTCAAAATCAGAAGCTTCCTTTTTTTCTCAGACGTTAGAAGGGCTTTCTAATTTTCTTTCATTAATATTACAACTTATTGGATGGATGGCTTGGTCCTCTTTTCGTTTATTTTGGTAATAATGCTTTCCCTTTTGACTTCTTTGCAGTTTCCTCTCTTACTTCCGGATGAGAAAGAATTGGTCTACGAAAGTTGCACACCTTTGTCATCTTCTTCAGGCTCCATTGAGGGTTCTTTCGCATTTGTCTCTGGAAGTTATGTAGACAATTCACTATTTGTGTAAATTTCTGTTTTTTTAAAACCAGCGAACTCTGAAGCACTCAATGATGATATCTGCTCTCCTATTTCTTATCTGGATGAGTTTACGTAGATAATCTGGCATTTCCTTTGTTCTTTACTTTAAACTAGTGAAATTTTTAACACAATACAAGTGATATGAAGAAGAGCAGATATCATCATCCAGAACACAATAAGCTGTTAGGAGCTAATTTTATTGGGTTTTTACTTTCTTGCCCAATTTCAAAGTGTACTATTTTATTGTCATGTTCATGAGATTCTGAGTATCCTATACTGCATTTCTCAACTTTTTTTTTTTCCTTCTACATTTATTGGCCAGCGTACACTTGTTAATCAGAGTATATTTGTATAAGTACTGCTTTATATGTATTTGTAATTGAGTATGTCTTTTTTTTTTTAATTCAGATTAGATTGAGTGTAGAAGTTCCACCAGTTGTTTGTGAGGGTTGTTACAAAAGGGTCATGAATGAGTTTATGAAGCAGTCAAGGGTACTGTTGTGTTACCATCTAGTTTTTGCTTCTATATGGTATGATGTGATGGTTAACTCACAAAATTTCCTTAATGAACATCTTACATACAAGCAGGTCCAACAGTTTCTTGGTATTGTAAATTACATGGCCAATTTTATTCTTAATATGTCCAAATACAGGACTCCTTTGGCAACCCAATTAAGGAAGAATGCTCCCTAGTGAGATGGGATGAAACACACTGTTGCAGTTATCTCTATGAGAAAACTCTCCAAAACACACCCTCCATTGAAAATCTTCCTAATATCTCAAACACAAGTCTTCAGAGCAGTGGGACTTTTACCCTGCTAACTCTTATTGTGATTGCATGAGGTTCCTCCTCAGTCACACAGCTCATAACAAGTATTAGATAGAGAATCTTTACAAAGAGTTAGTTATCTGACAAAATATAAATTAACAATATTTTATGTGTCAACATGATCATTTATCTATTGTGCATTTAATTAATGAGTTTTGTGTTATGAATTTAATTGTAGTTAAACTGGTGCTGTAGCACAGTTGCTTACTCTTAGAAAAATTCCTGACTCAAATTCTTAAAATTTCTGTTGCAGGGTGTTCTTTACGCAATTAGCATCACTGACTTGTCTAGCTGAATTAGAAGATAATCAAGTTCAAGTAATTTTTCAATATTCTTAGAGTTGATTATTTTGTCAATTAATGTGCTCTTTGTATTCATTTTTATTTTGGCATCCAAGTTAGTCAACTAATATATTGATGTATATTTTTGCAAGTAGTGTTGAGCGAGTAGTTGATATGATTGAATGGGTGATATGGAGAGCTAAACTGAGAATTATTTATTTATTTATATTTTTTTTTTGAGTACTTGAATATATCAGTATTTTGTATAAATATTTTTACAGTGTGTTTGGTTGAGAGATTTAGGGAGGGATTTGGAAAGGGAAAGAGAAAAGGTACGTACAACTAGGTGAAATATAGATATGTTTTAGGCCTCGTTTGGGAACGGTTTCTTTTAGCCTAAAAGTCAAAAAGTTACTAAAAAAAATCAAAAAGTCAATAACTTATACCAAAAAGTCAAAGATTTTCTTTTCGCTTTACTTTTTGCACATCTTTTCATAAAAAATCAAAAAGTCATCCCAAACATATTAGTTTTTTTTACATCATATTTTAGCCAAAAAGTCGAAAAGTTATTAAAAAAGCATGTTTCCAAACGAGGCCTTATTCACGTTTCACTTATCTTTTTTATTTTTCTTTCCAAATTTCTCTTCAAATCTCTCAACCAAACACAGCATAAAGGATGGTTGATGGATATTTGTTTTGCATATATAGAAGTTTATATTTTGTATGCACACTTTTTTTTGTTTTTTTGAAGAAAGATATTTTTGTTGAGGGACGTGATGGAAAATAATACAAGAGTATTAGAATTTTTGCAAATATCACTTTACATTTATTTTATATAATATTTGAATATATATATATATATATGAGAATATAGGTTGCTAAAATATTGTAGGCATTTTTTTATTTTTTTTATTTTTTTTGCGACGGCAAAACATTATTCGCCATAAGTAGATTAGGTGGTCGCAAATAGTTTGCGACTGTTATTTTGCGGTCGCAAAAAGTATTTGCCACCTCCACATTCGCGACTCCCATTTGCCGTTGCATGAGCCGTCGCAAAAGGTCTTTTGCGACTGTCTTTTTATTATTTGTGACAGTTTATAGCGGTTGCAAAAAGTATTTTTTTTAGTAGTGGTAGTATTATTCTTATAAATATAATAAAATATCACGCACTAATTAAAAAATGAAAAAATTTCATATTTTTAAAATAATTTTTTTCTTTAATTTAGTCAATGATGAGAAAAGCCAGACGGGCGGTCAGAACCTGATGTCGTGTTGAATGTCTGCAAATTTCCACTTTTGGAATGCCTCTGAGATCCTGGACTATGCTGTATTTTAGGTGCAAGTTCATAGGTTTAACCTTCCACATTGTTTTGAACACTTCTTGTTTGTGTTTGATATTGATTTTGTGATATACCATATTGCTATTATAGTATCCTTGCATTGTTTGACTTTAAGCTTAAGTTTTTTTTTTAGTATACTTCTTAATATGCTTGCTGCTATGATGAAGTTGCTAAAATTATGTCTGGACATATGAGTTGTCTGTATTACTACTATGCTTCTTCTGAGCAAAATGACTTTGAAAACCAAAGTAAAATCATGACCTATGTGTTATCATTATTATGTATAATTGAATTTCTCATCTTGCTTTAAAATGTAATATAGATTTGTTTCCTGTTTAGAAACTAGATTAAGAAAATGAAGTATTGCAAAACTGGAATTGGACTTAATTATTTCGATTCTATGATTTGGATGATGCATAACTGTGCTAATTGTTTTCACTGTTTTAGAAACCCCTCCAAATTAAATATGTGATTTTATTATGGCTGTAATCTATTCTCCAATGTCTAAGCGACCAATCAAAGTGGTGGCCTGTGGTGGTTGTCTGAGGCAGTTGCCAGCAGTGGTGGCTGATGGCGGTGATGCGTGGTGGGTGGTAGTAGGGTATGGAGTAAGGAATGAAAACTTAATTCTGAATATTATCTTATCTGATCAACTTCAAAACATTATGTTTTGCCCCCTCAATTATCAAAATTACTTCACTTTCATCCTACATAGGATGAGAGTTTTTGTACAAATTTTAATAGTTGAGGGTCTGAATGTATGATTTTAAAATATAAGATATTATAATAATATTCAAATGATAGTAAATAAGTAAACTTCAAAATTTCTAAATTAAACTAAAATAGCATACCATAAAAGAGAACATATCTAATTGGTTTAGAATGAAACATCCAAAATTAAATGAAGCAACATTTCCTAAGATGGAATTTTGGAATAATTTTTCCAAATAAGAATATATAAAAAATAAAAAATTAATTTTTAAAAAATTGAATTTCACTATTTATTGGAAGCACGACGCATAATCATGTATGCATTCTCTCCTCGTTCATAGAGCACTCTGTCTAATTATTGCGTGTCTTACAAGCCAGTCAAACTTGTTTTAGTCCTTGAGTCCACCCCAACTCTCTCTTTCTCAAATGGAAAAATCCCACCACCCCAATGTATTGGAATTTGTCAACCTTTTACTTTTTATTTTTTGTTTTTTTTTTTCCTCCTACCACTCGACATGTGTTTGTGGGGATCATTTATCATTTCTGCTCTCGAATTCACACTAATATTACTCTTTTCAAATCGTAACAACGATAAATGACCCCAACAACCACAATCCCCACAAAAACATGTCGAGTGGTAGGAGGGAAAAAAAAAACAAAAAATAGAAAGTAAAAAATTGACAAATTCCAATACATTGGAGTCGTGGAGTTTTTCCGTTTGAAAGAGAGTTGGGGTGGGCTTAAGGACTGAAACGAGTTTGACTGGCTTGTAAGACACGCAATAATTAGACCGAGTCCTCTGTGAACGAGGAGAGAATGCA
Organism: Camellia oleifera; assembly: GCA_022316695.1. Classification (NCBI taxonomy): domain Eukaryota; kingdom Viridiplantae; phylum Streptophyta; class Magnoliopsida; order Ericales; family Theaceae; genus Camellia; species Camellia oleifera. Next base: position 158,452,135 of record CM039309.1, read on the forward strand.
TACATGGTTATGCGCCGTGTTTTCAATAAATAGTGGAATTTAATTTTTTAAAAATTAATTTTTTATTTTTTATATATTCTTATTTGGAAAAATTATTGAAAAATTCCATTTTAGAAAATGTTGCTTCATTTAGTTTTGGATGTTTCCTTCTAAACCAATTAGACATGTTTTCTTTTATGGTATGTTGTTTTAGTTTAATTTAGAAGTTTTGGAGTTTTTTTGTTTACTATCATTTGAATATTATTGTAACTTCTTATATTTTAAAATCATATATAAAGACCCTCAATTATTAAAATTTGTACGAAAGCTCTCATCTTATATAGGATGAAAGTGAAGTAATTTTGATAATTGAGGGGGCAAAATATAATGTTTTGAAGTTGATCTGATAAGATAATATTCAGAATTAATTGGTGGGGTTAAAGTGCAATTAACCCAAAAAAATTATGATCATTATGGTATTATTCAACTTTTAATTACATGGCCAATGCATCGCTGGCTGCAACTAAGGTAATCCTGCTGTTACACATTGGCAGTTCTATTCCCATCAATTAATGACCGCAAACAAGGCAAGACATTATTATATTTAAAATTTACCAGATAATATTTTTGTATAGTTTAATTATAGAATTAAGCACAATTTATTATATGAAATGGAATCTATACATGTAGTTCATATCTCATGTAAAAAAGTTATATCTAATTATGATCAAATTTTATGTATTAAATTTTTTTTTTATCATATATTATTCAGAACTCACGATGGTTTTTAAACAGAAATTTAAAAATTTGACAACATTTTTTTTTTGAAATAAATTTTTTTCCAATTAAATTTTTTTTTTTATGAATTTTTTTTTCAACTAATATTAACTGAGGGAGCAATTAGTAATGTTATTTTAAACCTTGGGGAGAGGATTGTAATTTCTAAAATGTGAGGAGTGTCAATGTAATTTACCTAGTGAGGGCAAAATTAGTATATAAAAAAATTAAATTGCTGGAGGGAGCAATTTGTAATGAAATTTTAAATCTCATGGAGGGAGATGTAATTTTCAAAAGGTGAGGGGAGAATTGTAATAAACATAAATCTCAGAGGGTGTCAATATAATTTACCCTTTTATATTGCACTTCTGATTTTATTTTAAAGTTCTTTTGTTATATATATATATATGATTGCATGTCTGATCTCAGGTGTTTAGTCATCATTAAAGAGTACACTGATTATTGAGTAGGCTTGTGCTGTGTTTTGTTTGTGAACATTGATTTCAGGTAATGCTTGTGCTGTGTTTTCTCTCTGATTTTTGAGTATGCTTGATTATGGGCCTTCCTGCAATTTACTAGAATATACTTTAAAAATGGGTTAATTACACCAAGACCCTATCGCTTTACCTTATCACTAAACTTGTACTGTACGTATTGACCCTTACATTTATAAACCTTGTATATAAATGTACAAATAAATACATCCTTTTTAAGAGCGGTCTAGAGAGGTAAAAATGATACATTTTGATAGTTAAATTGAAAGGGTTAAAATGTACGAATTTATAGGTGAATGGGTTAAAGTGATATTTGTTAAAGGTTTAGTCTCAATGGGAGGTTATCGGTTCAACAATTTCTAAGGAAAAATTAAATTAGGAAGCAAGAACTTAATGCTTTGCAAGGGGGAGGCTAACTTTCATAAATGCTAATTTAATTTAACAACTAATAATCAATTTTTGCCAATAATAAAAAAGAAGTTAAGGGACAGTCGGTATAATTAACCCTAAAAAATATGGTTTCAGGAATGTTGTATGTTTAGTAAGGTGCAGCATTCACCATTTGAAGAGTGTACTTTGTTTTAGGATTTATTTTCAAAAGGATTGTTGAATCAAAGTTTTTATTTATTTTTAACTAGATTGTTGAATCGAAGTATGAAAGGGAGGGACTGTTGAATCAGAGTTTGAAATGGACGAAGAAATTGAACTTGTAGACTTGCCTTATCTTCAAAGCCCACTTCTGTGGTGTTAGATCATCAATAGAAGTTGAGTGCTTACATTTTTCTGTACATTTTTTGAAGACTATTTACAGCAGCATTTCAAGATACATGTAATGTTAACCCCAAATTGCTTGTGTATGGATGTAAATGAATGTATATGTTGTGATTAAATTGAGTTTTTCTTTTGTAAGTTTGTGTTATATGAACGAAAAGTATTATGTGAACAAGAAGGTATGTGTTATTTTACGCTAATTAGGGTTCTTTTTGTTTTTAAAATGTATGTAAAATAGAATTTCAAGACTAATATAAGGTTTTTTTTTTTTTTTTTTAAATTTCAAGATAGTGTCTTTGTTGTTACTATTTGAGTTAATCTATATATATATATATATATAAAATAGCTTTTATAAATTAAATTAAAATCAAATATTCTTATGAATAATTTTATTCAATAGAGATTAGTTTCATTAAATTTAATTTATAATTTTCTTTTTTAAAAAAATGCATACACCTTGATAATTTTAGTTAATGGTAAACTTTTTTAACATGACACAGACAAAAAATGGCACGATACAATAATATGAAGTTAGTTTTGAGATAACTCTAAGAAAATGAAATGACACATGACGCCTATCCTTACATGTGACTAATGAATTATCGATAAAAAAATGACTATTAGTTATGTAAAATATTAAGCGATGTTAGTGTATTTACACCAAAAGTTTGGGATTAATTGTATTTTTTCAAACATCAAGAGAGGTGAGTGTAATTTATCATAATTTTTTTATTTTTTATTTTATTTTATGGGGGATATATGCAAAAAAGACTTTATAAAATAAACAGTTTATAGGTTATCGTGAAATGGCACCTGTGGTAAGTCTTAAAAACGCAAATAAAACCATCCAATCTACATTATGGATTGGAAAAAAATCCATTTCCAAATTGAATACCCTAAAAAAAAAAGGCCACAGTCTGTTTGCAAAATATAGGGGCTGCAAAGTCAATGTTGCTTAAAAAAAAACAAACAGCGAATGTATAATGAGATTACTGTAGACGTCCCCGAACGCATCCCGGGGGAAGGAGTGCGAATCCCCCCCCGGTTCTGGTTCGATATTGGGTTACTACAGTTCGAAGATATGGTTCCCAAGACTACCCTAGCAAAAGAGAAAACAGACAGTATCTCAGCCTGATTTCACCATAGCCAACATGAGCAAAGCTGAATGAGTGTGCTCTCTACTGAATTCTGTCCAAAATTCTGCCTCAAATCTGATACCCTCGAGTAAACTGAATCCCGAAATACTGAACTGGTGCCCGCAGGCCTGATGCCCAAACTTGTAGACTGGTACATGCATTCCTGTAGAGACGCACTCTAACAAGCACATAACAGATAAGTGAGAGCCAAAACACCCCTATGTTGGGGTAGGGTTTCCCTGTCCTATTTTGTCAGGAGCTAGGGTTTCACTACGCACGCAGCGGCTTCAAACAACCTATAAACGGGTAAGCAACCTGTCCTAGTTTGGAATGGTCACTATGGATCCGAATATGCACTAGGTCGAATGGTCAAAAAGGGTGCCCCGGTAAAACCGGGGTTTGTGTTCCCATACTGGTAGAGCCCGTAACCGGTTAGCCTTATGGACATGCCTTGACAAGACAAGCCTCCGGCAAACCGCTCAGGAATAGCAGATGGCAAACACGGTGTCCTAGGCGCACCAATGCAAATGCAATGCAAAGAAATACACAATTGTAGTCAAAACCAGATATCATGAGTTCGAGTCAAGTTCTCTAAATCCCCAGCAGAGTCGCCAGAAACTGTAGACGTCCCCGAACGCATCCCGGGAGAAGGAGTGCGAATCCCCTCCCCCGGTTCTGGTTCGATATTGGGTTACTACAGTTCGAAGGACTCAAATGTCACGGTTCTCAATCTTGAACCGAAGAGTCCAAATCCAGCAAATCGTTTTGAACACAGATTTTTTGAAAGAAGTGCCAAACATGGACTACTTCGCCAGATACAGAGTCGCCACCTAAATATTTTAAAGTGGGAAATTTAGGAAACCCTAACTCGTTGCCAAAGGCCACGTGTCCGTCATCACCAAAGTTGCCTCGGCTCGGGAACTTGGGTACGATTGGGGAAAGTCACTTCGTGAGCACCCCCGCTCGCCCGGTCAAAGACCGGCCTCTACTAACCATGATACCTGATTTTGAAAACATTGTGAGTTCTTATTCCGGTTATTTAGCCTAGGTTACTATGTGATGCTCGCAGCATACAAGTATAGACTGGATCGTCTGAATTGGAACAAAACATTTCATGTTTGTTTGTTTGAAAATGGTTTGATGGTGCTACCCGCAGGTAGGCTAAGACGTGGATTTGCCACCCTCGGGTGGGCTTAGAAAAATACAATTTTGCCACTATCTAGTGGGCTTAAAAACAAGCATTTGATGAATTGTCCAATCCAAGTAACTCGACCTCCACCCACAGGCATTCAAGGCAGTTATATCACATAAGCACGTAGCCTCATGGTAAGCATGCTATCATGGCAGTCACTCACACGCATGCAAGGATGCTAAAGCATAAAACTCACCGAGTACTCCAAGCCAAAATAGAAGCTATGTTAGAAATCCGTGCATGATCCTAGATGCACAGAAATGCCTAATGCAACACATGCAAAAATGCAAACTATAGCAGGCTCGGCTATTCTAAACATGGCATGTGGAATGCTACAACTAACACGTATTCAATTTGGAATTTGAAATACAAATGCAGTTTGTATGATGCGCCGAGCCCGGTGCGTGCAAAATAGATGAATGAATGCAAACATGCTGTCATACTGTATGCTAATTGAAATATGCCCTATATCTAACCATCGTAAGCGGGTAAATAAAAGGGAAGAAAGACGTGGGGTTGGAAGACATACATCACACTCACCCACACTTATTACAATACTGCCCTCGCGCAGAGGGTCCGAATAAAATAATACAGTCCGAAATAAAAGAATAATACAATCCGAATAAAAGAATAATACAAATTCCTAATTAATCATCAAATTAAATAAGAAAGCTGTAAAATTGGCGTGCAAGCCAGGGGCTGCCTTGACTCTGCTCCAGATAATGAAATGATGCATGTTGGGCTGCTTTGTGCGGAAATCCACTGGGATGCCCCAATCAGCCTATGTTTGCGATGTTTCTCGAAATGCGTGCCAGACTCCGAAAAGTTACTGATTCTTCATTTTTGCTGCAACAGAGAGCAGGAAAGGGGCATAGCAATGTATTTCACAAATATATGCATGTCTCGATCCTCGTGTCACCAATCACGCATATCGATGCATGATGGCCGAGGAGTCGGATTGCACAACTCAATATAGGATGAATGCACATGAATGCTACAACAAAACCTAACTCCATCATGGGTAATCCGGAGTGTCGGTGACTGGGGAATTGAGACCCGTTCCGTCACTCGGAGTACGAAACGTGCCTCGTTTCCCATGCCCGGGCTAACTCTTATCCCGAACACTATGCGATATGCATGATATGCATGAAATGCAACTAAGATACAATCCTAGCATGCACAATGCTATGAAAATGAGATGCCTCGAAATGCGTGCACGCGGGCACGCAAATCGAGGTGATGATCTTGAAGCATGAAATGGCATACGCAATGCAAATTGGACTTACACTAACACGAGTGGACCTTAGCCACACTCACATAAGAGGCCGGCGGATGAAAATGAAGTGCCTCAAAAGGCGTGCACACGGGCGCGCAAACCGAGGCGATGGCCCTAAGGCATGAAACAGCCTGAAATATGATATACAATGAGACTAAAATGAGATGTCTCGAAATGCGTGCCCACGGGCACGCAAACTGAGAAAATGGCATACGGAATGCAACAGGACTAAAATGAGATATGCGATGCAATATGGGCTTACACCAACATGAGAGAGCCTCAGCCACACTCACATAGAAGGCCGGGAGATGAAAATGAAGTGCCTCGAAGTGCGTGCACACGGGCGCGCAAACCGAGGCAATGGCATACGGAATGCAATGAGACTAAGATGGCATACAGAATGCAAAATGGACTTACACTAACATGAGAGGGCCTCAGCCACACTCATATAAGAAGCCGATGGATGAACATGAGCTGCCTCGAAATGCGTGCACGCGGGCACGCAAATCGAGGCAATGACATAAAGGTATGAAATGGCATACACAATGCAAATTGGGCTTACACTAACATGAGAGGGCCTCAGCCACACTCACATGAGAGGCCGATGGATGAAAATGAAGTGCCTCGAAGTGCGCGCATATGGGCACGCAAACCGAGGCAATGGCCCTAAGGCACGAAATGACATGGAAAATGATATGCAAACATGCAAATGGAATTTCAGCACTCACAAATGATGCAAAACAGTCCCGAAAGGTGGGGAAATAACACCAAATGCACGGAATGGTCCCGAAATGCGATATTAAGCACCCGAAATGGCCTACAGCCATACTAAACATGCATAATTGGTGCATGACATGCAAAACAGTAGCAAGGCAGCCCCAAAATAGCATTTTTTTCAATACAAGACATGGCAAAATAGTAAGCATAGATAGGACAACAATGGCATGCAAAAATGGGGGCCAAGAGAGGGGTATTGAAGCAAGTGATGTATGTGATGCTCAAACTGAAAAATTTCCTTCTACAACACTGATTAGGGACCAAAAATATGCACATTTAAAGTTTATGACAACCCCCAAATCAGTATGAAAACTTGCTAAAAATGTCATGCAAGAATGAAGCCAACAAAGGCTAGAACATGAAGTATGCCAAACATTCATCAAACAGCCTTGGAACCTTAACAAAAGATGACAAGAAGGCCAAAATGTGACTCTTTCCAGACCTGATCATGGCCGAAAACAGAAGCAAAATAGGCCTAACAAAGCATGCAAAATGAGGGCCAAAGAGGGGTATAATGACAAGCACAACATGGAGACCCCCAACAAGGTTGATCCCTTCTACAATGTTGTAGAGGGACACAAAATAAGCTTACTCACAGTTCATGACATGCTCCAAAACATACTACATGTAGACCAAACAAATCATGCAAATTTACGGTAAATATGAGAGATTATGAAGCAAGTGCATGATAGAGAGGCCAAACAGGGTTGAGCCCTTCTTCAATGTTGAAGAGGGGGTCAAAATAAGCCCACTCACAGTTTACATCAGGCTCAGAAATAGATCACACATGAACTAAAAAAAGCATGCAAGATATTGACATACAAAATGATATTGAAGCAAGTGCATCATAGAGGGCTCAAACAGGGTTGAGCCCTTAAACAAACATGTAGAATAGCTCAAAAGAAGGCCCCTTTCAGTTAGGGCCGGAGTCTAAAACAGTGAGCAAGTAGGGTAGAGGAATGGTGCAAAAAAAAGTGCCAAAAGAGGGTGATTGATACTTACCCTTGAAGATCACACTCTTGTTGCTTCTTGGCTCAAGTTTGATGCTCCTAAGCCTCTGAAAAACCCTTCCTTGCAGCTGGAATGGAGTGGTGGTAGTAGAGCTTGAAGATGATGAAGAAATGGAGCCTAAACTTGAAGATTTGAGAGAAAAATGGAGAGATAGAGATAGATATCAATGTATATCCTTGAGAGAAATTTTCCAACCCTTCTACAAGAGCTGGGAGGCCAGCTATATAGGCAATAAAATCGGAGAAAAGGTGGGCAAAAGGTGCTTTAGTTGCAGGTGGCTGGCTGGCTGGAAATGGTGGCCGGCCGGCAAGGTAAATAGAAGAAAAATAAGAGAGCTGGCCGACCATGAAGCCCCAGAATTTAGATTTCCAATAGCGCAAACCTTGCATTAAAATTCCTCCTGTAGAAAAAGTTATGCCAGTTTCCGTAAAGCCGCGCAGATTCAGTCCAACCGGACTTCAACCAACCATATCTCCTCCCCCCGGATTTGGACTTAGGATATTCTTGAGTGAAAAATGAAGCCCCAGAAGTAATCTTTCCAATGGTGGTGGCCTCACATTTTAATTACTCTTGTGCAAAGAGTTATGCCCGTTTCGGTGAAGCCGCGCAGACTTTTCTCCTTCCCAGATTCATGCTGAACCACCTTTGACCAAGCAGAAAGCTGGTTGCTGAGACAATTGCTGTCCTCCCACCCTCCAGTGACCTTCCTTATGATAAAACAGAGGTACCTGCCAAAAATGAACAAAAACCGATGCAAAACGAAAGCTCGGGGGCCAGAACACGCAGTTCGGGGTCCCGAAAACCGGCCGTTAAGCACCGAAAGTGGTGTTTGGCCACGAAGTGGGTATCTAAGACCCCAGTGTCCCTCGAAAGGGAGTAAATGAGATGTATGCCAGAAACCGGAGAAATCGGAGATGGTTGGGTGGTCCCGAACCGAGGCACACGGCCTGACGGCTCCGAAAACCGGGAACCGGGCTCCGAAATGGGAAAAATGGCATATGGCCACGAAATGTAGCCCACGGCCACTGAGTGATAGTCTACGGGACCTCTCCCTCCCCTCAGGAACAAAAACAGAGAAAACTGAGTCTGGTTCGCAAACCGAGACAAGGTACAGAAAAGGGTTCGGAAGTCCGGAGGCAGGGCTCTCGGCCGAGACTCTGAGACTCCTGAACGAGCACGATATGCAACATCACCAAGCGCTCAATCGGTGACGTCTGAGTCTTAAGGTCGGTCAAAAATGGGGTGTCTACAATTACTTATATATAATGATATTTAATATTTTTACTTAAACAACTAACGGGTCAATTGGTCCGTTTATTTTTTAGACCACAACTGTGATAATCCCGTCCCATGTTATGTTAATTAATCTTAATTATGATTGTGACTATGTGCTTAACATGATTTTGAATGTTATTTATATGATTATACGTGTTTTTAAATTTCTATCTGATTACCGTAGGAAAATTTGTTTGATTCTCTGCTATAAAAAAATTTAATTGAAGGTCGTAGAGACGTCAGAAAGCAAAATTGACTGTGTTTTTATGAATAGTAAGATTTTTAGAACCTACGGCGAAATTTAATTAGAAATTGATTTGGATCAAAATAATTAGATCGAACTGATTAATTAAGTACAACTACTTAGCTATAGTCAAATTGATTAAGGCAAGCATATATAAAGAGCTAATTACACTTACACTCACCATTTGTGAGCTCAAAAATTCTGGATATACACTCTAGAGAGAGAGAGGGCCGGTTCTAGTGAGAGCGGAAGAGGACAAATTGTAAAATTGTCTCAAACCTTGAGGATTTTGAAGGCTAGGCTCAAGAACTAGCTAGAAATGAGGAGATTGGAGCTCCTAGGTGAGCAATTGAACTCAACTTCATGAATTTAAATTCATAATTGAGTGAATTCAAGCAAAATATGTAATCAAGAGCAAGAATTGAGTTGATTATGATGAATTTGGAGTCAATATGACCATGCATGTAGAGAATTTCCATGAAATTGCTTAATCAAGCATATAACAAGTTAAATATGAGAAATTGAGTGCTAAATCATACATGCAAGCATGATTTTGTTAAGCTCCATGAGTATGAACATCATTTGTACCATTTGAAATGGAATTTGAGTCAATAAATTACATGCATGCATAATTCATAAAGATATGTAAATTGATTTCACGAGCTTGATTTCATGAGCTTTGAAGAATTTGAAATGGTTTTGGAAATTTGGGAGATGAACCATGATTTTTGGTCAATTGAATTCGAATTACCCATGTTTTCATGCTAGGCAATGTTTTCCCATGGTTTGGTATCAAATTGCAAGTTTTGGAGCCTTTGGGGTTGAGTTTGAGCTTCAAACAGAGTTCTGGAAAACCCAGAATTCGACCTGTCCGCTCGAGCGTGGAAATTGAGCTCTCAGAAGTTTTACAAAATCTTACAAATCGCTCGAGCGCCACCAAAGTGGCACTCAAGCGATGACCCTTTTTACTTAGTCTTCGGCTTGAGCGACCGTCAAGCGAGAAATTCACTCAACTAGTACTTTTGCAGACCGCTCGAGCAACGGAAGTTACGCTTGAGTGACCACCCTTATTTTTGAATCCTCGCTCGCGCGAAAGAAGCTGCGCTCGAGTGGAGGGCTCTATTTCAGAAATTTTGAAAAGACGTTTTATATTTTGTTTTCCGTTCTTTTTCACTTCTAAGCACTCTTAGGCATGCATAGAGTACACTAAATGAATTAAAGAGCATGGAAGAAGACTAAAAACATTAAGCAAATTAAAGAACGGAATGAATTGTATTATGACCCAATGTGTTATGAATTATGTAGGGTCAAGCGTAAGAACGAATCAAGTACTGGAATACTATGAGTAATATCTTAATAAAGATATTTTTATGTATGCATTGTTTTCTAAATGTTACCTATGTAGTGAATTTCTGACTCTATGAATTTGTATGAATGAGTATTCTATTCGCTTGATTTGTAATAAAGTATGTGAAATGATTGATATATGAGTATGAAATGGGCCTAAGGCCGTTTGGCATGTTTGACGAGGACACAGATTGGGCCTAAGGCCATTTGGTATATATGATGAGAACACGGATTAGGCCCAAGGCAGTTTGGAATGCTTAACAAGATAGACTAAAGGTCATCTTATATACAAATTGGATCAAAGGTCATTTTGAATAAAGAATTGATTGGACCAAAGGTCGTTTTGAATATGAGTATAGATGTGATCACGGTCATATGTGCATAGTTATGAATATAAGAATGGTGGACCTAAGGTCGTTTAGTAATATGATATGGAGGACCGGTGGTCCTTGGTACATGGATCCATTAGACCTAAAGTTGGTCTATGAATGAGTATTGGACCCGAGGTCGTTTTGTATAGATGGACCTAAGGTCATTTTGTTTTATATTGAGTTGGACCCGAGGTCGTTGTATATATGGCTATGATGTATTGGACCTGAGCTCGTTTTGCTTTGTTGTGATCTACAAATCTATATGTGAATGGGAATAGTAGCTCAAATGTTTAATTTATAAGTACGACTCATTGTGAACGAAACTCATTCATTATCCTCTTCACTCTAGTATTATTCACTGGGCATTGGCTCATTTTGTATTTATATGTATGTAAGTGAGCAGCGGGACTTCCAACCCCAGCCTCAATGAGCGTTGAGAAACCAAGTTTTGTGAGGTCAACCAAGGTCGCCTTATGTAGAGGCCTTACTTTTGTTTTTGTTCTCTTATGGTTAGGTATGACCAACGTTGTGTATAACCTTGGAACTTGGTGCTGAAACTGTAAAATGATCCTGGATATACGTAGTACATACATAACGTAAATATTGCATGGTGTGAGTTATTTCACATATATGAGAATTTTTTTGATTAAACCATGTATGCACAGCTCGTTAGACAATTCTTGTATGTGATGCTTCCGCAGTTTGGCCCCCTATTATTAAATATGGTTTGATTTCTAACTAAGGTTGTAGGTAATCTCATGATTACTGGCCGGTTATGACTTTAATCCATAAGGGCAGGTTTGAGTCATGACAACATATAAATTATTCATTACAAAAATTAGGTTAATTAGATAACTGTAATCACGTTAGTTTTGTTTCTCAAAAAATAGATGGTTTACTTTTCAGATAATATTTGTCGTTCATTTTTTTTTGCAAACCTGGTTATGGTTATCAAATTGACGTAATTTTTTTCATGAATAATCTACTTGTGGTCTAAAAAATGAACAGTTTGAATCATTGAGACGAAATTCGTGATAAGTCTCACATGCCCAAACATGCCCAAAAAGGATATTTGTCATTTTTGTAAAATGTTCTATTTTACCTCATTGTAATATGGCTTGATAGCACTTTATCCCATCTATCTTTTAAAAATAGCGATATGTCCCACATGTGATTTTGGACTAAAATATAACCGTTAACGCTGTTAACTATGGATGTGAAATAACTATAATACCTTCAAACCCTATATATATATATTTGTTATTTTCTTTCTCTCTCATCTTTCATACACATAATTTATAATGTCTAGTATTAATTCAATTAAATCACAATTAATTATAAATTCTTAATTATTTATTGTAATTCTTAAAATTTTATCCTAATTTTAGTTTAATTATATTTTAGATCACAATTAATCCTAAATTCTTAATTATTTATTGTAATTTCTAACATATTAATCTAATTTTAATTTAATTATAATTCAGATCAGAATTAATCCTAAATTCTTAATTATTTATTATAATTTCTAACATGTGAATCGAATTTTAATTTAATAACATTTTAGATCAATTCTTAATTGTTGTGTATTTTATATTTTATTTAATTATATTTTAAATCAATTTTTGATTATATTTTATATTTTAGATTCTTAATTATATTTTATTTTATTTTAATTAACATACTAATCCAATTTTATGTTTGGAGAAATGGGGGTAAAATTATCCTTTTGTTCTATTAATATCATTCTAATTTTTCAAAAAAACAAAATTCACTCTAAAAAATGGTGTATAATACACCTTTCGTTTGGATAGAAAAACTAACGGTAGTACTTTAGTCCAAAATCACTTGAAGACTTTTTGACTATATTTGAACGAAAAGAGGTAAAGTGCTTCAGATCCAAACTACAGGAGGACAAAATGAATTTAACCCTAAAATGTAATCTCTCAAAGAGAATTTCCACGCCTTGGTGTTATTTTATCACATTAAAAAATAGGAGACACAGGCCATAATCCAAGGTATAGTGTACATTGTAGAAGAAGTTATATTTTATGTGAAAGAAGTTATACATTTTGTGAGATGAAAGTTACGTTGCGGTTTATTTTTTATTTTTTTATTTTTTGTTTTGTTTATGAAAGTTATAATTTTGAGGCTATGATGTGCACTTAAAAGTCATGTATAACTAAAGTAATACTTATTGTGAGAGAAGTTATAAATTTTGTAAGAAGCAAAAGGTCATATTTTTTGTTACAAAAGTTACACATTTACTGAGGAAAGTTATACTTTTTACACAAGGTGCATATAATGTTCACTTACGCATGTTATCATTCTCCTAAATCCAATTCTCAAACCTAAACCTGTAGGTGTTAAACTCTTAGGTTTCGTTCGTTTGGCATATTAGGTTGAATGAGATTATAAGTACAGTAAGATTGAGTGAGGAAATTATTAGTGTGGTAATTTTAGATGAAAGATGTAAAATAAAATATGTTTGTTTATGTATTAGTGTGGCAGTATTAGTTATTTGGGATTAAATTTATGAAATTACAAAAGTATTCATTGTAACTTTGTTATTTTTGTAATGTGGAGGTAAATTTGTCTTTTCATCCTCAATCCCATGGGATTGGTTTAGCCATCCCACCCTTCCCATGGGAACGCTAATCCCACCATGTGGGGAGAGCTATAACCCCACTAGTTCCATTGCATTTTTGTCTACCAAACATGAGTTATGTAGAATTCAAAGGATTGTTAGTCCAAGATCCTCATCTATGAAGCCAAACAAACATGGCTTTAAGGCCATAAGGACATGTAGTTTTTGTTTGACAAATTTACCCTTGTGTGTATTTTGTGCTAAAAAAAATTTAAGACTTCATAAGTTGAGTTCTACAAATTAATTTTTAACAAAATTGATATCTATGAATTTTTATTTTTAAGATCTTTCAAATAAGATCAATATTGATTATGATTTTTTTTTTTTAAAATTTAATAGAATGATTTTTCAGCTAATCAAAATATCGAAATAATATTTTTTAGAAAGTAAGTGCTTGAAACCTCATTCGGCAATTTTGAATGGATAAATCTCGAAATACTAAATGGAATAAAAAAAAAATCATCATACGGAGTACAAAGTTATGACTTATGATCATAAATTACACTCATATTTTTTGAAATTTAGAGAAAATATAGTCAATTTCACATTTTTGGCATAATTACACTAGCTTCCTTTTTATTATGATTAAAGCTACCAAAACTAATACTAGACATTGAAATAAACAAATATAAATATATATTTTAGTAGGAAAAAAGATGATAATATATATATATATATATCTATTCATATGACTAATGAATTACTGATTAAAAAAAATTAAATGTTATGTGAATTAAAACTTTGAAGGAGGTTAATATAATTATGTTAAAAATGTGAGGCTAATTATATATATATATATATTCAAATCTCAATGAAGATGAGTGTGAGTGTAATTTACCTTTGAAAAATTATTTAGTATATGGAAAAATTGCAATTTTATTCAATTAAATAGAGAAATTATTAACAAATAAATAATATTATATTATTTTAAATATAAAATAAATTATATAATTACATAATTATGTCAAAATTAAGAAATGAAGTAGTAATACAAGTATAACGGTTTCAATTTAGACCCGACCCTTTTCATGATTTTAGATATGGAATTCCATATTTTTAACTGTTGTTTATAACCTCTCACTCTTATTGCTAGGTGAGTAGTTGTTTGAGAGTTATTGGTCCTGTTTGGTGTAACTGTTAAAACAGATTATAGATTATAGCTTAACAGATTATAGATTATGACTTTAATTAGAAGCTGTTAATCTGTTTGGTGTAACTATTGGATTATAGATTTAAGTTGCTGAGTAGTGTTTGTTAAATAAGTTGTAAAGTAACTTTTTCAATTACTTTTTATTTTTTATTATTCACTATTTGTCTAAATTTCTCATAAAAAATAATAATAATATTCTATAGTCCATTTAGGTCTTTTTCTATTTTTAAAAAAATAAAAAATAAAAAAAATCTAAGAGTATAACCGTGAATTAACATGTCCATAGCAAAAGCTGATAATCAGAAGTAAGGGGTGAGCAGCTTCTTAGAATCAGCTTTTTTGACTTAAAATAAGTTTAACCAAACAGTCTATTGTCAGAATCAGAAGCTGTTTAAAATAAGTTTAACCAAACAGTCTAAAATAACTTTTTAAAAGCCAGAAGCCATAAGTTGGCTAAAAAAGCCCCACCAAACACCTCTATTGTTGTGTTTGAAACTTTATTGTCCAGTTTTCTACTTATTTTCTAGAGCGGTCTTTGAGATCTCCCAGTATTTTTCCAGGTCTGCAAAACTTCTGGAAGTAAGGTGTTATTCACTCGAGCAGTCTGGTCTTCTGCAGTCTGTAAAACTTCTGTGAGGGGGTCATTATGCACTCGAGAAATGTTCTTGGTCGCTCAA
Organism: Camellia oleifera; assembly: GCA_022316695.1. Lineage (NCBI taxonomy): Eukaryota > Viridiplantae > Streptophyta > Magnoliopsida > Ericales > Theaceae > Camellia > Camellia oleifera. Next base: position 158,467,256 of record CM039309.1, read on the forward strand.
GCAGTGTCACTTATTATGTCCGACGCTCGAGTAGTGTTTTGATGGCTCGAGCGGTCTGTACGTATATCAAATCGGGTAAAGGGAAATTTTATCACTTTTTCACTTCCCCTCTCTCTCTCTCTCTCTCTCTCTCTCTCTAAAACATTCCAAATCCTAATTTCTTTACTCTCTCTTTCTAATTCTCGCCTTAAAACCTCAAATACACCCTCATCCCTTGATTTCTACACCATAGCTCCTTGGAGAAAAATGCAGAGCTCATCGAAAGTTTCATTCTAATCGAAGAGGATCTAATTTTCGGTTCCATCAAAATTCTATCCTTACTCTTTTCCTCTTCTAATCTTGAGGTAGGAATTTATTCAACCTTTACTATGATTCTTAGCCTAGTTATTTGCTCTTTGAAAAGATTTAGTGATTTGGGAGTTTTGGGTTAAATCTATAGTTTTGTTTTGAAATGTAAAAGAGGGGTTTTTAAATAGGTTCTTAAGAAAGGTTGTGGGGATGTATTTATGGTTAAGATATGCTGAAATGTTGGAATTACTTTACTTAATGTGATTTTGAAAGTAAATGAGTTTTTGCTCAAAAATCATTGATATTTGGTTTATGAAAGAAAAGGGAAAAGATGTTGGGTTTTGAAATGATGAAATGAATGTATTTGTTGATGATGATGGTGGAGTTGGATATGTAATATCGATCCTATTTTGAAAATGATAAGATTATATCTTTGGTTGAAAATTATTTGTTGAATATAAATATCTATTTTGGGCTATCGGTGGAGAATAGCTTTGATTGTTATAGAAATTGCATGAAGATTAGGTAAATTGAAACTAATTATTCATACCTCTTGCATCGAGCATTGTTTCATACTTATGCATTGAAAATATATAGTTTTGAGGAAAAAATTGTGAATACCTTGGTGAATCTAGTTAGGGGATGTGGTTGTGGTTATTATATTGGCTTGTGTGTCCGTGGTGAATCCAGAAACCCGCGCGGTTAGGTGCCGATCATTCTGGCTAGTACTAGTAAAATGACTTTGGTAGTACTTGTATAGCTTATTGGCAGACACGTACCTAGAGATTCCTAGTATTTTTCTATCTACTGCGCTGTTTTCTGATATAAAAGGATTTCTTTATTTATTTTTTATGAATTGATATATATAATTCGGGCATTGCATTGTTTTGAGATGAAAATGTAAAACGTTTGACAAATGCCATGTATTTGCATTCATCTTATGACTTCGTTAAGATTTATACATTGTATTAAAGTATCTCTACTGGGCTTTAGCTCACCCAATGCGAAAAATAATTTTCAGGTACTGATGATATGCCTTCACCAATGACATAGCTCGGGAGGACTTGGAGCCAAGAGCTTCTTTTGTTTTCTTTTGATGTAATTATTTTTGTATAAGCGTTGGGTTTTTACTGTATTAAGTTGAACTCATTTTGTTATGCCCAAGCATTGACTTGGAAAGATGTCGCCATTAGGGCACATAATTACTTGATTCTCATTTTATTTCAATTCATGTAAATATGTCATATGCTATAGATTTAAGATTTAGGATTTATGAATGTATGCACGCATATGTTATATTTTGTATGATTAAGGAGTATAAATGGAAAATGTTAAATATAATGCTAATGATAATTTCTATGGAATATTATGATGTGAGTTATTGTTATTATTTTAGAACGTTACAATAAGGGTGTTTTGGAAATGACATTTTTTGGCTTTTTTTTTTTTTTTTTGAGAGGGGGGGGGGGGGGGGGGGGGAGGCGCTTATTTGCGGCTTTAGTTAACTTTTTTTAAAAAAATTTCAAAAAGTTTTAGATTTCCAAATTCATCTCACCAAGAAAAACCAGAAAATTATAATTTTTTAAAAAAACTTAAAAAAAATTCAGAAAAGACAAAAATAAGCTAAAATTTGACATAATTTTGAAAAAAAAATTAAGCATTCTGTTTTAGCTTATTTTCGTCTTTAGTAAATTTTTTTGAATTTTTTTAAAAAAAATATACTTTTTAGATTTGTGTTGACAAAATGGACCGGAAAAGTAAAATATTTTGGTTGTTTTGGTTGTTGTTGTTGTTGCTATTGTGTACTATAATAGTAATTTACTAAAAAGAAAATCTTAATCATTGTCCATTAAACAATGGATAATATTGGTATTTATGACAGAAATGTGTTGAAATAAATAACAAATATATGAATGCATATTAAAATACTTTCAACGTTATTTAATTTTTAACTAACATCCAATAATCTATTATTAGAGCATCTATATTAGTATCAGTAAATTTTGAGTCAAATTATAATAAAAAAGTTACTTTTATATTTCAGCTTGCATTTTTTTATATACACACTTCATCAACTGTCACGACCCCAACCTGCCCCTAGTAGGCTGGGTGCCGAGATGGCCAGTAATCCGTAATTACCAAAGGCCGGCTTACAAAATTTCACACACATCAGAGTAATCATAGGGGCTCACATATGCGGAAGCGAATAAACTAAATACAAATGGTCCTTGAGAGCTGTGCATAGATCAAATGTAAATGCATACATAACAGAACTGCACCTCGGCAGATAACAAAACAAATACAAGTTACATCCTGATCAAAAGGCTTCTCAGCCGACATATACAAATACAGCGGTTACGAGCAAAGAAGCATGATTTTCAAGAATCTGCCGAAGTAACACATATGCCGAGGTAATCACAAAACAGCCGATGTAAGCAAGTCAAGTCGGCATAACAAAAATCCCAAAACAAGCTGTACAAATACTTCTAGGCGTCGCCGCCGTCCTGCTCATCACCTACATATATAGAGAGGGGTGAGCTTGGAAACTCAGTGAATGGTACTAGAAATAAAGGTTTGCATGAATAATAGCCGGAGTCTGCCAAAACAAAGCATATCAAAACCATTCAAACAATAGCCGAGGTTCCTGCCAAGCGAAGAATATCAAGCTGTACCAGAACAAGAGATGAACCGTATTCATCTGTCAGATCCTACCAGACAAAGCAATACAAAGATTAAACAAGTAGTAGCCGAGGTTCCTTCCAAAACAAGACAAATCAAGTTGTATCGAATCAAGTGATGAACCGTATTCATCCAACAAGTCTTACAAGTCAAAACATTTGCCGAGATAGCACAAGTAGTAGCCGAGGTAATCTTCAAGACAAAACATATCAAGCTTATATGACTTAGGCCCGTAGCCCTTTTTCACCGAAGTTTGTGACTTAGGCCCGTAGCCCTTTTTCACCAAGTGGTGCTACAAAAGTTTAAAGTCCTCTAGCACAAGGGACTTGTGTTACTTAGGCCCGTAGCCCGCTTTAACATTTATCTTAGCAAGATAGGACCGTATCCTTTTTAACAAGATGTACTGCGAAAGTTTAGAGTCCTCCAGCACAAGGGACTTTCCAAAGAAAGGACCGTATCCTTTTTAACAAGATGTACTGCGAAAGTTTAGAGTCCTCCAGTGCAAGGGACTTTCCAAAGAAAGGACCGTATCCTTTTTAACAAGATGTACTGCGAAAGTTTAGAGTCCTCCAGTGCAAGGGACTTTCCAAAGAAAGGACCGTATCCTTTTTAACAAGATGTACTGCGAAAGTTTAGAGTCCTCCAGTGCAAGGGACTTTCCAAAGAAAGGACCGTATCCTTTTTAACAAGATGTACTGCGAAAGTTTAGAGTCCTCCAGTGCAAGGGACTTTCCAAAGAAAGGACCGTATCGTTTTTAACAAGATGTACTGCGAAAGTTTAGAGTCCTCCAGTGCAAGGGACTTTCCAAAGAAACCGAAACAAAGCTCAACTCATTACAAGGACATCATCAAGACGAAGTTCATACTTACCTTTCCTCTAGTGCTGCTAAAGTTTAGAGTCCTCCAGCACAGGGGACTTTCAAGAATACCATCAAAACAAGCCCATATACAAAACATCAAAATAGGCTAATCATTCATGCTTAGCAATTACTTTTACCAAAGCGAAACAAGCAAGGTTTATCAAAAGCTTTATAACATAGCTTTATTAAAAGCACCACTCACCTCGGTCTTCAGGTGTAGGCTCAAGCAAAGATCAAAGTCCTACAATCACATAGCAAACCATACTCTCAAAACGAGCTTCACATACATGCAAGGAATCAAAACATTATTTCCCATCACAGGGAAGTGCACTGGGTACCATCCAGGTCTAGCCGAGGTCCTACACCTCCCCGCCGAGGTGTGGACTCGAAAGCCAAAACAAGGCAAAGTTAGGAAAACCTGAGTTTCCTTTCAAAGGGCACGAAGAACAAGATCATGCATGCTGAAATCCAACTCACATATACGAAATCTGGGGTTTTCAAGCTAAGAGTTCAAAAACGTGGACTAGGGTACTCATTCGAGAAAATTATGCAAGAACAAACACAAAACATGATTCTTGTTCCAAACTTTCGGATCAAAACAAGGTTCTCCTTTAAGAACACAAGAACAACATTTTTCTCTTTCAAAACCAAGTTCAAATTAATGCATGACATGCAAAACAGATCCAATCATGCAATGCATCTAGATGATCAATAAGAACAATCGATGTAGAACAAGAATCTAACCTCAAAACTGAAATCCAACGGTTCGATCTTCCACGATCAAGCTCGGAGCTCAACTCTCACACTAAAATTCTAACTCCAAGTTCTAGAGCTTCTCTCTCTAAACAAGACAAAGATTTGAGACCAAAACATAATCAAAAGTTACACAATGATGTATTATAGGCCTGTCGGCTGTCATAGCCTTCAGCTCGGACACGTGGCATCACCGGATTGGTGCAGTTAGAAAGGTGACTGCTAGACAAGACAAGTCTCTGACAAAGCGTACACAACACGCTTGGTGGCAAAACACGTCGGCGAGAAATGACCTCGGCCAAAGACAAGACTTCGGCAACAGGTCAACAAAGACAAAGGTTAGGGAGGACGACACTTGACTAAGCTGTGCCACACCTTGGCCTGGGTGTACCACATCTCGGCCTAGGCCATACCTGCCCAAGGACAAAGATTACAAGCACAAAACATCACAGCCTCGGCGATACACACTTCGGCCCAAAAGGTAACATCTCGGCAAACATGCCGGGGTGAAGATGGAGGTCGGCTAAGGTTCCAAAACTGCTCAAAACGCAAAGGCTCAAAGGCAAACTATGCTGAGCTGACCTCGGCTACGCTCCAAACAAAACACGAATTCCAGCAACTTAAAATAAAACAAAGCAAAACAAGGCAAGTATCAAGATTACAAACTTGACAATTCAAGGTCATACAAAATACATGCAAGCAAGACTGATTCAAAGTGAGGGTTGTTACATCCTACCCCCCTTAAGGAAGTTTGGACCCCAAACTTACTATACCTTGGTCCAAGAATAACTCTGGATGTCGAATTCTCATTTCCTCTTCCATTTCCCATGTGGCGTCCTTGCCATAGTGCTCTTTCCATTCCACCTTTACCATTGGTATCGACTTGTTTCTCAATTGCTTAACTTGTCTGTCCACAATAGACGTCGGCTTCTCCTCATAGCCCAAATTCTCATTAACTTCAATTCCAGAATGCTTAATTACATGCAGTGGATCCCGAATATACTTCCTTAACATCGAAACATGAAACACGTTATGGACTTGGCTCAATTCTGGTGGCAAAGCAAGTCTGTAGGCAACGGAGTTAACCTTGTCAAGGACTTCAAATGGGCCAATATAACGGGGTGCTAACTTACCTCTCTTCCCAAATCTGGAAACTCCTTTCATTGGTGAAACCTTTAGGAATACGTGATCCCCAACTTCGAATTCTAGCTCATTTCTTCTCTGGTCGGCATAACTCTTTTGTCGGCTCTGGGCAGTTTTAATCCTCTGCTGAATAAGTTTAATCTTCTCTGTTGTTACTTGAATGAGTTCGGGACCAAGCAGAGCCTTATCTCCGACTTCGGTCCAACATATCGGCGATCTGCATTTTCTTCCATATAGAGCTTCATACGGTGCCATACCAATACTCGCGTGATAACTGTTGTTGTAAGCGAATTCCACTAATGGCAAATGCATTCCCCAATTTCCTTGGAAATCCAATACACAGAGTCTAAGCATATCTTCAAGTGTCTGAATCGTTCTTTCTGTTTGCCCATCTGTCTGGGGATGAAAAGCTGTGCTAAATCTCAGTTCGGCTCCAAAGGCTCTCTGTAGACTCTGCCAAAATCTGGAAACAAATTTAGGATCTCTGTCCGACACTATTGACATCGGCACTCCATGAAGTCTAACAATCTCATTCACATAAAGTAGGGCAAGTTGATCAGCGTTGAAAGTAGTCTTAACAGGCAAAAAGTGTGCTGACTTGGTTAGTCTATCTACCACAACCCAAATCGAATCCATACCTTTCTGTGTTCTCGGCAGTCCAGTCACAAAATCCATAGAGATGTGTTCCCACTTCCACTCAGGGATCGGCAAAGGTTGTAGAAGTCCTGCTGGTCTCTGATGTTCTGCTTTTACTTGCTGGCAATGCAAACACTGGGACACAAATTCGGCTATCTCTCTCTTCATGTTTGGCCACCAAAACATCTGTTTTACATCATGGTACATCTTGGTATTTCCTGGATGAACAGCAAACTTGGAATTATGGGCTTCCAGCAAAATCTTCCTTTTCAGCTCCGGAACATCGGCCACACACAATTTCCCTTCAAACTTAAGCACTTGGTTTTCAAAGGTGTACCCGGATCTCGGTTTGGTAACAATCTCATCGGCTACTTTTCTGAAGAATTCATCCTCCATTTGTCTTGCCTTTACTTCTTCAACAATGGTTGGTTCTGCCGAAATCAATGTTAGGCATGCCAAATTTCCAACTGATTTTCTGCTCAGAGCGTCGGCCACGCTGTTGGCTTTCCCTGGGTGATATTGAATCTGCATATCGTAGTCCTTCAACAACTCGAGCCATCTTCTTTGTCTCAAGTTCAATTCCTTCTGAGTGAATAGATACTTCAAGCTCTGATGATCTGTAAAAACCTGACAAGAAGCTCCATACAAGTAATGACGCCAAATCTTCAAAGCAAAAACCACGGCTGCTAGCTCCAAGTCATGGGTAGGATAGTTCTTCTCATGTGGCTTCAATTGACGAGATGCATATGCTATAACCTTACCTCCTTGCATTAATACACAACCCAAACCCTTATGCGACGCATCACTGTAAACATGAAACTCCTCATTACCTGATGGAAGTACCAGTACTGGTGCTGTAACCAACCTCGTCTTTAGTTCCTGAAAAGCTGACTCCCGATCTTCAGACCATTTATACGGTGCTCCCTTCCTAGTCAATTGTGTCAATGGAGTTGCAATCCTGGAGAATTCTTTTACGAACTTCCTGTAGTAACCTGCCAAACCCAGAAAACTTCGAACCTCGGACACATTGGTCGGCCTCGGCCAATTTACCACGGCTTCTATTTTGCTCGGATCAACTGAAATACCTTCTTCATTTATTACATGACCCAGAAATGAAATAGTAGAAAGCCAAAACTCACACTTGTTAAATTTAGCATACAGTTTCCGGTCTCTCAATATCTGCAAAGAAATTCTCAGATGGTTTTCATGTTCAACTTCACTCTTGGAATAAATCAATATATCATCGATGAAGACGACCACAAACTCATCTAAGTGGGGCTTGAAGACTCTGTTCATTAAATCCATAAATGCAGCAGGGGCATTGGTCAATCCGAAAGGCATCACTAAAAATTCGTAGTGGCCATATCTAGTCCGAAAGGCAGTCTTCTCAACATCCTCTGCCTTAACCTTAAGCTGATGGTAGCCCGACCTAAGGTCAATCTTGGAAAAGACTCGTGCTCCTTGTAACTGATCAAGTAAATCATCAATCCTAGGTAGTGGGTACTTATTCTTAATGGTGACCTTATTGAGTTCTCTATAATCAATACAAAGGCGAAGTGTGCCATCCTTCTTCTTAACAAATAACACAGGTGCTCCCCATGGTGATGTGCTCGGCCTAATAAATCCCTTGTCCAACAACTCTTGCAATTGTAGTTTCAATTCTCTAAGTTCGGCTGGGGCCATTCTATATGGTGTTTTGGAGATCGGCTGTGTTCCCGATATAACATCAACAGTAAACTCTATTTCTCTATCGACCAAATGGCCAGGTAAATCATTAGGAAAGACGTCGGCGAACTCATGAACAACTGGGATGTCGGCTAAACTAACATTTCCATCCTGATCTTTCAATATACTACACAAATAACCCTTACAGCCTTTTTGGATCAACTTACAGGCCTTCATCGATGAGATTAAATAAGGTGGGGGAATTACTCCTTTACCCTGAAAAATAACTTCGGCTAGGTTTGGGGGTTTCAATGTGACACTCTTCGAAACACAATCAATGAGTGCGTGGTTTGCTACTAACCAATCCATTCCCAATATAACATCGAATTGATCTATATTCAAGGGCATTAAATCAACTAGCAGTTCAACATGCTCAATGACAACAACACATGCTCTATAAATGGATGCAACAATCATGGATCTCCCAGACGGAGTAGACACAGATAGCACATAATCAAGAGATTCTAATTTCCTATTAATCTTCTCGGCAAACTTAGTAGAAACAAACGAGTGCGTAGAGCCCGAATCAACTAACACATAAGCATTTCGGGAGCAAATTAGAAGTATACCTGACACCACTGCCTCAGCATTCTGAGTATCCCCTGGCACTAGTGCAAATACTCTGCCCTGCCTCATCTGTCCTTTCCCAGCATTATTCTTTTGAACCGTACCTGAGGTATTCTCACCTTTCTTGCTGGTTTCAGCCTTTGTCTTAGGACAATCTCTCACAAAATGACCCACTTCTCCACATTCATAGCAAGCACCAGATGTCCGACGACAAACCCCAAAATGTTGCTTCCCACAATCTGAACATGTCGGCTTAGTATTACCTTCCTGCTTCGGATAACCAGCACTGCCCTTGTTCATCTTCTTATTGGTGTTCAACTGTGTTCGGTGATTGTCATAGTTCTGTCTCTTCCGCTGATTCTCTCCCGAGTTCTGGTACCTGTTCAAGTTGGTTTCGGCCAAAACGGCTTTGTTCAGCACTTCGGCATAGGTCGGCATATCGAGCAGGCTAACCCGGTCTTGAATCGGTCCGCGAAGCCCACTTTCAAACTTCCTAGCCTTCATGTATTCATCATTGATCATGTGAGGTACAAACCTTACCAATTCAGTAAAAGCGCGATCATATTCCGCCACTGTTCGACTGCCTTGCGTCAAAGTCTGAAATTCGGTAGCCTTGCGATTCCGAACGCTGAGGGGAAAATGCTTCTTGTAAAATAGTTCCAAAAACCTTGCCCAGGTTAAACCAGGGTTAGTTTCTCTGGTCATCATCCACCATCTCCGAGCATCGTCGTCCAGGGTGAATGCAGCTAAAGTCACCTTCTGAACATCGGTGCTGGGGAAAATCTCAAACAGTTTCTCCATTTCCAAAACCCATGCCTCGGCCTTCATTGGCTCAATACCTCCAGAAAACCTTGGTGGTCTCATCTTCTTGAACTCCCTGATCAAAGCTATTGTGCCATCTCCATATAAGGCTGGCTGTGGAGCGACTTGTGGCACTGGGGGAGGTGGAGGAGGGACTACATTTCGGCCATTCGTCTGCTCGGCCTGGGTCGATGTAGTACTAGCGTACTGCTGTCTTATTTGCCTTAACTCACGGGTCAATCCTTCCATTAATCTTTCCATTCTGTCCAATCTGTCTTCAGACTGATCTCGGGCAAGTGGAGGTCTACCTCTCCTCATGATACTATGAGTATACAAAGTGTGACTTTAAAGCAAGTAAACAAATAACTCCGCAGGCAAGTAACAATTAAGCAAGTCAAGACAATGCACACCTTGTTCAAATAGCAAGCAATATGATGCAACCCTAGCATCTTTCTAAATGGAATCCTATGCTCTTTAGGACTCGAGTGTGTGAATCAACGTACTATGAGGAACTTGTGCTCTGATACCACTCTGTCACGACCCCAACCTGCCCCTAGTAGGCTGGGTGCCGAGATGGCCAGTAATCCGTAATTACCAAAGGCCGGCTTACAAAATTTCACACACATCAGAGTAATCATAGGGGCTCACATATGCGGAAGCGAATAAACTAAATACAAATGGTCCTTGAGAGCTGTGCATAGATCAAATGTAAATGCATACATAACAGAACTGCACCTCGGCAGATAACAAAACAAATACAAGTTACATCCTGATCAAAAGGCTTCTCAGCCGACATATACAAATACAGCGGTTACGAGCAAAGAAGCATGATTTTCAAGAATCTGCCGAAGTAACACATATGCCGAGGTAATCACAAAACAGCCGATGTAAGCAAGTCAAGTCGGCATAACAAAAATCCCAAAACAAGCTGTACAAATACTTCTAGGCGTCGCCGCCGTCCTGCTCATCACCTACATATATATAGAGAGGGGTGAGCTTGGAAACTCAGTGAATGGTACTAGAAATAAAGGTTTGCATGAATAATAGCCGGAGTCTGCCAAAACAAAGCATATCAAAACCATTCAAACAATAGCCGAGGTTCCTGCCAAGCGAAGAATATCAAGCTGTACCAGAACAAGAGATGAACCGTATTCATCTGTCAGATCCTACCAGACAAAGCAATACAAAGATTAAACAAGTAGTAGCCGAGGTTCCTTCCAAAACAAGACAAATCAAGTTGTATCGAATCAAGTGATGAACCGTATTCATCCAACAAGTCTTACAAGTCAAAACATTTGCCGAGATAGCACAAGTAGTAGCCGAGGTAATCTTCAAGACAAAACATATCAAGCTTATATGACTTAGGCCCGTAGCCCTTTTTCACCGAAGTTTGTGACTTAGGCCCGTAGCCCTTTTTCACCAAGTGGTGCTACAAAAGTTTAAAGTCCTCTAGCACAAGGGACTTGTGTTACTTAGGCCCGTAGCCCGCTTTAACATTTATCTTAGCAAGATAGGACCGTATCCTTTTTAACAAGATGTACTGCGAAAGTTTAGAGTCCTCCAGCACAAGGGACTTTCCAAAGAAAGGACCGTATCCTTTTTAACAAGATGTACTGCGAAAGTTTAGAGTCCTCCAGTGCAAGGGACTTTCCAAAGAAAGGACCGTATCCTTTTTAACAAGATGTACTGCGAAAGTTTAGAGTCCTCCAGTGCAAGGGACTTTCCAAAGAAAGGACCGTATCCTTTTTAACAAGATGTACTGCGAAAGTTTAGAGTCCTCCAGTGCAAGGGACTTTCCAAAGAAAGGACCGTATCCTTTTTAACAAGATGTACTGCGAAAGTTTAGAGTCCTCCAGTGCAAGGGACTTTCCAAAGAAAGGACCGTATCCTTTTTAACAAGATGTACTGCGAAAGTTTAGAGTCCTCCAGTGCAAGGGACTTTCCAAAGAAACCGAAACAAAGCTCAACTCATTACAAGGACATCATCAAGACGAAGTTCATACTTACCTTTCCTCTAGTGCTGCTAAAGTTTAGAGTCCTCCAGCACAGGGGACTTTCAAGAATACCATCAAAACAAGCCCATATACAAAACATCAAAATAGGCTAATCATTCATGCTTAGCAATTACTTTTACCAAAGCGAAACAAGCAAGGTTTATCAAAAGCTTTATAACATAGCTTTATTAAAAGCACCACTCACCTCGGTCTTCAGGTGTAGGCTCAAGCAAAGATCAAAGTCCTACAATCACATAGCAAACCATACTCTCAAAACGAGCTTCACATACATGCAAGGAATCAAAACATTATTTCCCATCACAGGGAAGTGCACTGGGTACCATCCAGGTCTAGCCGAGGTCCTACACCTCCCCGCCGAGGTGTGGACTCGAAAGCCAAAACAAGGCAAAGTTAGGAAAACCTGAGTTTCCTTTCAAAGGGCACGAAGAACAAGATCATGCATGCTGAAATCCAACTCACATATACGAAATCTGGGGTTTTCAAGCTAAGAGTTCAAAAACGTGGACTAGGGTACTCATTCGAGAAAATTATGCAAGAACAAACACAAAACATGATTCTTGTTCCAAACTTTCGGATCAAAACAAGGTTCTCCTTTAAGAACACAAGAACAACATTTTTCTCTTTCAAAACCAAGTTCAAATTAATGCATGACATGCAAAACAGATCCAATCATGCAATGCATCTAGATGATCAATAAGAACAATCGATGTAGAACAAGAATCTAACCTCAAAACTGAAATCCAACGGTTCGATCTTCCACGATCAAGCTCGGAGCTCAACTCTCACACTAAAATTCTAACTCCAAGTTCTAGAGCTTCTCTCTCTAAACAAGACAAAGATTTGAGACCAAAACATAATCAAAAGTTACACAATGATGTATTATAGGCCTGTCGGCTGTCATAGCCTTCAGCTCGGACACGTGGCATCACCGGATTGGTGCAGTTAGAAAGGTGACTGCTAGACAAGACAAGTCTCTGACAAAGCGTACACAACACGCTTGGTGGCAAAACACGTCGGCGAGAAATGACCTCGGCCAAAGACAAGACTTCGGCAACAGGTCAACAAAGACAAAGGTTAGGGAGGACGACACTTGACTAAGCTGTGCCACACCTTGGCCTGGGTGTACCACATCTCGGCCTAGGCCATACCTGCCCAAGGACAAAGATTACAAGCACAAAACATCACAGCCTCGGCGATACACACTTCGGCCCAAAAGGTAACATCTCGGCAAACATGCCGGGGTGAAGATGGAGGTCGGCTAAGGTTCCAAAACTGCTCAAAACGCAAAGGCTCAAAGGCAAACTATGCTGAGCTGACCTCGGCTACGCTCCAAACAAAACACGAATTCCAGCAACTTAAAATAAAACAAAGCAAAACAAGGCAAGTATCAAGATTACAAACTTGACAATTCAAGGTCATACAAAATACATGCAAGCAAGACTGATTCAAAGTGAGGGTTGTTACATCAACCTCTCTATTCTAAAATTTAATTCATTTTGTATTGTCAAAAAGTAGCAAGTTGCTAATTTTATATTGTTAATATATATATGCGGCTTCATATTCCCTAAAAAAAAAATGTGCTCAAGTTGTTCGGCCAGACATCTAAAACTCCTATATTGTTATTATATCTATGCAATTTCATATTCCAAAAAAAAAATTAAAAAAAATTTAAAAAAAAAAAAAAATAATAATAATAATGGTGTAGCTGCCGGTCATCTTGTATGACCGGCAGGATGTCCATATTTCATATTCTAAAAATTATATATATATATATATATATGAGATAGTAGTCAGTCGTTCGGTAGGATGTCAGGTTAGATGATCGGCAAGATGTCCGGTCCCTTTTAAGAATAAATGATAAAATATTATATAACTTGTGAACACACATGCATTATTCTAACACACCCACAAGAGTTGTAATCCCCTACATTCAATATCACAAAATACCCAACTTATACTACACTTAATCACATCTTGGATCATGAATTGGATTAGATTAGGTACCAATCATGCATCATTTTAATCAAACACAAATAGCCTTAATTAATCAAGGTTAGCACAAAATTCAATTAATCAAAGAAATAATTCCAATTAAGCCTCAATTTAATCACATGCGATTTTACTGAACTGAATCAATTTTTAATAAAATATGCCATATGATTCCAAAAATTCCAAATAACATATTGACGTAACCAATTTCAATTTCGGAGGCCAAAAAGGCTTTTAATTTTCAGATCAAAGCAAAATTCCAGACAGATATTTCTACAAGTAACAGATAGAAAGCCAAATAACATACAAAATACACAATTAGCACATAATTCCATTCTAAACACTTAGTTAGCATTCTTAATTACGGATTAGTAGTTAATTATGGATTGGGGTTGTTACATCTAAGGTATGCTTTAACTTGTGCATTGAGTATTTGTGTGAGATCTTTGAGAGATTATTTAACTGACTTGATCGTTGAAGTCCTCCCGGGTAGACGAACCACAACGGTATTCTCATTTTCTTATTGGCAGGTAGTTGGCTTAATCTATTCTGTCGTGTGCTCTCTAGCTAAGTTCCTTGTTTGGTTGTGTGGTAGGAAATCAATACCCATACATAGGGGTGTGTGCGGTGCGGTTTGGGCGGTTGGAGAGTAAATTTACAAACCGAATGGCGGGTTGGCGGATTAGTGGATTGACAAATTGCGGTTTGAGCGGTTTTTGACGGATTGGCGGATTGAAAAATATTCTAACTAATTATCATACATTTGTATAATATATAACACCAATTTGTATAATATTTTTTAGATATATAACACAAAGTAATTTTACATAATATGTTTCATGTGTATAACCACTAATTTGTAATAAATTTCACATCTTAAATATCTCTCACACTCATTTTTACATTGATATTTCATTGGAGGTTAAAAAATATATATGTATTAAATATAGCAGAGCGGTTCAGTTGGCGGATTATAAATTTTAAAGTTTAAACCGCAGTTAGCGGTTAGAGCGGTGTGGATAGATGCAGATCGGTGTGGTTCTAGTAGATTGGGCGGTATTTTGCACAGCCTTACCCACACATGAAAAAGTTAAGGTGAAAAAATACATCATTGTCTATTACATACAAAATAATAATTTATCTCCTAATTTTATTCTTTTAATTACACTTTTAATGATGTGGCACTAGGGAAGTTAAAGATGAGAGGGAGAGGGGTGTGGAACCGCTTCGTATGCCATATCATTGAAGGTAAAATTAGATAAACAAAATTAAAGAGATATAACACCATTTTATAAAATAAGTAAATCATGAGCAAAAACTAAAATAAGCAAAGAAATCTGCCCCCAAAAAAATATTAAGCAAGGTGCCAACTTAAAACCCCAAGCAGAAGCAAAAAAATAAAAAATACCCAAACCCAACAAGTCCAAACCACCCACACTAACACAACAATAAAACAACCAGCCAAGCAAGGTAGCAGAGCAGCACTATAAAACAGCCCAAGTCACAAAAACAACAGAACACTAACGAACAATAACCACACGCAAAATTCAAGGGGCTTTACCAGTATTTTTTCAAGGGAAG
>CM039309.1:158482792-158711359 GCA_022316695.1 Camellia oleifera
TATGATCACAAATGAACACACACAAAAAGAACTCCAATAAGCTGTGTAAACTATCAAGTAGCCAAGAGGGGAGAAACTATGAGCAAGGACATTTCAAGCACATCCATGTTACTGACCAAAATTCCAAAAAAAGAAAAAAGAGTTCAAGGGTGGTTTCATTATCATCATCGGCCACTAATCTACAAATGCCAAAAATTAATATAAAATAAAAAAGAAATATCAGCCTGTGAGATTTCAGGTTTCCAATCAATATGTGTTTCATTTACTGTAAAATCTTTCAACGATTAAAATATACATGGTTCTTTTAGAGTGGGATTTCAGATCAAAGAAGATGCCCAGGAAAAACTATACTCAATTTGCATGTACACAGCCATTTAAACATTCCGATTCTTACTGCCCCAGATGGATCCTTCTAAGTGTGAAAACTACATGGAACAAATATAAACAGCAAAGAATCAAAATCACCGGCCAAAGCATTTCATTATTGACGAGGTAATACCAGATAACATGAACTTCATCCCCGCAGATCCACCAGGGAAGTATGATACAGCATAGTATGCTAGTGCAAGAACCTACAAGGTTGGTAAAACATCAGTTCCAATCCACATTACAGAATACATTGTATTCCCCATTTCTTCTAGCAAATAAGGGAAAATTTAACAAAGACATCAAAATGTCGGAAAGCATAAGTTCGATACCTGAAGCACAGAGAAGAGCACAGAGAGAATGTAGCTATGAAGCACCATGGAAACATAAATGGTACCCACCATGGTGCCTACGAATCCCAATGTAAAAGGAAGTCTCTGGCGAATACGATGGGAAAAAGAGTGAGAGTGGAAGAAAGTATCACATTTGCAGAATATAACTTGGCAACCAGGAATGTATGTCTAAAAGATTGATTTGATACCTCTTTTGATGACATGTGCAAAAACTGATTCTTTGGACCTTTAAGAGCAAAGAATGACCCAATGATCAAGCAACATCCAAGAGTAAAGCACAGGGCAAATTTCTGAGGCAGTAGAACAATGACTGGAAGGAACATGGTAAATGCAATGAAAACAAAGAACACCCCAGTTGCCAGAAGTATGCCAAAGTACATGAGAGATTTTCCTGAAGGAAGATTACTAGTGGCAGACTGCAAGTTCCCTGGTATGTCTCTCACTCAAGGTTTTGAAAAGCGGTTGCGGTCGCTATAACAGTGGCGGTGCCGCGGTTGCGGTTGCGGGGTGTAAAGGCCGTAGCGTAACAGTTGCGGTAACCGGAACCGTGAATTTTTTTATTTTTCGCACAATTTGAAGAAAAACTTACCGATACGCATATTTGTTTTCCATAATCATATTTATTGGGTTTTAAAATAAATATTGATCAATTTTTATAAATTTTTAAGTATGATTCAATATATTTCATATTTTTAAATCATTATAAACTGAGTTTTTTACATTTTATTTTACTAATTAATGACTTTATATGTCATAAATCCATATTACACTTGTGGTAAAAAAAAAATTATTGGAGTTAGACGTATAAATTTATTTTTTAATTATTATACTTGTAGAAGCATATGCAAATTTTAACTTGAATAGTTTTTAAAAAATAAATTAGACATGCTAATATAATCATATAAAAATTAAAAAATAAATTATAAAGAAATTTTTTTGGAGGGGTTTGGATCACTTGAATATTCATTCTCTTTTTAGATAACCTGTAAATAAAAATAAAATAAACTAATAAAAATTGACATGTGTAAAATATCTATTAATATATAATTATAGGTGTTATGTTTTCTAGATATTTTATAAAAAAATCAATCACTAATTATTATATATAAGATAAACCAAGACAAAAGTACGAGAATAAACAAGAGTCTAAATATATATATATATATATTTTAATCAAGCCAAATCGATAATGACCACATTATTATTATGATTTTCAAATAATATATAGATAGATACATACAAACAAAATAGTTGACTGATAGTAACTGAATAGAATATCATAGGTCTTACAGCTTCAACAAATCAATAACATATTATTCATCTTCCCTCTTCTCTCTCTATCCCCTTTTCCCTATTTTCAGTTTATTTATTTATTATTATTATTTTTTTTTTATGTTTTTTTTTAAAGAAGCAGTTTGGAACCGTTACGTAACGGTACGTAACAGGCCGTTACGGCCGTTACGGCACCGTTACGACCGCTATAGCGGCCGCTACGGCCAACACACCTGTGAATCTCAATCACACTGCAAAAGCGGCCGTAACGGGTGGCGGTAACCACCAAACGGTTGCGGCCGCTTTTTAAAACCTTGCTCTCACTCCTTTTGAAACCCTGACAAGTACCAACAATGACTATATGACTCTGGAAAGAAATCAATATTCACATATAAACCAGCAATAAATAAAATTACCCCTCAAAGAATTGACTAGAAACTCAGTTTCCTCTCTAAGAAGACTAATCAAGATTATCTTCAACTGGTTTGTCTTCCCAAATCAAGGAATTTTATCATAGGACTTGGGAGAACATTTTTAAAACAATCAATCTTACAGAGGAATTAAGGAACAATGCTATGCATAATTAAACAATTCCTAGAAGCATGAGCTATGTAACATGGACTCGGGTGCAGGTATGTATCTAGAGGTCAGACTCATCAAACCATAAATTTAAAGGTATATGGACTTGGCAAAAAAATGTCATATTTTTATATTTTTAATCAAGTATGTGGGAAAAAAAAATGGTGCTATATGTAACTTACAATGTCAAAAAGACATTTATAGCAATTATACAACAATATGTACATATGATAATAGTGTTATATACAATTATATAAGAAGTGTCCGTTGAAAAGTAGCTGACACATACCCCTCGGGATTAGTCAAGCTTCGATCCAAACACCCCAGTGCCAATAAAAAAATAAAAAATGAAGTAGCCGACACATATCCCATACCCTTGTTCGAGTGTCAGGTGTCTGACACGGGTATTTGATATATTTTGAAGAATCTGTATAATATAGAGCATGAGAACATACATATCACATTATTACAAGACCATCAACCAAAAGCCAATGTGTCAATCACCAACTCTGATATCCAAATAAATCATCCTAATGTGGCTCTATTAAAGTCCTCATAATAATATTTTTTTAAGTCAGCTGACAGCAGTAGACATCTTCTAATTCATTGCTTACTTTGGCCAATGTCTTTTTACCCCATCGTGAAATTGTGGTTTTTTTTTTTACCATGATAACATGCTAGTTAACAATCATAATCATGCATCTAGGTTCATCTCAACAAATGGATCAAGGAAATGACGACTAATTAATAGTGAGTAAGCCTCCTTAGACTCTAATCCCCCAGAGTGGGGGGTGGACACAAATAGTTGCAAGATAAAAAGGGCTAATTACACAGACCTCCTTTGAGATTTTGACACTTACAAGGGCCTTCTGGTTTTTGAAATCAAACTGACCTCCCCTGTTAGAGTAGTCAATTAACTACTGTCGATGGAAATTGTACTTTTACTATTTTACTAAATGCGTGTAGGTAATTCATCTATGACTAAGGTAAATAATTAAGGATTTAAAGTTGACTCTTGGTGCAATCATATAATGACTAAAAATTCACTAGTTTCTCTTATAGGTGGTGATCTAATTATAGTCACAACCCCATCCTACATGTCCTATATCACATCAATATACTCCTTTGTCACACTTTTTTCTCTAATATCCACCATATTTATGAAGCACGGGTACTTACCGGATATGGGTACGTGTACCAGTACGGCTACACACATACCGGGTACGACATAGGGATGGCAATGGGGGTTAATGGGGTGGATATTAATTCCCCATTCCCATTCCCCTATAATAAATTTTCCCCATTCCCCATTCCCCATGGGTATCACCCTCCCCATTTCTTAATGGGTTTGGATTTTACCCAACCCACTTTAATCCCCATTTTTATTTTATTTTTATTTTTTATATTTAATGTTAACAACCACTTTTTTTTTCTTTTTTTTTTTTCTTTTTTTTTTTAAAGGTTCACAACAAAAGCTAAATATACCTTCAATCTTTTTTCTTTCTTTTTTAATATATTTAATGTTAACAACTTTTTTTTTTTTTTTAAAGGTTCACAACAAAACTACCTTCAATCTTTTTTCTTTCTTTTTTAATATATTTAATGTTAACAACTTCTTTTTTTTTTTTTTTTTTCTTTCTTTCTTTCTTTTAAGGTTCATAACAAAAGCTAAATATACCTTCAATATTTTTTCTTTCTTTTTTAATATATTTAATGTTAACAACTTTTCTTTTTTTCTTTTTCTTTTTTTCTTTTTTTAAGGTTTTAGCTAAATATACCTTCAATCTTTTTTCTTTCTTTTTTAATATATTTAATGTTAACAACTTATTTTTTTATTTTTTTTATATTTTTTTTAAGGTTCACAACAAAAGCTAAATATACATTCAATCTTATTTTATTTTATTTGGTTAAACAACAAAATCGAATACACATTAATTAATTAATTAAAAAGTTTGTTTTATAATAATCAAATATATAATTTTGAGACAAATCAAATAAGTTTTAGTAATTGAAAAAAAAAATGTGGAAGAACGTGGAAGATTAAAAAAAAAATTACAATCATCTCTCTCTCTCTCATTCTCTCCCTTACATGTTATAAGAATCTGTTTACAATGTTATAAGAGCCTGTTTGAATAAATAAAATGCGAAAGAACCTGCTTGACGAAAGTGTTATAAGACCCGTATTAAATTGCATCAGGGCATAAACAAGGAATTGTTTATTGATCTCTTAGCCGCGAATATTTTAGACATTAAACCATCTTTCTCTCAACAAATTTGAACCATTCATTTTAATTTATTCAAAATCTAATTATACATTTTAACAAATCTAAACCAGTCATTTTAAGATATCTATGTCTTACCACACCCAATCCATCCTCCATTTTCTTCCTTTAGTCCCCCACAAATTTTGTTGTTTGTTACTTTTAAAAAACAAAAAATGTTTTTTTCAATTAAATTTTTACTAATTTCACAACACCATCACCACTATTCTCACCTTCACTATCACACTACCATCACCATAGCCACTACCATCATCACTGCCGCCATCACCCCACCACTATGTCACAATCTCTACTTTCACTTTCGTTCCATCACCACCACCACCAAATATAAAAAAATATATTTTTAATTTTTTTTATAAAAAATATTTTCTATCTAAATAAATGAAGCATAACATTGGGAAACAAGCTGATTTCAATTAAATCTGTTCATAACTAAGAAAAATTCTTTTATTTTAAAAAAAATTATTTAGTAAGACTTTGTATCCCCTTTTTGTTTTTCTAGCAAATAAATCTTTGTACCCATGCTTTCTAACCAATTACGACTCATGCTTGTTTCGATTCTCTACAATTTCCTTATTTTCAAATACATTCATATATATATATATATATGTTGTATAAATTGTGTGATAACATAAAACAAATAGATTCATACTCGTTACTTGAAATTTGAGAACAAGCAAACCATTCTGAAAATTACAATACATAACAAAATAAAATAACATAGAAAAGCAAACCGAAACTTGCACTAGACAGTGTCCTTAATTTTTTTAAATAAATTTAAAAAATTCTAGATATGTATAAAATTTGACAAGAATAATGTGACAATGTTAATTAATGTGTATTTGATTTTATTGTTGAGCCAAATAAAATAAAATAAGATTGCATATATATTTAGTTTTGGTTGTGAATCTTAAAAAAAAAAATGGTTGTGAACCTTAAAAAAAATAAAAAATAAAAACAAAAGAAAAAAGATTGAATGTATATTTAGCTTTGGTTGTAAATCTTAAAATTTTTTTAAAAAAATTGAAAAAATAAATAAATAAATAAAAGAAAAAAGATTGAATGTATATTTAGTTTTGGCTGTGAATCTTTAAAATAAAAAAAAAAAAACATATGGGAAAATTAGTGGGTACCCATCCCCAACCCATTTAAAGAATACCACTTATCCTACCCAATGGATAAGAAAAAAGGAGAAAACCCATGTATTTGGGTTGGGTCTCCATGGATACCCATAGGGTAGGTTATCCATTGTCATTCCTAGTACGCAAAAACGTACCGCGTACGTTTTATACGGCCTGTATACATCTGGTACGTTGTGGGTACGCGAAGGGTACTCTATAGGTACACCAGGGTCAAAACCAAATTTTCAGAATTTTTTTGGGGCACCGGAGCAATTATCTTTTGCCCATTTTGAAAAATTAAACAAATATGGGGTGTTTAGTAATAATAAAAAACATAAAAAGCAAATTATATCTATCATTTGAAGAAGCCCTAATTCGAAGAACGAAGTAAAGTCAACTTCTCCATTCGAAGAATAGAGTTTGTTGATTTGTTATCCATCAGAGACGACATTGAAGTTCGATATTAATCGATCTGCTATTAATCAATTATTGCAATGGGAATAGAGAGAAAGTAAACTATATTATTGGGTCGTTTTCGATCACTACTCTTCCTGTTACTTCCGTTTCCTTCTCTACCAAGTATACGAAATGGTCTCACTCTTTGATTTACTTTTTTCTATGTAATAATGACATTAAAACACCTCGTATGATTTATTTTATTTTATTTTATTTTATAATTTCCCTTTTTAATTATGTTATTGAACTTTAATATGTATGTTGGATGTTTAATTATAAATTTAAAATAAAATAAATAAATAAATTGGCGTACTCCAGCCGTACCGTACCCGTACCCTATTTTTTTAAAAATTTGCCGTAACGGCGTACCCGTATCCATACCTGCACCCGTGCTTCTTAACATATTATATTTCTAAACACACAATTGTAAACTTCATCCTAAATTTACAAAATTCAAATGAAGATCTCTCATCTTGTCTCTGTACTTCTCCATTAATCTTCTTAGTAAATATATTGCTTCCAAACTTGATCTGTCGGGATAAATTCCAACTGATTTTCTAACACTTTTGTTGCAACTCTTAACTGATGCTAAATCATTCTCTCCCACAATTTCATTGTATCAATCATCAACTTAATTGTTTCAATTTTAGATATATCCATCTTTTTCATAAATAGGTACTAAAATACTTTTTCTCCATTGTCATCCATTCATTAGAATTTTATTAATTTTGTTAACCAATACAAAACCTAGTCCTTATGTCTTGCCAGATTTCATCTTTCTAAGTGCAAGTTCCACTTCAAATTTCCTTATTTGACAATAAAACTTATATTTTCTAATTCCATCAATACTACAATAATCCTCTCCTCCTAAGTTTTCATTTAACAATTTCTCCACCAAATAATTTTTTCACATTTCTTTAATTTTCTCATCCTTCACTATTGCCCTCAAAATCTCACTTTTTATGCACTTAACTTGATTAAAGTATCTTCTTTTCCTCATTCTTCTGCAAAATTGTATTTCCACAACAATAAATTGTCCTATATTTTTATCTATTCTTGTAACCAAACACATTTAAACTAATAACAACCAAATCAATTATAACCATTTCCTTCCATGAAACCAAACAATAGTCTCTATAACTCCACCGATACCTCCACCATCATTGGTGGATTTGCAGCAATCCATTTCCATCAATGACAGTACCACCATCACCGCCACAGGCCACAAGTCGTTGCCCTCATCGTTGAGACCATCATCCCAAAAGAGCTCATAGCCTTCTCCCGCAATATCGCAATGATGCACCGAAAAGGCCCACAACCAAACCCCAAGGACCAATGCCCTCTCATTTATTCCAATTAGTTGACAAATTTCTCAAAAAAATCAACCAATTAAATTTTCAGGTGTGAAACCAACCCTCAAGTTGCATTTAATTCACACACATATATATACACGTGTGTGTGTGCGCTTGTGTGTGTGTGTGTGTGTGTAAGTAAGTATATCTTA
Organism: Camellia oleifera; assembly: GCA_022316695.1. Lineage (NCBI taxonomy): Eukaryota > Viridiplantae > Streptophyta > Magnoliopsida > Ericales > Theaceae > Camellia > Camellia oleifera. The sequence goes on from CM039309.1 coordinate 158,490,726, forward strand.
TGTATAGGTGTGACCATTTGCAAGTATATATTATGTGTATATGTATAACCAAAGTTGTGGGTTGTGGTTTCCTGCTTTTATTATTTTGTTAATTGATTAGTAGGAAGAGAGATGTTAGACATACATATACTTGTTAGTTTCAGAGCTGTGGTGAACCATTGTACTATTAGTTATTTGATATAATGGAATGGGTTTCTAGGGAAAAATGATATCTGATTGTCTGGGTGCAGACTCCACTGATCCCGATGATTCATATGCAGTGGCAACTGGCAAATAATAACCCCCTTACTAGGCTAGTGCATGATACATCATAGATTTTGTAGCATTTTGAAGCCAGAGATGTATCCTAACTTCGTTAACGTGTTCAATGGAGTATTCCTTGATATCGCCACTCTGTGTGTGTGCGCGCGCGCGTTGAACGTTTTCAAAAGTTTCTTAAGGCTCCATAATGCACACACTAACAGCTATCCTCTAACATGTAATGTAACGTTTCACTTATCAAAACAAAAATGTAATGTAACGTAATGCTTCAAGAATCTATTCTACAGATCTGTGCAGTGAACCCAGAAACTTTATTCTCATAGTTACCAGTAGGCCAACAATCATTCCTTGGAATTCAAGAGAGTTAAAACCCCAGAATCTGCAAACCTAAAATGTGGTGTCAATTAACTAATCACCAGGTTTTACAATTGACAAATTCAACGCAAAACAAAGGTTAAGACAAAAATCTGGCAAGAATTCAACCACTAAGTCCATTCATTTCCCTGATCCGGCCTCCCACCCCAAAATTCCCCCAATTACTTCAATGCACCCTCAATCATCAACAAAGAACTATCGATGCAAATTAAACACAACAAATTTACATAAATAAACCCTAGAATTGAATGAGAGAGGAGTGGATGGAGCTTACACGTTGAAAGTACCAGCGACCGTATCATTGGCAGACCTAACAGCAGATTCGAGATCGAGATCAAAAACCCCCAAGGCGGTGTTCTGTTCCGAAGCTTTTGACGATGCGTATGAATTCCAATCGGCCAAAAGAGACGATGATGAAGACGACGACAATGAAGACGTCAATGGATGCGGTTGTTGCCGATCTTCCTCGCCGCCGCCGACTGAAAACCACTTCTGCATTTTCGTTTTGTTGTTGGTTTCGAGCTCTGGTTATGGATTTTCAAGAACGAAGATTCAAAGAATTAAAAAGAATTGAAATTTGTGGTGTTTTTGATTTCGCCTCCGAAGAGGCAAAGAGATAAAGACGAAGCTCTCTGAACTGAACTCGACCTCCAATGGCGGCTTTGTGAAATGTGATGTGTGCGTGCACTCAACCGGAACAATACGACGTCGTGCGGTTTCTTCTGAGTTAAGGAATGCACAATAATTCATTATTTTGTTTGTTTTATTATATTTTTAATGGTTAACCATTTTAGTTTTCAAAAGTTGAGAGTTATTTCCAATGTTTAAATAGTGTTAGTTTAAACTATAATTTATAGAAAAAAAAAAAAAAAGTGTTTTAATTTGATTATTTGTGTTAATTTAATCTATAATTTATACAAAAAAAAAATATTTTAATCTCTATTTAAGAAATTATACTTTTAATCCCTAAAGCATACAATATGTCATTATGATATATTATACTTTTAATCCCTAAAGCATACAATATGTCATTATGATATATAATGCTTAAATTGTGCAATTTAATTATCAATATAAACAATTATTTTAATTTAGCCTCCCAACTTAATTTTGTTTCTCACTTGGAACTATGGATAAAACATAAAAATCATATACATATATTATTCAAAGGCTAATTTTTTTCATAAATATGTTGCCTGTTTGGTAATTATTCCGTTTTCAATTTTCAGTTTATATTTTTAAAAATTTTAAAAACTGTCATAAAAACTTGTTTGATAATTTTTTTTGTTTATAAATAGTTGTCTCAGTTTATAAATTTGAGGGGAAAACGTAAACTCAATGAGTTTATGTTTTCAATTTTCAATTTTTTTTTCAAATGTTTTTTTTTTTCAAATAATTTATTTTCACTTTTTTTTTTCAAATAAAATTTTTTTTCAAATTTTTTTTTCCCAATTAAATTTTTTTTCAAATAATTTTTTTTTCAATTAGTTTTTTTTCAATTAATTTTTTTTTTCAGTTATAATATATGTGATCCCTTTGTCATAAATAATAAATATAAATATAAATATAAATATAAATATTTTAAGCCTGAACAAACATATTTTTTAGTTTATGTTTTAAAATTTTTTTAAACATTTTATTCAAACCAAACGCGTTTATAATTTATGTTTTTCTAAAAATAAACAAAAATCAGTGCATAAAATTTTTGTAAGCATAAACAAAAAATGTAAACGTTACCAAACGCTACCGTAATATTTTTTCAAATTACTTTTTGAGTGCTAATTTCCCCTATTTTAGCATCTTTGTTCCTTACAAATATTTGTATGTATGGTATGATTACATTTCTTCTTTTTTCTTCTATCAAATTGTAATTATTTTTTGTAGGGTAAATTACAAATAAACTCTAAAGTTTGATTAAAATATGAATTGCCCCTTATAGTTCTGAAAATTACATTTCATTCCTTAAGATTTCTAGCTTCATAACAAATTATTCTTTTTATTAATAAATTATCAAGTCAATTAACAGTTTTTAATTATGTTAGAAATATGTTTCAATTAATAATTCAGATAATTTTATTATTGAATAAGAGAGCAATTATGAATTTCATTTTTTTAGTTAATTCTGTTAAATAAAAAATTCTAACAAAGGAGTATTTGTAACTTTCCAAACCACAAGAGACAATCTGTACTTTAAGTAAAATTCAAGGGATATATTTGTAATTTATCTTTTTTTCTTTTCTTTTTTTGTGTATATATCTTTCTTTTGGGGGTGCAATTGTCCCTATCTATTTCCTGTCTTCTTGTACAAGTATTATTCACTGGGAAAATATTATGCAAGTGGGAAATAGGACAAAGATTTACAAATGAGTGAGAATGGTGCAAGTTTTTACTCAACCACAAATTTGGCGATCCAGAATGACAAAATAACAGATAATGAAGCAATCATCCAAATAATTCCACTGTAGTACAACAATCCCGAATAGAGGCATACATAAGTTTAATTGTAGACTGCATATACATATTACCAAGAAAAGCTGAAGTTGCAGTCATCCAAATATCATACGAGACAAAGGAACAAAAACACCCCAAAAATCAATCTTACAGAAGCGAAATTCGTACTGGGACTATAACAATGATGAACTCACAACACTTTCAAAAGCTGCACTTCAAATACCAAAGGCTCGCTGGCATGAGAGAAAAGGCTGCGTCGAGGGCCAAACTGCAAACAACAACCATAGCGTAACAATATGCATAATATATATGGCCAATGTGAGCTTAAATTTCTTCAGTAAAACCAAATTCTCTTGATTACTCATTAATGATGATGAGGAGATAAGGAATAAAAAACGCAAAACCTCATCAGGGATTGGTTGTAAGTTCTCATTAGTGTATCCTGCAGAAGGAGGTATTAGTGCTCTTCTCTTCCCTGAAATAATAATCGAAACAAATTCAGGCAGTCAATTATTGATAGGAAAAAGCAAGTATTATTGACTATAAAAGAGGTTTTGCTTAAACAACTTTGTCAAGACCAATCATATGTCTTCCAGAGATGAGTTACTTGAATATACCTCCAACCTTCATGCCAACCAATACCACCTTCAGACCCTTTATTATCTGTGAAACAAAATGATAAAAATGCGGAGTTGAAAAGATATGTTAACAAACACAGGTTAGTATTATTCCGGATTTCTTAATGAATATAAAAATACTGTTTTTTTTTTTAAATTTTAGCAACAGAAAGAATACCGAGTTGTATGAGGAAAAAATTGCATTTTGAAACAACAGAAATATAATCAATAGGGCATCAACTAAAGAAGACCGGTGTTTGCATCAACAAAAAACGAGAGTTAGAAAGGGTTTAAGACTACCAAGAGGGACGGTACCAAAATAAAAAAGATGAGAGTCAGTAAGAAGAAAATGAATTCTTCTGCATGGACAAAGTATCTTACTACATAAATAATTTATTGTTGACTTCAATAGCTAAAAAGTGTACTGTTAGACATGGTAACGATGACAACAGTAGTTATATAGGTGTGGTTAGATTTGAGGTGCAGCAGAGTTTGGTGATTATGATGAAGAACAGTTCAACTTGTTTGTTTGTTTCCTTTATTTGTTGGGAACAGGAACACTTGAAGTTCAAGTGATAACAAATCCTGAAGGCTTGGGTGCTTTCTTCCCATTGTTTGGTCTGGTTGGTATGGTTGGAACGGAATAGGCTGTTTCAGGATGAGTGCCATTCCATTTCATGGTTAGAGAGTAGATTGTTGCATAGTTGGGTTAAGGGTACAATCGATCCAAATGTTTTGGTTTTTGTCAATTTTGTAGAGGATTTGATTAGTTAGTTTTATTTAGTCCTTTTGTGGGCTTATTTTTTGTATTCATTGCATTGTCTTGATGTTTTTCAATAAAGCTTGATTATTTATCAACAACAAAAAAAAAAATTAACTCTGCCCAATACACCCTAAGATCTTCATGCTCAGACATGTAAAAATGAAACAGAGCTAACCTGGTTCTCATCCAGAGGAAGTATAACAGGACTGCTTTCTCCACTAAATTGATCAATGGTACTGCAAGGAAATACAGTTCAAGTTTAAGAAAATAGTCAATGCAACAGCATAGGATAAAACATGAATATGCTTTAAGTTGGGAACAGTGGCCCCCGGAATCAGAAATCATGTGTCTCCATAATTCCATTAGAAGCAAGAAAGTAATATATGGAATTACCTACGAACGAAATAGCCATTGGATCGCCGGCATACATAATTAACTTCAACCAGACTTCCTTCATGAGCCTCTGGCCCTTCCCCTTCAATTATATCTTGAAAAGTGAACCCAGAAAATAAGATAAAAATGATGACAAATTGGGAAAATTACAGGAAATCATGTACTTCAGATGTGAACCTTATGAAAGTCTTACCTTGTATCCTCACTCCACTAGCAAGCTTCTGGGTCCTGGATGCTTCAAATCCCACACAATAATTCCACACAATGACAATAATGACTTGATGAAGGAATTTCAGAATAGTGTTCCATTCTTCAAAGCAAAAACAAAAACAAAACACTAGGACATACAACATTTACCGAATTACTTCAGGTTCCTTCATCTCCGGCATTGGTGCACCAAGAACAGGATAGACATTGAAAGATAGGATTGAATACCACAAACTGCAGAAGCGGTCTTCTGGGCACCTTTTTCACTATCAGGGCCGGGAGCCTGTGACCCAAGTTCCTCAACAAAGCAATCTTCGATTGTTCATTGTTCATAAAACTGATTTCATGGCAAAGTGAAAGCTTCATTGTTAGTTTACTAATGACATTTTCTCAAGCATTTAGGGTGCAAAACCAATATTGCCTGCCAAACAATCATTTGTAAAATTGTTTCTTCGTGGACAAACCATATATATAAAGATACATTTTGGGTAATTGTTTGATCAAATGTAGACCCAGTTCTAAATAGACAACAAAATGTCATTTATAAATAAACCCAGTTCACGATAGTTAAAAAAAAAAATAAAAATAAAAAATTCCAAGGGAAGCAAAGCAACACAGCACAAAAGAGCAAATTTATGGAAAACCCAAATGCCAATCACTGGGAATATCAATCCTATTGTTTCAGATTTCTTCGAAATGGGTGACGAGCTAGACTCGTCATGATTGAAATGAACACATAAAAAAATGCAATAATCAACAGAAAACTACCACAATTCTTGTTATTTTGCTATATTAGAGATCTTAATTGTACTCGCTAGTGGAAACATTTCAAAAAAACCAGAAACAGAAACAGAAACAGAAACGAAATTGCAGTGTTTTGCTTCTAACCTTGGAGATTTGAAAGCAATTGACAATTGAATTGGGGTATGAAAAGTAGGAGCATCCATTTGCTCGAAAGAGCTTCCAGGTATAGAGAAAAAGAGAAACAGAGAAAACTTGCGGGTAACAGTGGATTGGATAAGGACTGGTTGATGATCTTACAGGCCCACGTCTTAGGTGAATTAGAACCATCTACCGATTCTTGATGGCCCAACAACATTTGACAATCCAAATCCAAATACCAATACATAGCGACTGTTTGGAACGTAGGAGAGAGAAAATAGAAATTTAAAAAAATAAAAGAAAAAAATTGTGTTTTTTATTTTTTATTTTTTTTTTTGTTACAGGAAAATCCTCCCTATCCTCCCGCAGGTCCAAGGCAACGTCCCTTGCAGAGATCACCAAGGTGACGCAGAGATCACCAAGGTGTCCTGTTAACCGTTCCGAGCGAGGAGACTATAACCTGGGAAGGTGTCCTGTTAACCGTTTCAAGCGAGGAGACTATAACCTGAGAACTTGCTTCGACCTCCCAAGACAAGCTCCGCTTAAGTCAGAACTTGCACAGCGGGGGAGCATTGAACCCACACCAAGTGCTGACTACCTCCCAAGACAAGCTCCGCTTAAGTCAGAATTCGCACAGCAGGGGAGCATTGAGCCCACACCAAGTGCTGACTAGACAACTTGAGGTCCAACCTCCTAACCAACAGTGCTTCGCCCAGGAAATTGGCCCAAGAGAATAATTGAACTTGTAACCTTGGGGTTTAAACCTCAAGGCCTTTCCATAATGCCACAACCCCTTGGGTTATTTTTTATTTTTTAGAACATGGTAACAATATATTAATAAAACAACCAGAGTACATAAATAAGACCCAAAGGCCTTGTCACATCCTAAAATTTAGATAATTAAATATTAAATTAGAACTAAATCTCAATCAATATTCTATCATCCAAATCCTAGGGGTGAAACAAAATTTAAATATTTTCATCTCCTTAAGGTTTAAGTAAATTTCAATGCTCCAAAAAAAAAAATACAAGGGATAAAAAAAATTAATAAACGCTAACCAAACTATCTATCATAAATTCATAACTATCAAATACCTCCAATATTAAACTAGCAACAACTAATCAAAATAACTTAAATAATATAAAGTTGAAAAATAACCTATAATATCAAATTGTCAAAATACTAAGGTCATAAAAAAAAAAAAAAAAAAATACATAAACTAATATCAATCCTAAGCTCAATAAAACAAAAGAAATCCAAACGACATGTCCAACAATTATAGTTATTTCTCGTCACCACCGTAGTCCCAACTAATCCTGCAAAGGAAGCTCGACTGCGCTTAAATAGAATGCACCCGAGATGCCAAGAGACAAAACGGTTCAATATACAAGTATACTAGTATGAGTACAAATATTTGACACTCACAAGTCCACCAAACACAAATAAAAGTACATTTAATTTTTGTTACGGGACAAGACAAGTAATTAGTTTCTCAAGATACGGTGACATTTAGTTTCTTGTCCGTATATAATTAAATATAAATTAAGTATAAAATAAACAAAATAAACATTAAAAAAATATGGTGGGTCAGCCCTGCATAAAAAGTTAGTAAGACCCACCATTCTGCAAAAAAAATAAAGTTAGTATAATTTAATTATAAGTAAATTGCTAAAAAAGTATAAAAATGCATTGTTTCATGTTTAAATCATTCGAATTGACCAAAACTCAAAGAAAAAAAATTGTACTTAATCAAATTTTATAAAATGAAATGCAAACGAATTTAATTGAAACTGAAGAGATTGAGAGAAAAACATGATAGAAGAATCTAGACGGAATTCAACCAAAAAATTTGAAACTGAAAACGAAAAGAATCTGCCCTAATATGATTTTTTTCGAAAAAGTTCAAAACACGAAAAGTATTCAGAATAATGTTTTACTTCATTTTACGTGAAACCAATAAAAATAAACTCATTTCGTGGGTTAAAAAAGCATATAAAATCTGCATTACTAAAATAAACAAAAACTCTTGTAAACAAGATAATCCGATTACAACTTCTAATCAATATTTTTAGTAAAAAGTTAAAACACAAAAGTTGTCTATAATTACGTATACATGCCTCTGCCCAAATTTCATAATTTAATGATATCGTTTTCTATTTTTCAAGATTTGCCAATCAAAACAATTCAAACTATATCAATAAGTTCATATTTAATTCTTTGTACCTTAACTCCACTATTTCAACCCTTTACTTCCGGCCTACCCATACGTTCCATGTGCATCCCGTATACCTAACACTGCTCTGAAACCAAACTTGCACGGGATATCGTCCCGAGTTTAACCCACACTCCCTGGATGGTTACCATATATGTACACGCATAAATCAAAGCACTCATCTACTCCTGAGAACAAGGCAACAATATATATATATACATAATCTCTTATCTACTCATGAGAACAAATATAATAATGCCAAGTCTAAGGCGTTCAAATAAATCTCATAATCCTCACTTCTTTTTTTTTTATATACTCTTTCTCACCAACACTCAAATAAAACAGCAATCCATAGAGTCATGGTAGACAGTAAGAAATTTATCTATGGATTCTAAATTTATTTTAGTTTTACATAATCATGAGTGTGATTACAATTATAAAATAAATACACAAAAAAATCCCAAACTTTACATACACATCTAACCAAATAATGAAATCAATCCATCATCTACATGCAAATACAAAATCAAACCAATATCAAATAAATAAATAAAAATAATGAATTAAACATAAATAAAAAAAAGTGAGTTTTACACTCATAATTATTTTGAAGATCAAAGAATCATTTGAAGAATTAATAAAACCCCAACCCCTTTCTTTTCCTTTTCTCCTTTGTCGTCTCTCTTCTCTCTCCTTCTCGGTTTGCACTCTTTGATTTCTTAGCCTCTCTCTCTCTCTCTCTCTCTCTCTCTCTCTCTCTCACGGCTTGCTCCTTTTTTCGTTTTTTCCTCCCAATTCCCGTTGTTGCTGCTCAATTTTTTTTTTTTTTTAAGTGAGCCTCTAAGCTTTGTATCATAATTGACATATTATATTATTTAAATACAACATAATTACAACATATATAAATATAAATATAAGATTAAAATATATATAACACCTTTTTTATATATATAAAAAATATTAATATATATAAATATTCAAATTAATTATATGTAATTAAATATCACATTGAATTAATTAAATATCATATTAAATTCTCATATATTCACACAATTAATTAAGTCAAAAATAAAATAAAGTAATAATAATAAATATGACTTGCGAAAAATTAGGGTCGCTACAGGCCTCATTTGTTTTTAGAAATAGAATTGAGGAGATTGACAGCGAGGGATTTTGTTAGTGAGAAGATTGATTGTGAGGGGATTAGTAAAATTGTGTTTGTTTTTATGATAGTTGGTAGTGTCAGGATTATTAAATTATTTTTATACAAAATAATAAAACAAATAAAACTATAATTTTTACTTAACAAAAAATTACAAAAACATTAAACATTAATATTTTTAAAAAAATGTCCAACAAAATATATATATATAGTTGACCAGTTGACCGGTTGACCGATCGGACTTCCGGGCAGAAATCCAGTAATACCCAATCTGAACGGACTACTTTGCTGATACCATCTCCCACTCCGAATTGCTAATGCCCATCGCTAAAGCCTATCATATTCTCTTTAGACTACGAATTCGGAGTTCCAAAACCAAAACAAACGGGAGTCATCGTTACTATTCATCTATAACAGTTCAGAGTGGACTGTAATAGCGAAAAATAAATGGGGCCAAAGGGTCATCCCAACCAAATAACAAAAGAAAAAAAAAACAACAATAAAAAACAAATCCACCAAAAAAAAGCTATGATCAAGGGAAAACCACCGATCTGCTCAAATATGTGATCTAGAAAGTAAAATTTGCTTAAATGCTTGTCGTCCCTATCGACAACGTACCCGTTGCCTCTGCCCAACACCGCCGCCACTATCGTCGAAGAAGGAAAAGCACCCACAATGGTATGGGAGAAGAGTTTAGAAAGGAGGGAACCATTATGGGTGTTAAAAAACCAAAAATCTATGCCGAAATCGAAGGAGAAAACTCTCAAAACTCCTATGTCAGACATAAAAAGTCCATATCTACACTCTAAAACGGTAGATCTATACTCTAGAAGTGTAGATCTATATTTTAGAAGTAAAAAATTAGTGCTGAAAAGTTACTGGAGCTTAGCCGGAATTTCGCCGGGAATCACCTAGAGAGAAAGGCTCTCTCTCTCTCTCTAAACCTCACCTCTAATTTTAAAAAAAAGAAAGAAAAACATGTGTTCACTCTTCCTTTTGTTTGGAAAAATATAAAAAATGGTTTTTTATTGATAAATCTCATTTAGAGATGTTCTAATCACAATAAATCCACCAAGGAAAATTATAACTTACTTAGTCTCATGTATTTATACTTTTATTCCATGAGATCCTTTTTCCTGATTTATATTGTTTGTTGGACTATTATACCTTTATGTCCATTGTTGATATATATTACATAGAAAAATGATATATATATATATATATTTTTGGTTACTATATCTATTTTGGTAATTACCATTATTTACATTTTTTTTTTATCAGTTTCATTTACATTTGTTGTATTGTTTCATTAGGGTTTTGAAACTCTCTATTTGGTAGGGTTTAGAAACTTTAGTTTACACATGGTGAAATAATATTATGTCCCTCTATTGTTGCGGCAAAACTTTGTGTTCCTCCATTGTCACTTTTTGTACAAAATTCTGTGTTCGTCTATTGTTGCTTTGTGTTCGAAACTCTATGTTTCTTCATTATTGTAAGTCAAAACTCTGTTTATGTCAATCAATTTTGTTACAAACATATTCTTTAAAGGTGGATTTGGTTTGATTTGAATTGGTGGAATGGTGAAATTGCATAGATTATTAATGATAGTAATAATGATAAAGATGATGATAAAAATAAGGATGTGGGTGACATTTTTTTTTAAGGGTGATTGAGTTTTTTTTTAGATTTCTAATTCTATTGCTGTCATTGTTTCTATTTTTTTGTCCATCAGTGTGAATGTTCACATTTCACATTGTTTGAAAGTCTGAAAAATAAGTGCTAGAATATAGATATGGACATAATTATATATTTTGCAAGATGTGAATATTCACATATCGTTGGTTATTTATTACTATACTTGTTGTTTGAACAATCATTTTTTTGTTACCATTAAACAATTGCAATAGTCTTCTTTTTTTTTTTTTTTTTGCAATTTTGTTTCATGTTTCAGTGTGAATATTCACATTGGTATAAATTTAATTTTTCTAATATGTTAATTGTAAATTGTGAACATTCACATTGTATTTATGAGTTTTTTTTTTTTTTTTTTACATTATTTCGAAAGTTAGTTATGTTTTATTGTTTTTTTAACTATGCTTGTTGGTTGAACAAACATTTCTATTACTATTGAACAATCGAAATAGTCGATTTTACTTTTTCAATTTTATTTTATATTTTAACGTTACAGTGTGAATGTTCACATTGGTATGAGTTTATTTTTATTTTTTTAAACTAGTTGTATATTAATTGTAAATTGTGAACATTCGCATTATATTTTGGTATAAGTCTTATTTTTTTGAAACTTAATTGTTTGTTGTTTTTGTTACTATATTTGTTAGTTGAACAATCATTTTTATTACCATTACACAACTAAAATAGTTGATTTTCACTTTTTTCAATTTTGTTTTATATTTTCACATTGTAGTGTAAATGTTTACACTGGTATAAGTTATTTTTTTAAGACTAGTTGTATGTTAATTATAAATTGTGAACATTCACATTGTATTTTTGTATGAATTTTATTTTTTCGAAGGTTAGTTGTATGTTTATTCTTTATTGTAAACATTCACATTGTACTTTAGTATGTGTTTTGCTTTTTTGAAAGTTAGTTGTATGTTTGTTGTTTACTGTGAACATTCACATTGTATTTTAATTTTTATTTTGATTTTTTGTTGCGTTATTTTTAAAATTTTCAAATTACAAAAATTGTTCAAAATTCATAATTTGATATTTTCTCCATGGAATGCGGAAGAGATTTTTTCGTTAAAATAAGGGAGAGATTTTCTATATGAAATAAGGGAAAGATTTTCTTTTTATTATGAGTGAGAGATTTTCTCCATAAAATTAGGAATTATTGTTATTTACTAGTTTCAAAATAAAAATATGTGCAAAAAATTAGAAAGGATGATTTGGTCATATTACATTAAACAAAGGGAAAATTATTTATAAATCCTATTAGGGAGACTTATGCTACATATGGTTTTACTAAAAAACTTATGTTTTCATAAGTCCTGTGGGAAATTTGTTGACACATTTACCCTCAATATTAGTTGTTAATATCATAAATAATAGTAAAACCATATATAGGAAATTAAATGTTACTATAGATCATATCTATATAAACGTAATGTAATGTGACACCTACATAAACGTAACGTGACACCTACACGTAGTGTGACATCTACATAAACGTGACGTGACATATTTACATAAACGTAACGTGACACCTACATAAACGTAACGTGACACCTATGATCTATGACAACATTCAATTTCTTATATAAAAAATTAATTTTATTTATTTTTTGGATTCTTTTTTTTTTTCAAAGATTTTTTCTGCCACGTCAGCAGTTCGGCCTCGAGCCGATGTTACATACTGCATTCATGCGCTTGCGAGGCGATTGGCCAAGACCCATAATTGGACGGTATGGATTTTGGTGTTTTTGGATTCAATTTTGTAAAATTTTGCCCCAATTATATAGATTCGATTTGAGTTGGCTTGAATTTAGTGCTACCTCATATGTTTTGTGGTTTACTTTTCACTGTTGGTTACTTTACTGTTGATTATTACTATTTACACTCCGCTACAAGCCCTGTTCGGTGCAGCTTAAAAGCTGCTTATTTCAGCTTTCAGCTTAATTTAAGCTATTTTGATGTGTTTGGTTTAACTTATAGCTTTTTGGAAGTCAGAAATCAGCTTATTCTTTAAGTGGGGCAGGAGATGCTTAATTTATAAGTCAGAAATCAACTTATGTTCATAATTATAAGCTATAAGCTGTTTAGACATAAGCTATAAGCACTTTCCCACAGCTCTACCAAACAGGGCCATAATCCAATACAAACTGCTCATTAAGTTATTACCCAACAGTGAATCCTTGCCTTTTTCTCTACTTGGACGATAACAATAATAATGCTCTTTTAGCTATATTATATTTCTTTTACCACCCCTAGGTCTAACTAATTGACTGTGGGTGATTCCAAAATTTACAAACAATCCACATTCCAGTAACATAGCTTTATGTCTTTACTATTATCAAGTTGGTCGTTGTAGTTCCAATTGTTACAGACTAGCCATTAATTTTAGACATTGTCTTTATATGGCCCAATTGATAGCATTTGTCAATATCTTAAATGGAACCTTATATCTAGATAAACGTAACGTAACGTGACACCTATGATCTATGGTAACATTCAATTTCCTATAGATCATAACATTCAATTTCCTACGTAGGAAATTGAATGTTACCATAGATCAAATTTATATAAAACGTAACGTGACACCAATATATGCCAGTAATATTTTCACATTCAATTTAAAAAAATAAAAACTCATTAAGTTTGCGAAACATAACGTGACACGTTACGTTACATTTATGTAGGTGTCACGTTACGTTTATATAGGTGTTACGTTACGTTACGTTTATGTAGGTGACATGTTACGTTACGTTTATGTAAGTGTCACGTCACGTTACGTTTATGTAGGATCTTGTAGAATATATTTCTATCTAAATAGGACTTGAGACTCTATAAGAAGTTACATAGGACTTAGCCTGGCATAAGTGTCTGAAAAATGACTTATAAGTAAGTCTTCCTTAAACAAAACTTAATGGAATACTAAAAAAAAATATGAGTTATATGGAATAAAACACTTACAAAGAGGATTTATCAAAAAATGACCCTATAAAAAATTTAAAAAATGTTTTTTTTTTTTCTATCTTAATCTTGTTTGATTAACTTACATTAAATAAATTAAAGAAAATTATTTTATCTTTTTAAAAAAATATTTCTTTTATATCTAACTAGCCTATCACCCGTGCTATACATGGGATAATTATAGATATTTATATTTGTTTTAATTTTTTTTAATATATAAATTATGTTTTTAAAGATTTTTTATAAAAATAATTTAACAATCTTATCACTAACCATAGTGTACATGATAAATTAAAAAAGCTACTGCAATAACTATGCACGGGCTATATCTATAATTATTTGTATGAGGGGATTTTAAATGCTAATAAGGGATTTTGACCAAATCAATAAATGCAGGCATGTGGATTGCAAAAAGTTAAGAAATGTTGATCAGGGGATTTTGACTAAATCAATAAATGTTTAGTTTTTTTTTTTTTAAATAAAAAATTTTAAAAATTAAGATTGAGAGATTAGATCTCCCACAAAGGTTTGGAGTTTAGAAACCCCATTTTTCTTAATATATTTACTATTATCTATATATGTGAATTGCGGTTTTTAAATATATATATTTTTTATTTTTAAATGTCTTCTTTTTTTCTTTTTTTTTATATTATATTAAAGTTTAATATTTTGGTAATAATCATATGTGTTGGACTTTTCAAGAATTTTTTTTATACTTGTTCTTAATACATTAAAGTGTTATTATGAGGGATAATAATCATATGTATTGGGACTTTTCAAGGAATTCATGTGTTGGATTTCAAAGAATTTTTTTAATACTTGTTCTTAATGCATTAAAGTGTTATTATGATGGTAAGACTTGGGAGTTGGAAGAAGTTAATAAATGCTAAGTTTTTTTTTTTTTAAATCAGAAAATTTAGATTAAAAGATTGGAGCTCCCACAAGACTGGGGTTAAAAACTCTCTTTTGCTTAATATATAGTATAGTATAGATGGCCTAAGTTTGATACCAAACCAAATTAAATTAAACCAAGCCTTAAAATCCCATCAAATCTATACTATCTATACTATATATTAAGTAAAAAAGGGGTTTTTAACTCCAAGGCCTGTGGGAGCTCCAATCTCCTAATCCTAATTTTTAATTTTTTGATTTAAAAAAAAAATCTCAGCATTTATTGACTTCTCCCAACCCAACCTCAGCATTTATTGACTTTTCCCAACCCACAATTCCTTTTGACTTCTCTCATAATTATTGCAACATCCTTTTTAATTTCTCCCATAAACTATGGTTACACACAAAAATAAAAAATAAAAAAGATAAGAATTTAGCTATAGATCTCAAAAAGATATAACATCTAAATTTGAATTATGATTTAATAATATAATTATGTATTTTTTTTTTTATGTATATCTATCAAAATTTTAAATCACTTAATGGGACAAATTAATTAACTTTTCAAAATTATTGATTTTTAATTTACAAAATAGATTAAAAAAAACTATTGACTGATTTATTTATTTAATAACAAAAATATTTCATAATCTCTCTCTCCTAATCTCTCTCACAAATTTTCAAAAAAAAAAAAATATTAAAACTTGCATTCATTTTCTCTTCCCCAAAAAATCAGATAGGAGCTCCAATCTCCTAATCCTAATTTTCTAATTTTTTGATTTAAAAAAAAAAAAAACCACATTTATTGACTTCTCCCAACCCAACCTCAGCATTTATTGACTTTTTCCAACCCACAATCCCTTTTGACTTCTCTCATAATTATTGCAACACCCTTTTCAATTTCTCCCATACACTATGGTTACACACAAAAATTAAAAAAAAAATAAAATAAGAATTTAGCTATAGATCTCAAAAAGATATAACATCTAAATTTGAATTGTGATTTAATAATATAATTATGTATTTTTTTATGTATATCTATCAAAATTTTAAATTACTTAATGGGACAAATTAATCAAATTTTCAAAATTATTGATTTTTAATTTACAAAATAGATTAAAAAAACTATTGATTGATTTATTTATTTAATAACAAAAATATTTCATAATCTCTCCCTCCTAATCTCTCTCACAAATTTTCAAAAAGAAATATTAAAACTTACATTCATTTTCTCTTCCCCAAAAAATCAGATAATATTTTTTATTAAAATTGTAGATATCTACCTATATTTTATATATTATATTATAACATAACAAAAAAAACTATAAAACTATAAAAAAAATCTTTAAAATTTATCTAAATAAATTTTAAATCAATAAAACTTACATGTCTATCACATATCTAACTTACATCATAACTTACCTAAATAATAATAATAATTAAAAACAAATGGAAACCACAGATAAATTAATTTTTTTTTTTAAAAAAAAGATACCCACAACTCCATCTTAAAAAAATTGAAAAAAAAAAATATACCCGAATAGAAACCACAAAAAAATAAAAATAAAAAGATATATTTATCTATCTATCTATATCTATACTGTATATTAAGCAAAATGAGGTTTTTAACCCCCAAGGCCTATAGAAGCTTTAATATCCCAATCTGAACTTTTTTAATTTTTTATTAAAAAAAAAAAAAACTCAGTATTTATTGATTTGGTCAAAATCCCCTGATTAGCATTTATTAACTTTTTTCAATCCACATATCTTTCCACATGCCTGCAATTATTGATTTGGTCAAAATCCCCTGATCAGTATTTAAAATCCCCTTATACAAATAATTATAGATACAATTCGTGTATAGTTACTGCAATACCCTTTTCAACTTCTCCCATACACTATGGTTAGTGATAAGCCAAAAAATCTTAAAAAACATAATTTATATATTAAAAAAATCTAAAACAAATATAAATATCTATAATTATTCCGTGCATAACACGGGTGATAGGCTAGTATTAAGCAAAAGGGGGTTTCTAACCCCCAAGGCCTGTGGGAGCTCCAATATGCCAATCCTAATTTTCTAATTTTTTGTTTTTTAAAAAAAAGTTAACCTCAGCATTTATTAATTTCTCTCAACCCACAAGACTTTTTGATTTCACTCATAATTACTGCGGTACTTTTTCCAAAACAAATAATTTGTATATTAAAAAAATTTAAAACAAATATAAATATCTATATCTATATCTATCTATTTATTTATATCTATATCTATCTCTAACCCACAAGTTTTGTGGGAGTTCCAAGGCCTGTGGGAGTTTCAATATGCCAATCTTAATTTTCTAATTTTTTATTTAAAAAAAAAATTAACCTCAGCATTTATTAACTTCTCTCAACCTACAAGACTTTTTGACTTCACTCATAACTAGTCTATCACACGTGCTATACACGGGATAATTATAGATATTTATATTTGTTTTAGATTTTTTTTAATATATAAATTATGTTTTTAAAGATTTTTTATAAAAATAATTTAGCAATCTTATCACTAACCATAGTGTATGGGAAAAGTTGAAAAGGTTACTGCAGTAACTATACACGGATTGTATCTATAATTATTCGTATGAGGAGATTTTAAATACTGATCAGGAGATTTTGACCAAATCAATAAATGCATGTATGTGGAAAGACATGTTAATTGAAAAAAGTTAATAAATGCTAATCAGGGGATAGATATTTATATTTGTTTTAGATTTTTTTTATTATATAAATTATGATTTTTAAGATTTTTTATAAAAATAATTTAACAATCTTATCACTAACCATAGTGTATGGGAGAAATTGAAAAGCGTACTACAGTAACTATACACGAATTGTATCTATAATTATTTGTATGAAGGGATTTTAAATGCTGATCAAGGGATTTTAACCAAATCAATAAATGCAGGCATGCGGAAGGACATGTGGATTGAAAAAAATTAATAAATGCTGATCAGGAGATTTTGACCAAATCAATAAATGCTGATTTTTTTTTTTAAATAAAAAATTTAGAAAATTCAAATTAAGATATTGGACCTCCTATAGGCCTTATGGGTTAAAAACCCCCCATTTGCTTAATATATAGTATAGATAAATGGGTAATTATAGATATTTATTTTTGTTTTAGATTTTTTTAATATATAAATTATGTTTTTTAAGATTTTTTATAAAAATAATTTAACAATTTCATTACTAACCATAGTGTATGAGATAAGTTAAAAAGGGTACTCCAATAACTATGCACGAGTTGTATCTATAATTATTTATATGAGGGGATTTTAAATGCTGATAAAAGGATTTTAACCAAATCAATAAATGCAGGTATGTGGAAAGACATGTGGATTGAAAAAAGTTAATAAATACTGATCAGAGAATTTTGACTAAATCAATAAATGCTGATTTTGTTTTTTAAATAAAAAATTTAAAAAATTCAGATTGGAATATTGGAGCTCCTACAGGCCTTGAGGGTTAAAAATCTCATTTTCCTTAATATATAATATAGATGCAGATAGATAGAGATGTTTTTTTAAGATTTTTTATAAAAATAATTTAACAATCTTATTACTAACCATAGTATATATGAGAAGTTGTAAAGGGTATTGTAATAACTAAACACGAGTTTTATCTATAATTATTTGTATGAGGAGATTTTAAGTGCTGACTAAATCAATAATGGTAGGCATGTGGAAAGACATGTAGATTGGAAAAAATTAATAAATGTTGATTAGGAAATTTTGACCAAATTAATAAATGCTAAGAAGTTGTAAAGGGTATTGTAGTAATTATGCATGGGTTTTATCTATAATTATTTGTATGAGGAGATTTTAAATACTGATAAAGGGATTTTGACCAAATTAATAATGGTAGGCATGTGGAAAGACATGTAGATTGGAAAAAGTTAATAAATGTTGATTAGAAAATTTTGACCAAATTAATAAATGCTAATATTTTTTTTTAAATAAAAAAATTAAGAAATTATGATTGAGATATTGGGGCTCTCACAAAACTTGGGGGTTAAAAACTCCATTTTGCTTAATATATAGTAAGTATAGATAGATAGATATAGATATATAGATAGATATATAGATAGTGGTAACATATGCTATACACGGAATTTTATAAATTAAAAAAAAAATTATTATAATTATTAGATAAGCTTTAAAGATTTTTTTAAAGTTTTTTTTTATTTTTTATTTTTTATTTTTTATTTTATAATATAATATATAAAATATAGATAGATATCTACAAATTTAATAAAAAATATTATCTAATTTTTTGGGAAGAGAAAACGAATGCAAATTTTAATTTTTTTTTTTTTGAAATTGGTGAGAGAGATTAGGAGGGAGAGATTACGAAATATTTTTGTTATTAAATAAATAAATCAATTAATATTTTTTAATCTATTTTGTAAATTAAAAAACTAATAATTTTAGAAAATTGATTAATTTGTCCCATTAAGTGATTTAAAATTTTGATAGATATATATAAAAAAATACATAATTATATTACTAAATAATAATTAAAATTTAGATGTTAAATTTTTTTGAAATCTATAGCTAAATTCTTATCTTTATTTTTGTTTGTAACCATAGTGTATGAGAGAAATTAAAAAGTGTGCTGCAGTAATCATGAGAGAAGTCAAAGGGGATTGTGGGTTGGGAAAAGTTAATAAATGTTGAGGTTGGGTTGGAAGAAACAATAAATGTTGAGGTTTTCTTTTTTTTTTTTGTTAAATCAAAAAATTAGAAAATTAGGATTAGGATATTAGAGCTCTCACAAGGTTTGTGAGTTAAAAATCCTTTTTTGCTTAATATATAGTATAGATTACTGCAGTACTTTTTCCAAAACAAATAATTTGTATATTAAAATTTTTTTAAAACAAATATAAATATATATATCTATATCTATCTATTTATTTATATCTATCTTTAACCCACAAGTTTTGTGGGAGTTTCAATATCTCAATTTAAATTTCTTGATTTTTTGATTTAAAAAAAAAAAACCCTTAGCATTTATTAATTTCTCACAACCCCCAAGTCTTACCCTTATAATAATACTTTAATGCATTAAGAATAAGTATAAAAAAAATTTCCTTAAACCTTAGATTGTTAAAATTATTTTTATAAAAAATCTTAAAAAACATAATTTATATCTAAAAAAAATTTAAAACAAATATAAATATTTAAAATTATCCTGTGCATAGCACGGGTGATAGACTAGTAATTATCTAATCCAAATTGATTGTAAAATACTTAGAAAAATAAAGCAGCTTATGAATCAAGTGCATCATTTTTGTCCAAATGGTATTTTCTGTATAGACTATCTATTTACAAAGATGGATCAAAGTGTATATGAAACGACATGTATATTGAAAATTGTGTTATTCACGTTCTACAAAACATATTTTATAATTGATGATTTAATTAGGCATTATTTGGTGTACACTATATAATATACCTTTTTTATATTCTTATTTATTTTTTAAGTTATATTATTTCTTTATTTTTTCACGTATCTTTTTATAAAAAAATCAAAAACATATTTATTCAGATAATCTTAAACAATCCCTTAATATAATGAACCAAACTATCTGAACCAACATCCTGAGGATAAAATAAATATAAATAATAATAAAAACCATGGTCCTCAAAATTTTCATAATGTTCACTTTGATAATAACGTAAGCATGAATCCAAATCTCTATGGGTTCGTTTGTTTTGAATTTTAAGGGATGTGATTGGATTAGGATGAATAATATTATGTTTGTTTATAAAATAGAGAAGGAGATTCATAATAGTTTGGGATTATGATGGACCTTCATAGATGAAATTAATAATCCCCATAGGAGATGGTATTATTAAAAACAAATAATCCCTTGAGATTACAGAAGGATTTACTATTTTTTTCCTCTATTATTCTACTTAATTTATTTACCCTACTTGATTAGTATGGTATTTTCTCTATCTTTTTTTTTTTTTTTTTTTTTAATTATTCCATCATTTTTTACTCCATCATTCTTTATATCAAATAAATGTAATATAAAAATAATTTTTAATATAATAGTATAATAATATTTATATCAAAAAAAAATTATATTATAAAAATAAAATAGTACCAAAAAAAATATATTTATGAAATATAATTTTAATATTAAAATATAATTTTAATATTTATAAAATATTTTTTTAATATTAAAACATGTAATGTATTTATTAGTTGGTATAAGCCCAAATCAAATAGTAATGCAACAAGGGTATTTGTAGAATTTTACATAGTTAATCACATTCCTATCTCTCAAAACAAACAAAAACTATTATTAATCTACTAGTTATCAAACAAACACAATTTTTGTTAGTCCCCTCATTGATAGTCCTCTCACTAATAATACCCTCACTAAAAATTCCACCTAACCTATCTCTGAAAACAAACGGACCCTATAATTTCATAGGCACGAATTTATTAAAATGAAAAATTGTATCCTTAATTTTGAAATCACTTTTTAAACTGAAGCAAAAATTTAATTTTCACTTTCCATAATAACCTTGCATTTTTTAAAATAATAAATATTTAAGAGTAAAATAAATAAATAACTAAACTTGCAATATTTAAATTTTTATCACATAAATTTCTAACTAAATCAAAAAAAAAATGAATAATATTAAAAAATTATTTTTATAATAATAATAGAATTATTTACAATTGAAGTCCTAATATTTTTTTTGGATAAAAAACATTTTGTCCCTTTTATGTTTAGTAATTTTTTCACTTTGATTCTTAAAGTATTTTTTTTTTTCAATTTATCTAAATAACTAAGTTATGTTTAAAATTAGATATAAAAAAAAATATTAAATTAACAGTCACATAATATAATTTTTTTTTATTACATATAATTTACATATCTTTCACAAATTAAAATCTCAATATAGTATATTTTTATATTATGTAGTAGTTGACCCGATATTTTTATCTAAATTTAAACAAAAATTAGTTTTAAAAATAAATATAAAAATTCAAAATAAAAAAGGTCATTTTTTGATAAATCTTATGTTTAAGTGTTTTATTCTATCTAACTCATATTCATTTTGAGTATTCTATTAAGTCCTGTCTAATGTAATATGACAAAATTATCATTTCTAATTTTTTGGACATGTTTCTTTTTTGAAACTAATACATAACAATCGTCTCTCATTTTATGGGGAAAATCTTTTCCTTATTCCATGAAGAAAATCTCTCCCTTATTCTAAGGAAAAATCTCTCTCGTATTCCATAGAGAAAATCTCAAATAATTTGAAAATTTTAAAACAACACAACAAAATATCTAAATGAAAATCAAAATACAATGTGAAGGTTCACAATATACAACAAACACACAACTAATTTTTGAAAAAACAAAATATATACTAAAGTACAATATGAATGTTCACAATAAACAATAAATATACAACTAACATTTGAAAAAATAAAATTCATACTAAAATACAATGTAAATATTCACAATTTATAATTAACATACAACTAGCCTTAAAAAAAATAACTCATACCAATGTAAACATTTACGCTGCAACATAAAAATATAAAATAAAATTAAAAAAAGTGAAAATCAACTATTTCAATTGTTTAATAGTAATACAAATGATTATTCAACTAACAAGCATAGTGACAAAAACAACAGACATACAATTAACTTTTGAAAAAATAAAACTTATACCAAAATACAATGTGAAGGTTCATAATTTATAATTAATATACAACTAGTTTTAAAAAAAAATTATATCAATGTGAACATTCACATTACAACGTGAAAACATAAAATAAAATTTAAAAAAAGTAAAAATCGACTATTTTAATTATTCAATGGTAACAAAAATGATTGTTCAACCAACAAGTATAGTAAAAAAAAAAAAACAAAATACAACTAATTTTTGAAAAAAACTCACAATTTACAATTAACAATTAACATATAACTAACAATTAACAATGTGAATGTTCACAGTTTACAATTAACATACAACTAACCTTAGAAAAACAGTGTTTGGAGGAGCTCTGGAAACATGATTCCAGAACTGTTTTCAATGTTTTGTTTGGTTAAGGTTTTTAAAAATTAATTACAATATAACATTCCAAAACTCGTTTCAGCTTTTGTTTGTACAATAGAGTTTTTTTTTTTTAATTTTGAAAAGCGCGACTTGGGTCTACTCGATCATCCTCCCGGATGTCCAACCGGTTGACCAGAATAGTTTTTTTTTTTTTTTTTTGCAATTGGCACTGTTATTTGGAAGAAAAAAAAAATGAGAATTTTGTTTTTTGATTTTTTTTTAGCAAAAATAATATATATTTTTATAGTTTAAATCAAAAATATTTTAAAAAATAATTCCAACCAAATATACAATAAGTTATTTTAAAGCAGTAATTGAATATTTATTTTGAAAAAAAATTTATTTCGTTAGTAATATTTTCAATTAAAAAAATTTGATGTTATTTTTTTTAATTACTATTTTTTTGAATTGAATTTTAAAAAAAGTTTTGTTATGGGTTTTGAGCAGAATTTTTAATTGAATTTTGGGTTGTGTGTTTGGTTATGAGTTATAACTTTTTGAATTAACTCTTTTCAAAATTTATAGCCAAACAAATTTTTTTATTTCACATATCACATCAAACATTCAAAACTCAATTCAAAACTCATGATTAAACAAATTTTCTATACTTAAATCATAATTCCAAAACTCGCAAACTTAAAATATAACTCTATTCTCAAATCATATTTTTAAAACTTTACCAAACGCTACCTAAATTCATATCAATTTGAACATTCACACTGTAATATAAAACAAAATTGAAAGAAAGAAAAGAAAAGAAAAAACTATTTCAATTGTTTAATGGTAATGTATGGGATCCAAATATCCGACATTACCCCCTTCGCTCTGATCGACCTGAGAACACAATGAGGGTGAGCTACCTGGCAGTGTGTTGCTGGAAAACCCCTCCGATGATCAAGTTAGTGCACTTAGAGAGAGAGAGAGAGAGAGAGAGAGAGAGAGAGAAGGGAGGTGACAAAGTGGTAAGTGAGTTCTGATTTTAAGATGTTCCAGACCTGAATTTGGGGGCACAGCTCCATTTATATAACTTTTGCGCGCTTCTGCATCCATTCACCTTTGGACGCGTAGACCTGCTCTCCTCTCCCATTTCCCTACGTGTCAACGGCTAAACACCACCTAACAAAACCACCAAACGACTTCGACGCGCACAGACAGTGCAATCCCCTTCCTTCAGTCTCGTATGCCGTATAGCACTCTTGACTGAGATACGCTCAATACGGAGCCATGCCATTACACAAAAACTGAGCTACTTGTCCGGTTTCTTTGATAACTCCATACCATGGCTCAGTTGAACTCCTTGGCTACAACCAAGCATAAGCTCGGTTCATTACGTCGGAAGGACTAATCCAACCTTACTCTGAATAGTGCATATCTCTCCGAACCAGTAATCCACAACTGTTCTCGCCTAACCGGAATAAGACCTCGGTTTAACACGCACTTTAAGACAGGCCAAACAGAAGCTCTTGATAGGGATGGCAATTTGAAACCGACCCGACGGGAACCCGACCCCCCGACCTCGATTGGAACGATTTTTCTCCGAAAAATACCCCCGACGGGCCGAGGATGGTATTTAAAAATAAATCACCGACCATTTTCGGGCCAGGGACGATGATATGTTTTACAACCCCGGACCCGGACCCGGCCCGTCCCCGTACCCGGACCCGGCCCGTCCCCGTACCCGGACCCGGCCCGTCCCCGTACCCACTTCCCTGATATGAAATTACCATTGTACCACTATGTATATATATATATGTTTTTTCTATTTCTTTTCTCATTTCAAGGTTAGAGACACTGAGTCTGAGATAAACCCATTGCACTCTCTTGCCTCCTCCTCTATATCGCTCAGTCGCCTCTTCCACTCTGTCGCTCGGTCGCTTCATGTTCCGTCGCCGCCTCCTCCTCCTCCTCCGTCGCCTCCTCCCCCTTCTCCATTGTCTCCTCCTCTAGCAGATCCCGTCGCCTCCTCCTCCTCGTCCTCCGTCGCCTCCTCTTCTGACAGATCTGAGCAGATCTCCACTATTTGATGTTGATGATGTTGATATACATATATATAGTTGATTTTTTGGTTCTTGTCAATAATCTTTGTTTGTTGTTGATATATACATTATATATATATATGTATATTGTTGAAATAATCTTTGTTATTGATTTTGATTCTTGTTGATATATAGACTATAGTTGTTGTTGAAATAATCTGTCTGTTTATTGTTGTTGATGTTGATGTTGATGATGATGAGATGAAACAGATTTCTCAATCTCAATCTCTGTTTTTTTTTTTTTTTTTTTTTTTTTTTTTTTCGAGTTTAGGAAAACTCGATCCCCGTTAGGGGACGGGGGCGGGAATGGTGATAGGCTCCCCGACGGGGATCGGGGATCAGGGATTGAGGACGGGGAATATGATCCCCGACCCCGCCCCGGCTTGTTGCCATTCCTAACTCTCGACTTCGGCCCAACCAGCTCAGTCCAACGTTTCGGTCGCAAACCTCCCTCTCAATTGCCCCTTAATTCCGTCCACACTAGCGTGACTGGAATTACATTCTCCGGCCGAGGTCACTCATCTGCTCGGTCTTTCACCCCAAGTCATTCACCATGCTAAATTTCACGCTAAGTCCCATGACTTGCTCAGTTGGCGCTTTGATTTTTCAACTTGTCATTTCAAGATTGACACTGGTCTTATTATGGACACGTGTCCTCCATTCATTGGCTTCATACAGCCAACCCCGCCGCCTTATGACGTCTCTTCTAGTTCAAATCTTGGCGTCTCTTCTTCCCTTATATACACATCACATGCCCCTTCACATTTTTTCTCCTACTATTCATCTTTCTCTCAGATGCCCTTCCAGGGCATACCCAACCTCCGATTTTCGTTTGTTTTACGCGAATTAGAGCTCTCTTTCAAGGGAACTCGACCTTGTCGCCGTCGCTGAAGCTTCATCTCACTGTTTGGAGCTACGATCTACGCCCTAACCTGTAAGTCTTCAACTCCTCCTCTGTTTTTCATCAGTTCTTTCTGCCTCTTTCTTTTTTTTTTCTTTTTTTTTTATGCTTTTAAACCCTAACTCCCAGGCAGGATAATAGTAGCCACACAATGTTGAAAATGGAGTTAGACTAGGGTTTTCGTTCCATTTAGATGACACAAAATGTCTTTGCCCTTCATCTTTGATGTTGTTTACCATCTTCTGTGATGAAGGTGTGAGGATTTGGGACTGACTGAGCTACAAACCTCCGTTTGATCCTAAATCATGCCTTAACCGAGCAAGTCTCTTGTTTGTAGAACCTAGAGGCAAAACCGAGATATTAAACGCACTGAGCCGCTCGATTGGGCTAAAATATGGTCTACTCGAGCAACTGAGTTGTTGTGCTTAAAATCAAGACTGAAGTGCCATTATGCCCAAAGTGATCGAGCTAAAATTGAGCTCATTTGCACGCCCGCAGTATCACTTACACTTGGTTTTTCAATGCAGAGTCCTAAGGGACCAGACACACCTACACAGGGGCTCTCACAGACTGAGCAGCCACCATGCAAAATTTTGCAAACTTAACGTTGTCGTGCTGAACAAGTCGGCCTTCTAATGGGGCGCTACCGCTTCCTTGTTAATACGTTGGGTGCGATGGCCGCGTTCCGAGAAGAGTATAGCATTCCGGCTGACGTGCATCTAGAGCTTGGTGAAGAGGGCATAAACCCATGAGGTACGCTGGAGTCCTTTCCCTTCACCTTGTTAAGCATAGTTGAAGAAGGGTTGCGCTTCCTGTGCAACCCTTGATCTGCGAGTTCCTAAGACGCACCGGGCTCGCTTCAACACAAGTGTCCACCAACTCATTCAAAATCATAAACGGCGTGGCCGAGCTAAACCATCAGCTTGGTTTAAACTTAGGTCTAACCGAGAACTTGTGTCAATACACACTCGATTGAACAAAAGACGGTTTCAACTATTATTTAAAAATAAGACTAGGCAAAGAACGATTAGTGACCAGTACACCAGACAAAGATATGCATGATGATGATTTCTTCTAGGTGTTCGATAATTATGAAACAACTGACGTGCCCGGTTGGTACATCAACAAGAACTTTGGTTCTTCTTGTAAGCCCATCTTCCTGACCGATTTATTTTGTCAATATTGTTTGTACCAAGCTAATTACTTCATTTTTGCAGCTATCGAAGAATTGCAAGCCAACTACCAGTATCCGAACGAAAAGGTGATCAAGGCCGTGCTGAGATACCGGCACCGAGATTGCCACGAGCTCCTCAGTTACGTCCCAACCTATCGTTACTCGGCTTCCCGCAGGAGCAAAGTAACAGACTTTCTCCGGGCTCCTTCTTCTTCTCCTTCGCTTGATCCAACTCTACCAGACATTCCACTGATACGATTGCCGAGGAGAAAGAGATGACAAAAAGGAGCCAGATCAAGAACCTAATCACCGCGAGCTACCGAGGGTCCCTCTTCCAATTCCATCCGTCGGCCAGAGTTCAGGGACCGTGATTGCCCTGGCCTCCACAGCTGTCCTACCTGTTGAGTCTCGCCGCGCTGGCAAGTGGGCCCGGTCAGCCGACCCCTCTGCTGAGCTTGTAGCCGAGCTAAGCACTAAACAGATAGTGTAGGAAGCCAAGCGTACTCCTCTATGGAAGCCAGAGTTCAAACACCAAGGTCAAGAAATCTCGGCCACCACGTCCGTCAAGGGGGACAAAGAGCACCTATTGGCCTTCGACTTATCAAAGGCATTGCTGCTGCTGAGCGACATAACCGAGAGTGATCATGTTCTTGACACCCGGCTCGTGAAATCAGCGGTCAAGTCCATAACTAGGGTACGATTCAGAATTTCATCAAGTCCTTGCTCAATTCACCTTTTTGCTTGCGCTAACTTCCTTCATACTTCTTGTAAGCCATCCAAAAACAACATCTCGTCATGGACCATATTGTCAATTTGCGCCACAAAGTCACCGAGCTGAACAACGACGGTAAAAACATCTCGGCTGAGCTTAGCCGAGCTAAGGCCTCCCTTGAGATCGCCAGTGTTGACAATGCTAGAATTTTTGGCCAGCTTGGTAGGGCTGAGCAAGAGAGGGATGCTCTGAACGCCGAGCTAGAAGCTGAAAAAAAAAAAAAAAAAAATGAGGTAGAATGCCGTAGATGAGGCCAACAACCTCGGTTTCAAGGAGGCCGAAGACAACTATATCAAACAAGTTAAAGCTACCAAGGACATCTAGTTCAAGTCTAGTTAGAAGGCTGCTTGTGAAAAACTTGGCCAAGGATCTGAGATCGAGGTGTTCACCTCTCCTCCCACTGCCTTCCTACCGGTCTATTTGATACCTTATGCCAATGAAGTCTTCAACTCTTTGCAAAAAGAGGTCGAGGATGAGGCCAGCCAAAAGAAGCCTGGCGACGAAGAAAAGTCTGCCGTGGTCGACCTGGAAGCCACGACAGAGGGGGTCGGAGACGAGTTTGCTGACCTCTCCCCCCTAGCGTAGCCATTAATGCTCCATCTTGTTGCTTTGAACTTTTGTAACTGGGTTACAAGCCCCACCTTATGTACTTAAATTTTCAATTAATGAAAGTTTTTAGCAACTTATCTCAGGTATTTTTGCAATGTATGTTACGTGTCTTTCTTGCAACCGTGCAATACGTGCCGGACAAAGTACCCACTGATTGAACCGAGAAAATCATCTCGGTCATAAAAAAGTGGAACATAACATCCAGTCTTGTCTAGTGAAAATGACTTTTTGACTTATGACCGAGCAAAAGCTTCTCGGCTAAAACACTAGAGTTAAACAATTCATCAACTTAATTGACCGAGCTAAATCATCTCAGTTAAAAGAACGGAGTTAAACACTTCATCAATACCGATGGTCGAGCAAAAATCATCTCGGTTAAAACCATAAAGTTGAACAATTCATCAACTCCATTAGCTGAGCAAAACCATCTTGGCTAAAATCTTAGAGTTAAACAATTCATCAACTTAATTGACCGAGCAAAATCATCTTGGTTAAAAGAATAGAGTTGAACATTTTAACTCTAATAGCTGAGCAAAAGTATCTCGGCTAAAATCGCAGAGTTGAGTAATTTATCAACTCTATTAGTCGAGTAAAATCATCTCGGCTAAAATCTTGGAGTTGAATAATTCATTAACTCCATTGGCCAAACAAAATCATCTCAGGTAAAATAACAGAGTTGAACAATTCATCAACTCTATTGGCCGAGCAAAATCATTTCGGCTTCAATCTTGGAGTTGAACAATTCACCAACTCAATTGACCAAACAAAATCATCTCGGTTATAAGAACATAATTAAACAATTTATCAACTCTATTGGCCGAACAAAATCATTTCGGCTATAAAAACAGAGTTGATGAAAAGTAGAACAATTCACCAACTCAATTGACTGAGCAAAATCATCTCGGTTATAAGAACAGAGTTAAACACTTCATCAACTCTAATAGCTGAGCTAAATCATCTCGGCTGAGGGGCAATTGTCCCTTATTCATTGCACAATCCATTAATCACAACAAATTGGTTATGTACAGTAACTCTTTTCTATTATGTTCGTGAATTTACAAGGTGACGAGAAGAATTACATTAGTAAATCGAGGGGAATGCTTGCTCTTTACAAAAAATTACATTGAAAGATAGAAACTAAAAATAAAACAACTTCAGATTGGCTGCGTTCCATGGCCGTGGTATAGCTTTGCCATCCAAGTCTTCCAGCTAGTATGTCCCTTTGCCCGCCAGACCGGTGATCTTGTAAGGCCCTTTCCAGTTTGCCCCTAGTTTTCCTTTGCCTAGCACCAGGGTGTTGTCCATTACCTTTCTTAAGACCCAATCCCCAACTTTGAACGTTTTGAGGTAAACCATTTTGTTATACTTCCGGGATAGTTTTTGTTGATATGCTGCGACATTGATCAGGGCCTTTTCTCGGCGCTTTTCTGCTAGGTCCAATTCTAAGGCAATGGCTTCGACGTTTAAGTCGGGCTCAAAATTTTCACTGCGGAAGGTGGGTATACCGATCTCCAATGGGATGACTGCCTTCATACCATATGTCAAGGTGAATGGTGTCTTCCCGATCGAGTGTCTTGGTATTGTTCGATAAGCCTAGAGAACATTTGGAAGTTCTTCGGCCTACTTTCCTTTGGCTTCTTTAATTTTTTCTTCAACCCATCTAGAATGATCTTGTTTGATGCTTCGGCTTGGCTATTGGACTGAAGGTAGGCCGAAGTGGAATTATAAAATTCTATCTTTAGTTCCTCACAAAATTCTCTGAACAACTGTCCATCAAATTGAGTGCCATTGTTAGAGATCAAAGCCTTGGAGACTCCAAACCGTGTTATTACATTCTGCCAAACAAATTTCTTCACATCCTTTTCTTTAATTGTCGCCAAGGGCTCAGTTTCAACCCCCTTGGTGAACTAGTCCGTCGTCGTTATAAAGAACTTGCGATTGCCTGGCGTGGTTGGGAGTGGTCCCACTATGTCAAGGCCCTACATTGTGAAAGGCCAAGGACTCGTGAGAGGAAGGAGCTCTCTAGCCGGCTGATGAATTTAGTGGGTGAACTTCTGGCACTTCTCACATTTTCTCACATATTTCTGTGCATCTGCCTACATGTATGGCCACCAGTAGCCTTACGAAATAGTGCGGTAGGCTAAAGATCTCTCGTCGATGTGGCTCCCACGCATTCCTTCGTGAATCTCGTAAAGAAAATCATCGACTCTGTTTGAGTGAACGTATTTGAGGTATGGACCAGTGAATGACTTCTTAGACGAAGCGCCAGATGGAGAGAGCCAAAACTACTCAGATTTCACCCGAATTTTGTGTGCCTCTTTCTTGTCAGTCGGCAGGATCTGTCCTTGAGGAAAATGATCATAGAGTCCATCCAAGAAGGACCTAGCTCGGCGTATAGAACTTCCGTCTGTTATGAGTCTTCAATGTTGGGTCTTGGGAGGAACTCAATCAAGAGAGGGTCGGCGGTTGATTTGTCAGACATGGAAGCTAAACTGGTCAACTCATCTGCCTGACCGTTATCTTCTTGGCCAATTTGTTAAACTCTTATGGCTTGAAACTTCTTGATCTGTTCTCTCACCAGAGTTTGGTATTTGGCCATTCTATCGTCATTGGCTTCATATTCTCCAGATACTTGGTTTACAATGAGTTGGGAGATGCTGTAGACCATTAGCTCGGATGCTCGCAATTGGAGCGCGGTTTTCAGTCTGGCTAACAGTGCTTCATACTCGGCCTCGTTGTTTGATGCTGGAAACTTGAGCGTGATGGAATGTTCGATGGTTAGTCCATTTGGCAAGATCAAAACTACGCCTAGCCCAGCTTCATGTCTGTTCGAAGTGCCATCAACAAAAAGTTTCCATATTTCGTTGATAAAAAGCTTTTAGCATTCTGATGGGTCCTGGGATGTTTAAAGGTTTAGGCGATCATGGTTGCTCAGCTGCTCGGCTATTTTCGCTACAAACGCGCAGTTGACAATTGCAACAAACTTGTCTTCATCCCCCCTTAGTGATGCGGCGCTAGATCCAACAAGTTGACCTGTTATTCTCAAATCCAACGTCGTATTGCCATGCTGAAGTAGACCTTCAAGTGATGGGTTTGTAGACGGGAGCACAACTTTCGCGTCACTATTAACATTTGGTTTGAGGAGAGGTTACTTACCCCCTTCAGCCCGGTTGCGTCGGTAAGATCCACCAAGCAAACCAGGTGAATTCCAGGCAAGAATTTCGCAACAAAGTTGGTCAATGCTTGGGCTTTGATGGTGGTTCGAGGTTGAAACTTGACATCGAATTGCCCCAACTCAACTGTCCATTTCAAAATTCAGCCGGAGAAGTCCTCCCACTCAAATAAGGCTTTCAAAGGGAATTCGGTCAGCACCATGATCGTGTGAGCATGGAAGTAGTGTGCCAATTTCCTAGAGGCCATCATTAGTGCCAAAACAAGTTTTTCCAGAGGCAAGTATCTCGACTCCACCGGGAGCAAGGTTTTGCTTACGTAGAAGATCGGTAGATGTTGGGTGCTTTTTGCCCGGACGAGCACCGCGCTAACAGCATGTTGAGAAATAGCCAGATAAAGGTAGAGTTTTTCGCCGTGCTTCAGCGTGACCAAGAGTGGAGTGGAAGATAGATATGTCTTTAGCTTGGCGAAGGCTCTATCACATTCTTCATCCCATGAAAACTTGAACTTCAAGGCTTGGAAGAAAGGGCGACAACGATATGATGACCAACTTATAAATCGGTTAAGCACGGCTACTATACTGGTAAGATGTTGCACGTTCTTTGCTAAGTTGGGTTAATTCCTGTATGGATTTGATTTGGGAGGGGTCCGCCTCGATGCCTCGGTTAGTGACCAGAAAGCCCAGAAATTTCCCTGATCCCACGCCGAAGGCACACTTGGACGCATTCAGACGCAGCTTGTGTTGTTTAATAAATGGAAAACACCTCTGCCAGGTTGGCCAAGTGGTCGACCTTACATTTGCTTTTGACTACCATGTCGTCGATGTAAGCCTCCATCGTGCGGTCGAGCAGTGGGGCGAACATCTTGGTTACTATTCTGTGAAAGGTTGCGCCTGGCGTTTTTTAAGCCAAAAGGCATGACTCTATAGCAGAACAGTCCCCTCGGCACTGTGAAAGAGGTAATCTCTGAGTCAGGCTCATGCATGGTGATCTGGTGATAACCACGGTATGCGACCAAAAAACTGAGTCAATTGTGTCCGGCTGTAAGGTCCACCAGTTGGTCGATTCTGGGCAAAGGAAAACTATCTTTGGGGCAAGCTCGGTTGACCGTCTTGTAGTCGACGCAGACTCGCCATTTCCTATTCTTCTTTGGTACCACAACCGTGTTGGAAACCCACCGCGGGTAGTGTACTTCCTGGAATGCCTTTGTTTTAAGCAAGTTTTTGACCTTTTCTGCCACTACCTCGGCGTGATGAAGCGCTGATCTCCGCGTTCTTTGTATAATGGGCCGAGCATCCAGAAAGACATTAAGTTGGTGGCAAATAAAGTTTGGATCGACGCCAGACATGTCGTAAGGCATCCACGCAAACACTTCAATATTCGCTACCAAGAACTCCACCATCTCCAGTCGTTCTTGGGCGATCAGGCTGGATCCCAATAGAAAGAACTTCTCAGGATGATCCTCGTTGATCCGTACCTCCACCAAGTCTTTAATAGCCTTTTCTTCGGCCCTAGTACCCACATCATCCAGGACACTTTGATCTTTCGGGCATTCACTCATTTGCACGAAGTCTTTGGCTGCTCGGCTCCCATTCACGGCCACGAAACATTGCTTGGCCATGACTTGGTCACCCCAAATTTCTTCAATCCTCCCCGTAGTAGAGGGGAACCGCATGACTTGGTGGAAAGTCGATGCCACCACTTGCATGGTGTGAAGCCATCCTCTGCCTAGGTTCAATTTGTACGTAGAAGGTACCTTTAGCACCCAGAACTCCACCTACTTGACCACGGACTCTGCTTTGACTGGCAAGGTGATCTTTTCCATGGGCCATTTCGGTTGTGAGTTAAAGCCGACCAATGGCGAGGTTGTTAGGGCCAAGTCTTTATCACTTAGCTTGAGTTGCTTGAAGGCATCGTAGTATATTATTTGGACCGAGCTACCCTGGTCGATCAGAATACGCCTAACATCGAAGTCCTTGACGTATAGGGTAACCACCAGGGTGTCATTATGCGGCGTTTGAAGCCGTTCAAGATCTCGGCTTGAAAAGCTGAGCACATCTTTTACCTCGATCTTGTTATTTTTGACCACGGGCTAGACGTCCAGTACCTCCTTCATATGCTCTGCTTTTTTGATCATCCCCCGGAGCTCGTATACCCGCGCTGGCTCGATGATCCCATAGATCACATTGACCATGCCTTGAGGGGGTGCTTCTAGCGCGGCCAAACCATTTGGCTCTGCTGGAGTGTGGGGTGCGGCCTTAACACCTCCGTCAACGTAACAATCCAAGTGACTGGCGGCCACTAACTCCTCCAAATGTTGTTTCAGAGGCAGACAATCCTCAATACAGTGTCCTATCTCGCCATGAAAGGTGCAATGATACTACGGATTGAAGCCTCTTTGTGAGTCGCCTAACTTAGCTGAAAACTTGGCGTACACCTCATCGTGGATTTCGCTAAAGATGCGGTAAATTGGGATCTTGAAAACTGTGGTGATGCCTGTTCAGGCGTTCAACTTTCTATTCATATCTGCCGTGGTGTCGCGAGAGTAATCAGTTTAGTCGTTGCGATGACATTTACCTCAGTTGCTGCGATCTACACCACGGTCTGATTCTTTTGCGTGGTCACTCGGATGGTTTACCTCCTGTCCAACCGCGTGAACTTTTCTAGCCACCTTTTTGTCCGTTGCCACCGGATTTTCCTTCACGATGGCCACAGTTGCATCATCCACTATGCAGATGTGCTCGTTGATGCGCTGCATCAGTAGCTCCATAGTCGTTGGTTGGTTCATGATGAGCGAGTCCCTCAGTCTATGTCCGACCGGGAGACTGCGCTTGTATTGGGTGATTGCCAGGTTGGTCGGGCAGTCAAGGATTTCGTTGAAGGTTTCCCAATATTTGGCATTGTATGCTTTCAAAGAGTTGCCCGGTTCCATCTTGAAGCTCAGAAGGTGGTCAACCTCCTTTGGCATTTTGGTGTTGGTTTTGAATCGGGTCACGAATTCTTCCGCTAATTGCTGCCACCTTTTGATACTTTCCTCTGGTAGCCTCTCGAACCACTTTAGGCCCAACTCGCCTAAATTTGACGAGAAAATAAGGTACATGAGAGCGTCGTTACGCCTGTATCCAGCCATAACCTGCCGGAAGTGGCTTACGTGCATGTACGGATCAATTTTTCCGTCATAGAGCTTAAACTTGGGTTGGTGGAAGCTCGCAGGGAGTGGTGTGGTCTCTATCTCAAAGGAAAATAAGGTGGCACTCAGTCTCACCAAGTCTCTGTCCAAAAAGGCAAGTGCAGCTAGTCGTGGTGGCGGCATTACAACTTGCTCACTAGCGCGACCTCCACGGGATAATCCCTGTAGCGCCGGCACCCTTTGCGTCTTCTATCGGCGCGCTCGTTCTTTCAGGACGTCCCTCAAGTCCTTCGAACAGGCGGAGTAGGAATACCTCGCCGTTGTCAACGGACGTGAGAGACGGTAACTGTTCTCCTACGCACAAGACTTCTCTGCTGGTAGATCAAAGTCACCAACCCCATAGATTCTGGTGATGGAGAGTAAGGGTGTTCGCCACTGGTTCTGGCTGCCTGAACGATGGAGTTGGGTGCGCTCACTGTGATCATCCACTCCAGCAACACCCTTCACTTTTGTGACAACCCTCACCTCTGATCAGTGTTAAACTGTGATTGAGCATGATAAGTAATTAATTAGAATGGAATCATAATCTGTTTGCATAAGTGTGTTGCTTTAAACGCATTTCTATCTGTTTGATTACTGAATGATCTGTTCGTGTTTTTTTTAATTTGAATTGCGAATTGAAAGCCTTATCAGCGACCGATTCAGAAATTGATTAGTATTTTATGCTAATTAGGATTTATGTAATTTTATGGTAGGTTTAATTAAAATTTGATTTGGAATGATTAATTAGATTAAATAATGTCAAATTACATTAGTTTGAATTTATTACATCTTTGTCATTGGGTGGGGCACCTTTAGAGTTATTGTTTGGAGCTTAGTTTTACATCATTTCTTCATCCATCTTATTGGCAAAACCGTGAGAGAGAGTGAGTTGGGAGAAATTGAGTTCAACAAGAAAATTGGCTTGGAGAATTAGAAGAAATTGAGGAAATTTTGAAGAATTGTTGAATTGCTCAAGAACTTTGCTTAAGTAAAGCTTAATTAAGGAGTTTAGGTAAGAGCTCAACCCCTTGATCTTGTCATTGAGTCATCTAGAACTTGTCTACACATGAAATAGGTGAATTCATGGGTTAATTGAGCTAGAATTCAAGGAACTTTAATTAATTCATACATGCATGTTCATATCATAGAATTTTGAGGTTGTTTTCATGAGAATTTCCACATGCATGTTCATATTTTGGTTGTAGTCCATGAATTCACCATAGTTTTGAGTTCAATCTTGCATTTGATCATGTTTTGAAGCATTGGAATTCATAGGAACTCATGCATATGATGTTCTTGCATTATTCTTCAAGTTTCATTCAATATTGTGTTCAATTGTCTCACATTTGGGCTTGATTTTACAAAATTGATCTTCAAAACGTGTTGTAGTACGAGTTTTCAAGTGTTTTCTAGAAAAGTGGCTCAAGAGGTTGAGTTTTGATAAGTTTAATTTTTGGTTTGAGCTTTGGGAGCAAATCTGGAAATTTCAAATTTTGGCTTCCACGCTCGA
The DNA here is from genome assembly GCA_022316695.1 of Camellia oleifera. Lineage (NCBI taxonomy): Eukaryota > Viridiplantae > Streptophyta > Magnoliopsida > Ericales > Theaceae > Camellia > Camellia oleifera. The sequence goes on from CM039309.1 coordinate 158,527,070, forward strand.
GCAAAGGATTCCATGCTCGAGCGACCATCTTTTTGTTCAGAGCCCTGCTTGAGCAACGGAATGCTGGCTTGAGCGTAGATTACAAGCTCTCAGGTTTTTGTGCACGCAGATGCACGCTCGAGCGAAGAGCTGTGTCTCACGCTCAAGTGAGCATCGAGCGAAGAATTTTAACAACCAGTACTTTTTGCATTTTTACAGACCGCTCGAGCGAGGGAGTCCACGCTCGAGCGACCCCTCTATTTTGGTAAGCTCGCTCGAGCGTAGAAAGCCACGCTCGAGCGAGACCCCTGTTTCAACAAAAATTTGAAAAGTGTTTTAAAGTACATTTTTGCATCCTCATTCCATCCTAGGTATTCCTAGGCCAAGTTTAAGGCATCTTAATGAGGATAATGTTATAGAACCACACCGAGTCAAGTTAAGGGGCTAAGTTATTAATCCCAAGTGTATAACTTAGTGTGTGTGTTCGTTCTGCAACTGTGTAGGGTTGGCACCCGAGGACACTAACTAGCCTATCTGTAGCCCAGTACTCTGCGAGTAACAATATTATAAAGATACGTTCAATTACAATTATTTCTGAACGATTGATTGCACTACTTTCTAAAATAACACTGTTTACTAAATGAATGTTTGTCCTATTTGTAAACTATACTCATGGCATCCATAGCAACTTGCTGTTACTGTTACTGCTACTGTTACAGAGATCTCTATCAGTTCCAATGTTTGGAACTACTGTTGTTTCCTGTCATGATGGCCATCAATTGACTGTTCGGTCTATTAAGACCTACTGTACTATTTTGCTATTGGACGTACCACGTATGACTGTTATGATTTCTAAATGACTGATATGGCATGAAATATGAGCCACTGACTGAATAACTGACTTACTGATGCAAATGACTGTTTTAATTAATGAAAAGACATTCATTCTTAATCCCTTTACGCATATGTTATTCACTAGGCTTTAGCTCACTATTTATATTTATATGTAGGTGTCCAGGCACCGAACCGGAGCTAGATGCGTCGAGTTAAGCTCTCGTTTTGTCGAGCTAACCATTGTGCCTCACTTCGAGGTTCCAAGTTCGTTCAAGTTAAGGCTGTTTTGGGGTGTCTCAGTTTCACCCTGTTGTCTCTGTTTTGTAATAAATGTTTTAGACTTGACTGTACAGTTATGGTGAAGAGATTGGGTCCCTAACCTAGATATTTTTGTATATGACGTATGTATATATGTTTTGGTTATGAATGTGGCTTGTTCATATAAGTCTTTTTGCATTCAGGATTTCACAGCTCATTGGACATTTTTTTATTATTGTTTGACTTCCGCCAGCCCTTTACTCTGTATTACTGTCATTACTGTTAAGCAGGCCTTTGGCAATCACGGATTACTGGCCGGTTGCGATGCTAAACCCATAAGGGCGGGTTTGGGTCATGACACCTTTGACCTGCTGCTTTAGTGCCTCTATCTCTGCCATCATCCTTCGAATGATGGCGTCTTGATCTCTCAGCTTATGCTCCAGGCGGTGAGCGTGCAATTCTCTTCGCCGCCGGTGTCCGTCGGGGCTTCGAGAGTGATCGGTACTCCTTGCGCGCTTGTCTCGCCCATCTCTGGGGAGTTTTCTAGGAGAGGTCTCCAAACCAGCCATGACAGGGATAACAGGAAGACCATCTCTTCTCCGGATAGACTTTGGGGTGATACCGTCGATGGCGAACAATGGTACGTCGTCGTTGTTCGCCATGGAAGATGATCGAAGGAGCTTGGAGGACAAGGTTTTGTCTGTCAGAGAAAGCTTCCCATAGACGGTGCCAATTATACGGGATCCAAATATTCGACGTTACCTGTACTCCTTGTGCCCAAGCTGCACTTCGCTCCGATCGACCTGAGAACACAATGAGGGTGAGCTACCCGGCGGTGTGTTACTGGAAAACCCCTCCAACGATCAAGTTAGTACACTTGCATGAGAAATGGTAAGTAAACTCCATAATTACATATCTACCATCTAGCAGCAGAATCCGAATAAGTGTCTGAGTGTTCGAACTGTAATGCAAGAGAAATGGTAAGTAAACACCATAATTACATATCTGCCATCATACAAGAGAAATGGTAAGTAAACTCCATAATTACATATCTACCATCTAGCAGCAGAATCCGAATAAGTGTCTGAGTGTTCGAACTGTAATGCAAGAGAAATGGTAAGTAAACACCATAATTACATATCTGCCATCATACAAGAGGGTCCGAATAGGTGTTTGAGTGTTTGAGCCCTAATGCATGAGAAAGGGTAGGTAAACACCATAATTACATGTCTGATATCATCTAGGAGAATCCGAATAAGTGTCCGAGTGTTCAAACCCTAATGCATGAGAGATGAGAAGTAAACACCATAATTACATATCTGCCAGAGAGAGAGAGAGAGAGAGAGAGAAAGAAAGGAGATGCCAAAGTGGTAGGTGAGTTCTGATTTTAGGATGTTCCAGACTTAAGTTTGGGGGCACAGCTCCGTTTATATAACTTATGCGTTCTTCTGCGTCCATTTACCTTTGGACGCATGGACTTACTCTCCTCTCCCATTTCCCCACGTGTCAGCACAAATACAGCTAAACACCACATAACAAAACTGCCAAGTGGCTTTGACGCGCATGGACAGTGCAATCCCTTTCCTTCAGTCTCGTGGCGCCGCATAGCACTCTTGACCGAGATACGCTCAGTACGGAGCCATGCCATCACACAACAACCGAGCTACTTATCCGGTTTCTTTGACAACTCCGTACCATGGCTCAGCCGAACTTCTTGGCTACAACCGAGCATAAGCTCGGTTCACCACGTTGGAAGGACTAATCCAGCCCAACTCTGAATAGTGCATATCTCCCCGGGCCGGTAATCCACAACTATTCTCGCCCAATCGGGATAAGACTTCGGTTTAACACGCACTTAAAGACAGACTGAGCAAAAGGTCTTGACTCCGGCCCAACTAGCTCGGCCCAACGTTTCATTCGCAAACCTCTTTCTCAGGTAACAAAAAATGATTGTTCAAATAATAAGTATAGGAACAAATAATCAATGATATGTGAACATTCACATCTTGCAAAATATATAATTATGTCTATATCTATATTTCAATACTTATTTCTCATATTTTTAAACAATGTGAAATATGAATATTCACACTGATTGATAAAAAAAATAGAAATAATGGCAACAATAGAATTAGAAATAAAAAAAAAAACTCAATCACTTTAAAAATAAAAAAAATATCACTCACATTCTCATATTCATCATCATCTTATCATTATCACTATCATTAACAATCTATGCAATTTCACCATTCCACCAATCCAAATCAAACCAAACCCACTTTTGTATTTGTAACAAAAGGGTGTTTTGGGAAATGATAAAAAGCTAATTTTTTTAGAAAGTAATTTGGGAAATTGGTAAAAAGTTAATTTTTTATTTTTTTATATAATATTTATTTATGGTGTCACATCACATTAAAATAACCAAAATACCCCACCAAACTTAGAAAATTTACTTTTTAACCCATGTGGTTATTTGAACAATTATGTAATTTCATATAGGACAATTACGTAAATTCACCACTTGCATTTTTGTCCCTTTCCAAATCAACCTACTTGCTTTTTTATGCTGCTTGTTGCTTTTTTGGAATTCTACAAAATGCAGGTTGTTGCTCACTTCCTAAATTGACTAGACATAAATAGAGTTTCGACTTATAACAATGGAGAAATATAGAATTTCGAACACAGAGTAACAATGGACAAACACAGAACTTCGAGCACAATGTGGCAATGGAGAAATAGAAAGTTTCACCACAACAATGGAAGAACATAATATTATTTCACCACTATGTATAAATTAAAGTTTCTAAACCTTACCAAATAAAGAGTTTCAAACCTTAACATAATGAATTAATACCACAATTGTGAATGAAACTAATCAAAAAGAAAAACGTGAATAATGGTAATTATCAAAATAGAGGTAGTAATAACAAAAATGTGTATATCATTTTTTTATGTAATACATATCAACAATAGATATAAGAGTATAATAGTCTAATGAACAATATAAATTAGGACAAAAGGATCTCATGAAATAAAAATATAAATACATGAGACTAAGTAAATTATAATTTTTCTTAATAAACTTATTGGGTTAAAACATCTCAAAATAGGATTTACCAATAAAAAATTTCAAAAAAATTTAAGGATCAGAATGTAATTTAATTTCATTCCATAAAAAAAAATAAAAATCAACGGTGGTGAATGATTTGATCCAATGAGAGCTTTTCTCCGATTAATGGTGTGTTTGGTTGGGGGATTTGGAAAGAGAAAAGGAAAAAGTTTGTGAAACTAGGTGAAATGTGAGTATATTTTATTCACATTTCACCTAACTTTTTCTTTTCCCTTTCCAAATCCCTCCTCAAATCCCCCAACTAAACACAGTGTAAAAGGGAAGCTATTACATACACACTTGATTGGTCCAGAGGATTCTAGTAGGTTCGGACGTGTAAAACACTGCTCGACTAATCGGCCCCACCTGAATGAGTCCGGATCCTCTCCAGCCAAAGAGTCCGTCCTGTCCTCCGGTCAAGGGCCACGATTTGGCCACGTGGCCCTTTGAAGATCAACGGCTCAGATATACAAAAAAAAAAAAAAAAAAAAATTGAAGTTCTTCATTTCGAGCTTCCCTCAACACAGCCACACACCACAAAAAATCCAAAGTTGCGCAAATGAAATCACTCTGTTATTCCAATGCCTCTATTCCCATCTACAAAAACAGTGCCTCCAACAGCTCCACCACTCTGTGAGTTCAAAGAAATGAAGCTGAAAGTGAAGAACCAAAACCAGATACAAAAACCCATTGCCAAAACCAGAGAACCCATCTTGAAAATTCAGGAAAATTTTGAAGATCTCTGTCACTAATCCATCTCCTAAATGGGTTGTGAAAGGGAGGCCATTGAAGGGAAGAAGAAGTTGGGCGGCTACAGAATTTGCAATGGAGGTGGAGAAGAACGAATATATATATACATATATAATCAGTATTTTTTTTTTCTTTTTTTAAGAAAGAGAACGAAAATAAATTCTATTTTGCATTGGAAAATTATACCAAGATTTTTGAATAGTGAAAAGTTTGTTGAGAGGCAACTCGGTAGGAGAGGTGGTAGGGTGGGCCATTAATTTATGATGCTTTGCTTCAGGAAATAGAAACAGGGGTTGCTCAACTCAAGGAGTCCGGATCCTCTCCAGAGCTTGGTTCACCGTCGATGTTCGCCGCCGATCGTCCTCGATGTTTGCCGTCGACATCGCCAATCGCCAGAGCTTGGAAGGAGCTCGAAGATCGACGGCAAACTTCAAAAATCTTCCTGCAATTGTGAAAATGTAACAAGCTTTGTGCTGGGTCGAACCGAAGAACTTCAAAATTTTTATTTTTTATTTTTATCTGAGCCGTTGATCTTCAAAGGGCCACGTGGCCAAATCGTGGCCCTTGACCGGAGGACAGGACGGACTCCTTGGCTGGAGAAGATCCGGACTCCACCTGAATAGTATAGTCGCCATGACTTCCAACAGAGGGATCTAGAAAGAAAACCCTACTGAACTCCCTATAATCTCTTCTGCTCATCCCCTTTGCGCTCACTAAAAAACCCTAGAACTCATCTCAATCCTCTCGCTCTATAGCATTTCGAGTTTTTTTGAATTCGAAAAAGAGTCCGTTTGTAGTGTTAGAGATCGACAATGGCGGAGATAGAGACGTTTGCTTTTCAGGCAGAGATTAACCAGCTGTTGAGTTTGATCATCAACACCTTCTACAGCAACAAGGAGATCTTTCTTCACGAACTCATCAGCAATGCCTCTGATGTGAGTCTCTCTCTCTCTCTCTCTCTCTCTCTCTCTCTCTCTCTCTCTCTCTGTTTTTTTATTTTTTGGTTTTGAAAATCGATGTTCTGTTGGCAAATTTACTTTCATACTCTGATTGTGATTTAGATCCTTAGTGTTCCTTTTGGTGTCTATGATGATGTTGGTGCATGAATGTCTTGTTGAGAAATTGGGGGAAAATGACAAACCACAATAGGAAGGGAATTTCGACTATCAGCTCTGTATTTGTGTGTCTAGTTTCCGAGAAATAAAAGATCTTAGCCTAGGGTTTCTCGGGAAACAAGCAGAGCATGCCTTAAGGTTGACGCTGTTTCTTGTCTTTTTTTATAATTTTGTTTGTGGTGCTTTTTTAGATCATAAATTTTGCTCCTTATAATGTTGATCGGTTTCCCAGTAGATGGGTTTTCTGTGACATATGACAAAATTAAACTGAATATACATGATTATTGATTTGTTGCATGATTAAGTATACCATTCGTTTAAGATGTGTTTCGTTTTAGATCATGAATTGTTGCCTTGGATAATAATTTCTTTTTTGTCATACACTTGTCTGTTTTTTTTAATTAGATAGAGATAAATTAATCTGAGGATACTTTTATGTACATGCATTGCTTTTTGGGTGTTTTAGTGAGATTGTTACACTATTGGTTGTCTTAAATTTTGTAGTTAATGATCTTTTTGTACTTATTAATTGTGGGAATTATTTAGGCTTTGGACAAAATTCGTTTTGAGAGCTTGACCGACAAGAGCAAGTTAGATGCGCAACCAGAGCTCTTCATTCACATTATTCCTGACAAGACCAACAACACATTGTCCATCATTGACAGTGGGATTGGCATGACAAAGGCTGGTAAGTATACGTATAACTGTTTGTGGATTAATTCACTTGATGACATTGATATCTATAATTTTGTTGGGTTGCTTATAATGGGTTTAATTCAATGACTTCAGATTTGGTGAATAATCTTGGTACAATTGCGAGGTCTGGAACCAAAGAATTTATGGAAGCTCTTGCTGCTGGTGCTGATGTGAGCATGATTGGGCAGTTCGGTGTTGGTTTCTACTCAGCTTACTTGGTTGCTGATAAGGTCATTGTGACCACAAAGCACAATGATGATGAACAGTGTGTCTGGGAGTCCCAAGCTGGTGGCTCATTGACTGTTACCAGAGACACCTCTGGTGAGAATCTTGGTAGGGGTACAAAGATAACCCTTTACCTTAAAGAAGACCAGCTTGAATACCTTGAGGAGCGACGACTCAAGGATTTAATCAAAAGGGTGGTGATAGAGACCCCCTTTTTTAGACCCCCTTTTGACCCCCTCTCTTCTCTCATTGGTCCACTTTCCTGCACATCCAATCACTCCCTGACACATGGCAAAAGGGGGTGAGGGGGTGCCCCCAAAAGGGGGTCCCAAGTATTATCCTAATCAAAAAGCATTCTGAATTCATCAGTTACCCAATCTCTCTCTGGGTTGAGAAGACTACCGAGAAGGAAATTTCTGATGATGAGGATGAGGAAGAAAAGAAGGACGAGGAAGGAAAGGTGGAGGATGTCGACGAAGAGAAGGAGAAGGAAGAGAAGAAAAAGAAGAAGATCAAGGAGGTGTCCCATGAGTGGTCTTTGGTGAATAAGCAGAAGCCCATCTGGATGAGGAAGCCTGAAGAGATCACCAAGGAAGAATATGCTGCGTTCTACAAGAGCCTCACCAATGATTGGGAAGAGCACTTGGCTGTGAAGCACTTCTCAGTTGAGGGACAGTTGGAGTTCAAGGCTGTTCTCTTTGTTCCTAAGAGAGCTCCATTTGATCTCTTTGACACAAAGAAGAAGCCCAACAACATCAAGCTTTATGTGCGCCGGGTGTTCATCATGGATAACTGTGAGGAGCTTATGCCCGAGTACTTGGCCTTTGTGAAAGGTATTGTTGATTCCGAGGACCTTCCTCTCAACATTTCTAGAGAGATGTTGCAGCAGAACAAAATCCTCAAGGTCATTCGAAAAAATTTGGTCAAGAAGTGCATTGAGCTCTTCTTTGAGATTGCCGAGAACAGTGATAAAGTGATATTTAATAATTGGCCATTAATTTTAAAATAATGTTTTAGATATAGTAATTATACAAATATCTTATTTAAGTGATGCAGCTGTGTAGTTTTAAACTAGGTAAATTACACTAATATCCAATGACATTTGGAAAAATAAAAAATAAATCTCAAATTTTTTATATAAACGTAATAATAAATAAGAAAAAAAATATATATTTGAATAAAAACTGAAGGGACAATATAAATTGAGCAGGTTGAAATATTGGACCGATCCAAACCATTAAACCCAAATAACCATCTAACATGGGCCAGGTACCTACGTGGGCCAAATTATATTGAGTCCAACTCCATATGGATCATCCTCTCAAGTCTTCAAACACTTGGAACAAGCTCATAATGATAGGACTAGTCCAAACGAGGTACTAAGCTGAGCTGAACTGATGGGCCATACCCATCAGCAAACATGGAAGTTGTGAACACATGCATGTGCAAAATGCTACCTTACTTGGTCCTCCCTCCCTAGAATCACGAAAACAATTGTAGAGAGAATGCGAGATACACAGTTATAACGAGCATATGCCACCACGGCTAATGTCACAATTCAAACTCAATACCTATAGCTTAGGTGTCATAACAAGACAAAATCTGAGGCCATAACCAATTAATAATACAACGGAATAAAATAAAAGGGTATCCAAATATTTATTTAATTAAAAATATACATCAGAGCTTTTATTTGAAATGATCTAAATAAGTGAATTTTTTTGACTTTTTACGAAAATATGTGCAAAAAAGTAAAAATGAAATGTGACCCAAAAAAGATAATAAAATAAAATAAAATGTGTGCTTATATAGCACACCCAAACAAGCCTGAACATTGCCAAAGTTAGACTATATTTACAAAGTGCATTATGTCTATCCCTCCCTGGTCTTGCTACTTCACCTGAAAGAGTTTAACAGTTACAAGCACATGGCAGAGTAATGAATATTATATTAAGTGCATAAGAGTACACAAATCACCATAGATAATTATTTAGGTTGAACAATGAATAGTTCAGTTTGAATAAATAAATTATTTTAAATAATAGACCTATAATATATAAATTATATAAGCGAAATAACCATAACCATGGTACATAACATAACGGAGGTCAATGGATCTATGATAGGCAGAGGGTCACAAAGTGACAAATCAGAGAGCTAGTGGTTATTTAAGTCCCCCAAAGTATGAGACCGCCAAACGGTCACTAAACTAATCAGAAGGCCAAAGGATATTTAAGTCTCCCAAAGCATGGGACTTATGTGGTGGCATTTACAAAATAATTATTCAAAAATATATTTAATAGACAGTTATATCCATGAATTTTCATTTTTAAGCGAACATGGTTCATAAAAATAAATAATATAATTGTGATGGTAACATAATTTAAAAAGCATGATTTGCATAAAATAATAAATAATTTTATGATTACTCAAAATATAATATAACTTACCTTAATATTGATTCTAAACTTTCACTTTTCATTCACTGCGACCCATTAAATATTCTCAAAACTAAACTCAAAGTTTTATCACAATTGAAGAGAGAGAGAGAAAGCCAAAAGTAGAGAGAGGGAGACAGAGAGCTTAAGAATGAGATGTGGAGACACGATTTGCAAATTGATGGATATATATACTAGTTTACAATGGCTCGTGCAAGGCACCGGCTATTAGTACAGTATATTTAAACTTTATATTTTGATAATTTTTTAAAAATTAGAATATTGTTATATGAAATTACATAGAATAAATCATTAAATATATGATAGAATTATGTGGTATGATATGTATTATTTTTTGATTTGTTATACATTTAATGATGTAGACTTCAATTCTATTACCATATTATTTTGGGTGAATTTATAATCTTTTTTTTATAAAAAATTATGCGTGTAACCTTTCTTATTACATAAATATAAATAAATACTAAGATAATTCCTCAATCTAAAAAAAACTACTAAGATAATTAATTGAACTAATAAAGAAACAGAAGAAAATACATTTATATACAAATGGTTAATTTTATTAATACATAAATCATACTTGAATAACAAATAACCAATTTTATTAATAAGTAAATCATTAAGTAAATTAATAAATTTTAATGATATAAAATATTTTTTTCAATTAACCATTTTGTTAATAAATAAATTATTAAGTCAATTAATAATTTTTAATGATATGAGAAATATTTTTCAATAAATAATTTTGATAATTTATTATTACATTGGAGAATATTTTTTTTTTTTTTTTTAGTATTGTGTTAAATTAAAATTTTTAACAAACGATAGTTATAATTTCTAGTATTATAGGACTTATTTATATTTTAAACAAACCTTATGAGTGTGTTTGTAATTTGTTAAAAAATAAAAAATTTATATTTTATAATTGACCAAGAACATTTGTCTAATTACACTTAAATTATTTTACCAACCAAATTAAAGGATAAAATACCAATTTCAAAATAAACAAAAGGCAAAATAGAAAAAAACATGACAAGCCACAGGCAGCAAACCGCCTCTTATACATATACTAGTGTATGCTCGTGCCCAAAGGCACGGTGGGAATAATGTTGGAATTAATCTTCTCCTGTCCAACTTTTATGTAGTACATGAAAAATTTATTCATAAAATAATTTCAGAGAAAATTTGTTCTTTTCTTATACCATCACTGTTATATTTACCCAAGCTATCAATCTTTCTTGTTCTAATTGAAGAGGTTGGTCACATTTGAATTTCGGCTAAAATTTAAAAAGAATATAATCTTAGTGATTGCAATATTAAGAAACCATCTCTCATGTCAACTATTGATAGGTAATGTCTAAAAAGAAAAGGCATGGAAAGAAAAATCGTGCATTGCTACTCACCCCCATTGTGCAAAATTAAAGTGTATCAAAACCCAAAATGTAGCAAGAAAAATGTATAAATTAGTTAAATAAAATGTATGATTAGCAAAGTCATGAACATATTACACTCAAGTCTCAGTAGTATTAGTTAATTACAATACTCATTTCACTTTCCTAAGCTTAAGTCTTAGACTCTTCATATTACACTTCTCTCTTGCTAATTACAAAGAAAGAGAAAAATAGAAAGTAAAAATCAACAAAAAAAAAAAAATAGAAGAAACTAAACCTTAATCAACAAAACCACCTCTCTTTGAGCAATCAGCTAACCCTCCAATCAAGCATGTATGTCTATGGATTACACCAATATAAAAACATCAGGCACTAATTGAAAGTTCTAAACACATTATTAGATTTTAGCTCTTAAACACATTATCAAGCACTAATGTTTATAAATGCCTCCTTTCATCATCAAGCACTAATGATTTAGCACATATATTTAATTCCTAAAATTGAGAATGTCAATCTTTTAGAGACATGGAATTCAGCACATAGATAGATAACTTTTCAAGATGCAATTTGTCTCACACCATTTTATTCATTTATCTTCACTTTTTGCCTCCCTCTATCTCTACTCTCCCTCATCCCACACCCACACACCCTCTCTATTTTTTAATCTATGTAGCAAATATTTTATGCACCCGCTCTTTCTTTGATAACCTTCATGGATATCTTTGGCACCACAATGCAAGGAGTATCCGTTTCAAAAATCTTCAAACCATAATCTCAAAAGAAAGATTTCATAAACTCACAACTGAGATCCAATTGAGAGCATTCAACCTATTTAGAAATAATGCAAACAAAAAACAAAAAAACTGCTAATTTTTTTGGTCTTTCCCAAAAACAATAAACAATCATAAAAATAATTAGCAAAGAGAACATTATCCAAAAAATAGATAAATTCATAAACTCAACCTAGCCAAACAAAGGGAAACTTTTTCCTCACCCCAGTCAAAAGTTTAGCAAAGAATAACTTTTTCCTCAACCAAAAGTTTGATCATTTGATTAATCTCCCCCTCACCTTCCATTCCCTGTGAATTAATAAACACATCAAACAAATCAAATAGAGAAACAATTTATCAAGCATTTGGTGAACATTGTAGTAGCAGAAATTATAGTGGTAAAACTAATTATTTTGAACTTCAATTATTGCAAACTATACTGAAATCCTTAGAATGGAATGAAATACAATAAATTTAATTAAAATAACAGGAAATAGGTTGTAATTTATTCCAAGTGACATGAGGAAGTTGGTCTTTGAACTATGGAAATCAAGTAAAAGATTAAATCATCAACTTATAACATCATGAATGTACAAAAAAATAAAAAATAGAAGCAAAAAAAGGGATGGAATCTTGATTACCTCTATTGATGGAGCCTTTAGAACTATTCTCCTCACCAAATTCTGACGCCTCTGTCACATGTACAAAGCATTAAGAATAAAAACATCAGCCTTACATGAATTAATAATTTCTCTACAACTAATTCCTTGATAAAATAAAAAGTAAAAAAATAAAAGACAGAAAGCTACAACAATAAAAGGTGTGTGTGTCCAACACAGATGAAGGAGCTGAAGGGTTTGCAAAATTCGAAAAGAAGATTCATCTTAATTTTATATATAACAACAACAACAAAAATAAATAAATCTATAAATAAAATTAACAAAACTCCACTGACTTACGGATATAATGTTAAGGGGATAAAGAGATATGAAAAACTAAGAAAAGAGGGAGGGAGAAAGTTAAAAGATGGCATATAGTAATCCTAAAGACCTTAAAAAGGTTGTGTGAACCATTTTCCAACAATAAAAAACTAAAAAGGAAAGTCAAACATCGATTTTAGCGAATCGAATCGATTCACTTCACGATTCACCGATTTGGTTCACCAATTCACCTACGATTCAAGGCTATTTGCAATTTATACAACCTGTTCGTATTGATTACTCACTGAATCAAATCGCAAATCGTACGAAATCAAAACCATAAAGAAACAAACAATTATGCCCCACTTCTCTGCACTCCTCTTTCAGTTATCCATAAAGAAATTGAAGAAAAAAAATTCAATCAACACTACATAAACAAACCTGCTAAATGGTAGCTAAAATGACATATGACAAATAATAGGGAACTAATAATTAGACCAAGCAACCATATGACATAACAAATGTTCTGCAATAAGAAATAAGTATATATGTTTTTATCATTTATCATTTTCAGTAACTTAGAAATGACAATGTTAAATTTTAAAAAAAAAATTGTAAACTAAAAACAAATTGAACAATTTTATTCCCAATGAAAGCCAAGCATCCTATTAAAGAATTAGGATGCCTTTAATGGGTTAACATGGTGCATTGAAATGCTATGGACAGCAGCTGCAAAAAAAAAAAAAAAAAAAAAAAAAAAAAAAAAAAATTCAAATAACTCCAACTATTCAAATCCTCCCATAAGCAAAATATGAACCAACCCTTTTGGATCCATTTGGTTTGCTCATGGGAAGCAGCCAACGCACTGCCACAATAAAAAACAAAATTTGGAATTAAAAAAAAAAAAAAAGAAGTAAAAATTAGGCCACAATATTGATATTGATATTGTGCACTATTTGGACACCGAAATTGCTTAAGAGGTTGACACACCACGGTTATGTAGTGAAGAAACAACTCATTTTAAGGGAAAAAGAGAACTGCTCATCAATTGATGAAGGCATTGTTAAAATATTGATGAAATTGTTTACCAAATCAATTGACAGAACCCAAGACATGAAAGAAAACATAGCATACCCACAAAAACACAAAAGCATGAGAGAGAGAGAGAGAGAGAGTATCCAAATGGAACTTAATTTAACAATACTAAGAATGGGAATAAAAGAAAGACTTACTGGAAAAGAGTTGTTGGAAAAGAGAAAACTTGCAACTCTCAACCTTGGTCCTTGATGGACTTTGGGGGCCTACAACTCGAAAAATAAAATTAAAAGCATCAGAGAGAGAGAGAAAGAGGCAGTGGAAGTTTTAAAAATCCCAGGCAAATGAAAGTTTCAAATGATCTTAATAAGTAAATATAAGATTAGAAAGTTTCCATCTCAGGCCTATGTCATTCCAAAGACTAGAAAATATAAGTAAGCAAGCTCCATCATCCCTTGTCCAAAATTTGCCACTGTTTATTATTAAAAATAACATCCAACTCCCACTGTTTGTATCACCAATTTGAATATACCTCTATTTTTGCTAAACCTTATCGCCAATTTAAATTCACTCACTATTTTAACAACAAAAAAGTTGAATTATATAAGCAGCTAGCATTAAAAATTAAACTATTTTCATTGAGGCATTTTACCGAACATGGTGTATGCATGAAGACACACATAAAATATAGAACGGTAAAGAGACAGATTTTAATTGAGGCAATATAAATGAGAAACAAATCACATAATATAAATGAGAAACACAATCAAACCCAAATGAGAAACAAATCACATAAAATTTAGACACCCAACGAAAACCCAAATAAAAATTTTGAGGCATTCTGGAGACTCATTTTAGAAAAATATTTCAGAGATTTTATCATTTATCATTTTCAGTAACTTAGAAATGACAATATTAAATTTAAAAAAAATTCGTAAACTAAAAATAGATTGAACAATTTTATTCCCAATGAAAGCCAAGCATCCTATTAAAGACTATACCTTTAATGGGTTAACATGGTGCATTGAAATGCTATGGACAGCAGCTGCAAAAAAGAAAAACAAAAAAATAAAATATTCAAATAGCTCCATCTATTCAATCCTCCCATAAGCAAAATATGAACCAACCCTTTTGGATCCATTTGGTTTGCTCATGGGAAACAACCAATGCACTGCCACAACAAAAAACAAAAATTGGATTCCACACAAAAAAAAAAAAAAAAAAAAAAGAGAGTAAAAATTAGGCCACAATATTGATATTGATATTGTGCACTGTTTGAACACCAAAATTGCTTAAGAGGTTGACACACCACGGCTATGTAGCGAAGAAACAATTCATTTAAGGGAAAAAAAGAATCGCTCATCAATTGATATTGTTAAAATATTGATGAAATTGTTTACCAAATCATAACATATCCACAAAAACACAAAAGCATGAGAGAGAGAGAGAGAGAGAGAGAGAGAGAGAGAGAGGAGAGAGAGAGTACCCAAATGGGGGCCTACAACTCGAAAAATAAAATTAAAAGCATCAGAGAGAGAGAGAGAAAGAGGCAATGGAAGTTTTAAATCTTTAATCTCAGGCAAATGAAAGGAAAGAAAAATTTATATAATATCTTAAAACAGGTAAAACAATTCACACCTTAATTAAAAAATAGAAAATAAATAAACCTCTATCATTAAAACAGGTAAAACAATCAAACAATAGATCATTGAAAAAGAAAACTCTTCTATCATTAAAACAAACATTGCAAAATCAATAAAATATTGTGAAGAAGAAAGAAAAATTTATATAATATCTCTTCTCTATGACATGAAAATATTACTTCAAACCCCAATGACAACATTTTGAGATTAATGTTGGGATGACAGTTGCTATAAAATTGATGTTGGGATTAATCCCAAGATTAATCCCAATAGCGCCAAACATTTTGTCCCAAGATTAATCCCAAGATTAATGTTGGGATGATGGTGTATACCCGTAATAAAATTGGACATGAGAAGATTAATCCCAAGATTATTTCTCCTTTATTTTGTACTTTTGTAAGAAGCCATCAATTACATTAACTAAGACAATTTTAAAAATGAAATTGTTGCCCTAAAAATTGGCCAAAGTTAAAAGGATTTGAAAGTCGTTCAATAGCCATTCTAATATCGATACCTGAAATTAAAAAAAAATAAAAATTAAATTTGAAAAATAATAATTGCACGTGCCTGGCCTCTCGCGGTGTGTCAACATATTGTTCGCTTTGGGGCTAGGGTGTTGTGGCGCATGACCACCGTCCCTGCGACCTCTCACGGTTTTGTTCCTCCCCTTGGAGAAGGGGAAAAGGCCTGTTGACAGATGGAGGGGGCCAGTACGCTTATAAGGTAGATGAGGAGTCCCTCCCGAGTCGATGTGGGATAGACCCAACATAACCCCCCAGCGGACTGGGCCGCGAACAGCGGGAGAGTTTGCCGGACGCCCTCCTTCTAGCGCCAATGCACGTGCCTGGCCTCTCGCGGTGTGTCAACATATTGTCCGCTTTGGGGCTAGGGTGTTGTGGCGCATGACCACCGTCCCTGCGACCCCTCACGGTTTTGTTCCTCCCCTTGGAGAAGGGGAAAAGGCCTGTTGACAGATGGAGGGGGCCAGTACGCTTATAAGGTAGATGAGGAGTCCCTCCCGAGTCGATGTGGGATAGACCCAACATAACCCCCCAGCGGACTGGGCCGCGAACAGCGGGAGAGCTGGAGTCCAACAGAGCACAGCTGGAGTCCAACTGAGCAGGAAAGGCCAATGATGCTCGGACATGTGGCGGGTGCAGAACAGGCCATATCAGCAGACAAAGATCTGCAAAGTTATTGCCACAGCACATCACCATTAATGCAACCCATCACCGCATTTATTGCGACAACACCTCTCAGCCGGAATGACATCCCCTCCCCCTGAACAAGGCGAACCACGCCTCAAGCTTTCGGCGGGGACAATCAGAACGACAGAGACAGCGAAATGATTACAGTTGGATATAAGCTAAACTCGAAGAGAAGAAAAAGGTTAAGTCTTCCATCTCCTCTCTCTCTCTCTCTCTCTCTCTACATTTTTCCGTCTATCACCTTCTCTAATTCACACACCGGAGGGTTCGCCGGGGGACTACCCCGTTCCCCGATTGGACTTGCTTGCAGGTTATCCAGTGGGCTTGAGGAGCTTGGATCGGTCCAACCCATTCACCAGGACTCACTGTATTATCAATAATAATGTTAGATTAGATGGATTAAAGTAAAAATGTCTAATGTTCAGTATTTTCAAATCAATGTCACATAGTATGTAATAAACTTTAGAATTGTCTAACACCACTTGCCATCACACACAATCCAAGTCACTTTTTTCATATATTTCCTTGTCTAGTTTTACGACCTTTATTATGTACTTGACAAAAAATGAAAACCCTTGGTTTCCTTTACTAACTAAACCAAGTAAGAAGAACAATGGGACAACAAAAACTTTACACCACGATTTTGTTGTCCTCATATTCCAAGAGGTTAAAAAAGAGAAGACAGAAATAGAGAGGAAAAAAGAACCTACAACTTTAGTTTTCTCTTAAATAAAATGTAAATTTATAAATCCTGAAAAACCAATTTAAAAGACAATTATACATCAATTTTTATTTTGACAATGGGGGATTCCAAAACTTAGCACAAAGTTATTTCCAAAGTAATTCAAAATTTACCAACGTATATTGTCTTAAGAAAGGCATTTTGTTACTAAGATTAGTCTGTGTGTTCACCAAAAAAAAAAAAAAAAAGAGATTTATCTATGTTTATCTTCCTTTTTGGTTTAAATTTTCAACACATACTCCCAACAATCACCAAATGAAAACACTTGTTTGCCACCTGAGATTAAAAATGAAAACACTTGTTTTCCTGTACTTGCCATCCTTGTCTAGATTAATCCCAAGATTGGACAGGAGAAGATTAATTCCAAGTAAAATGCCTCAATCTCAGGCCTATGTCATTCCAAAGATTAGAAAATATAAGTAAGCAAACTCCATTAAAGATTAAAAATAACGTCTAACTCCCACTATTTGTATCACCAATTTGAATATACCTCTATTTTTGCTAAACCTTCCTTGGCCTGTTATAATAAATTCACTCACTATTTTAACAACAAAAATGTAGAATTATATAAGTAGCTAGCATTAAAAAGAGAGGCATTTTAATCTTGGGACATTTTAGCGTGTAATGTTATAAATTCGCTCACTATTTTAATTGAGTGAAAGGGAGAAGGGTTTAGCAATCAACCATGGCTCAGATCAGCGGACATTAGAAGGAAAAACATAATACATTTTATCTATTCAGCGGACATTTTATAAATTCACTCACTATTTTAATTAAGGCATTTTACCGAACATGGTGTATGCATGAAGACACACACAAAACATAGAAGGGTAAAGAGACAGATTTGAAAACACAATCAAATCCAAATGAAAAACAAATCACATAAAAATTTTGAGGCATACAAAGAGACCCAATCATTTATTAATTTTGAGACCCAATCATACAAAGAGACCCAATCATAAAAATTTTGAGGCATACAAAGAGACCCAATCATACAAAAATATTTTAGAGACCTAATCAATATTTAACAGAGACCTAACTGTTAAATATTTCAGACCCTAACTATTAAATATTTCAGAGACCCAATCATACAAAGAGACACACATAAAAAAATTTGAACCGAGAAACACAGATCTACCTTGCATTTGATCAAATCGTGCACTCAAATCTCATGAGTGATACCGATCTCTTTCTCGCTGGTTGCGCTACCTTGCATTTGATCAAACAGTGCACTCAAATCTCAACCAAGTTGCCATAAAACTAAGAACGGAGAGTGGGTAGGAGAGAGAGAGAGAGAGAGAGAAAACCAGAGAGAAGAGAGAGAGAGGAGGACGACTATGAGAGAGAGATAGGGAGGTGTGTTTGGTACTCATTAGGAGAGGAATTCAAAGAGGCAGACTATGCTAGATTTTGATTTTGGCCCTTAGATTTTGATTAAGATTGATTTGAATCGTTGGTTATAAATGTATCTCTATGACAATGACAATATCTTGCCACATAGGACATTTTCAAAAACTCTTCTCCCTTATTATATAGATATATATATATATATATATTTATAGAGGGAGTGAAAGAGGGCATATGAGAGGCTCAAAGAGTAACACGTGATAGCAAACAAACTTAGGCAACAAGTTTGCGTGGAGAGTAAGTTGGGTTTGGATTGGTATAGAAAATATATTTTAGTGTAATTCGATCCAAGAAAAATATAGGTTAAATATAATAAAAATATCATAATATTTTAAAAAAATATTAAATAATATTATAAAGTTTATTTTTTAAAAAAAATATTTTTTGATAGAAAAATATACAGACTATTAAATTTAAAATAATGTGAAAAACTATACAAAAAAATATACTATTTTTATTTATAAAAATTCGTGATTTTACAACAAATGTAGTCTTCGAAATTTTCAATTTCCAATACTTCAAAATTTAATAACAACTAACTCCTTAAATCATATGTTTTCAAAATTTAATATTAACGTGTTATTAAATTAATTAAACATTTGAAATATCATAGCTAATCACTATGTGATCTTCCACCTTGAGTAATGATAAAGAAAGCCTTGAGGCACTCAAGTGCTATGACTCTCACCTTGGAGAACAAGTTAAATATTCTATATAAGTAAACATTCTCATCACATTGAAGGTATCTTATCTCATTTTAACTAGTCATAACCCAACCCTTTTCTTTCTGTATATATAGAGAGAGAACTTCATTTTTTTCAATTCAGCCAACCCTGGTTGGACAATTCTGACGATGCTTTATCTTATAGGTCTTAAATTTTTGGATAGTCCAAATTAGTTACAAAACTCTGGTTCACTGCATGTGAGATTCAATATGCACAAAAACGAAATAACATAATTGACGAAAATGAAGTTTGCTATGTGAATTAAAATAAAAATATATATAATTACGTTAAAATTTTAAAACTTGTTAATTTTTTTTCAAAATCTCAAACAAGGTCATTATAATTTACCTTTATAAAATTGAGAGGACAAAGTGGTATTTAATGATTGTCAAGGAATTTCAACAATATAATTAATTAGGAAAATTGGAAATTAGTGTGTTTTCAAAAACAATGTCAAATTAGTGATAAATTTTAATAATTAAATCTATAAATGTATTCATAAATTTACAAATTTTTTGTGAAATGACCAGTAACTTGTAATTTTTTAATTTGTTAGTGGGGGTAGAAAGGAAGGCGGTGTACTGAGAAGGTGGGTGTCGGTATATTCTCTGCAGTCCGCACATCACCTCGATAGTAAAATCTGACCCGTATCACAAACCATAGCCTTCTTGTTCTTCGTCTCACTGCAAATCGCTCAAAGGAGATTCAAACCAGAGAGAGATAGCTCTATTAATGGGTTCGAAATCGAAGAGTCACAACCCACACACAGGCGATGGAGCGAGTCCTGGGTTCGATCCTCTAACCCCTCTTCAGCTTTAACTGTTTTGATCTGCTTTTTGAGAATTTCTGTTTAGTTTTTTTGTTTTTTCCTCCAAATTTCAGGAAGATCTTCATCGGTGGATTAGCAAAAGATGCAACTCATGGTTAGAATTCCCTTTTTATATATATATTTTATTCTTCTTCCCTCTCTCTCTCTCTCTCTCTCTCTATATATATATATATATATCTGTGTGTATTTATGTATATGCATGTACACAAACGTATATCAAACTTGAATTTGGGTTCAAAGACCTCTCCACCCATTGTCTCAAACTTGTATCGAACTTATTCTTTAATATGAGTTTGTCCGGTGGAGTGCTTTTTAATAAATTTGTACGCTAATTTGAGTGAGGGCTGGAGGTGATCTTACAACCCACTTGTTGAATTTTTCCTTTGAGAAAGAAATCAGAGATTCACAGTTACCAAATGGATCCAGGGACTAACTGCACCCATTTGCGTGTTTTGATTTGTGTGATTTGGAGGTTGATGACAGTTTTGGGTTTGTTTGATTTGTAGATTTTTATGTTTTTATTTTATTATTTTCTGGGGATAGATTTGATTCATCATTTTTTAACAGCTTGTTTGTGATCAAATTATGGGTGGTGTGGTTTATATGGTAAATTTATGGGTTGATTGCTGTTGTTTTTATTTGTTTGTTTGGTACATCTAAGTACATCAGTGATAGAGCCAATTAATTACCTAAGAAGGGGGGGGGGGGGGGGGGGGGGAGGAGGGGGTGGGTGGGTGTTCAAGGGGTCAAAACCCCTCTGACCATTCAGTTTCATAGTGTTTGTTTATTGAATTCCCCACCCACCTTTTTTGGTCTCTCTAGTAGAGGGTGACATCTTAACTGGGCTAGTGAACTTTGTGTTCTGTTAAGCCTCTCTGTAAGGGGGTGATGATTATCTTCATTTTGATTGGGCCTACGACATTTACATGTTTGGGGGCTTATGGATTGTCTCTGTAAATCTCTAACTTGCTTCCAATTGGCCAATTTGATGATGAACGTTATGAGATTGCCTAGCATACCTATTATTGTTGCAATGATTAACAGTAATTAGGTGTTGGGTAGTGCTTGTTATCTGATGTGGAATTGTTATTGATTGAAAACAGCTACTTTTGTTAAGCACTTTGGAAAATATGGGGAGATTACAGACTCAGTGATAATGAAAGATCGGTACACGGGGCAGCCAAGGGGTTTTGGATTCATCACCTATGCTGACCCGTCAGTTGTTGACCAGGTTATTGAAGATACCCACATCATCAATGGAAAACAGGCAAGATTCTTTTGAAATTTGGTGGTTTGTACTCTATGCTACTTGTGACTTCTGGTGCAATATTATTCTATATGGATGCATGGTTCCTTGCAATATAATGTACAAGGCTACAAATATTTACATCTCTTTCTCTGTATATATTGACTTGCTGTGTGAAAATGGGGTAGGTTGAGATTAAAAGAACCATTCCGAAAGGATCTGGCCAATCAAAGGATTTCAAAACAAAGAAAATATTTGTTGGGGGTGTGCCATCTGCAGTCACTGAAGGTTTGTTTGTTTCGTTGTTAAAATATGTAGATATCTTTTATTATTTGTGTTGTGTATTTAAAGTTGTGCAACCTGTTTTGGGCATGTTGAATTGATCAGATGAGTTGAAGAATTTCTTCTCAAAGTATGGGAAAGTTGTTGAACACCAGATTATTTGTGATCATGAGACCAACCATTCTCGAGGTTTTGGATTTGTAATATTCGACAGTGAGGAAGTTGTTGATGAAATGGTATCCAATGGAAATATGATTGATATGGCGGGTACCCAGGTGAGCTTAGTTCTATGGTCTCCGAGAAATCAGCATGTAAACAGATACATGTTTATCCAGGATATTGTAAAACTGCTTACTCATTTTTACTCTCTGGTATATATGCTAAGGCTTTTTTTTAACTGCATACTTCTTTGTATATTATCTCACTTGGAGTAATTGCTTGCGGGACTTATTTCTGATGTTAGGTCAAGTTTTTTACAGGCATAGATCTTCTCAGGAGGACACTCATGATAGTTTACATTCAGCAGAACTTAGGTTAACTAAGTTGCTTTGTTGTAGGTGGAGATCAAGAAAGCAGAACCGAAGAAAGCCTCAAACCCTCCACCTGCTCCTGCACATGGTAGCAACTCTAGGGCTCATTCTTTCAATGATGGCTTTGGTGAATTTGGCGGCTCCTATGGGGGCTTTGATGGCGGGTTTGGCCCTGGCCCCTATAGGACACCTGGAGGTATTGGCAGTAGGTTTGGTGGATATGGTGGGTACGGTAGCGGTGGAAGTGAATTTGGTGGTTATGGAGGTTTTGGCAGCAGTAGCTTAGGAGGCTACCGAGGTGAATCTTCCCTTGGTTATTCTAGTCGCTTTGGACCCTATGGTGGTGGGTTTAGTGCAGGTTATGGTGGCAGTGGTTTAGGTGGATATGGCCGAGGCGAAGGTTATGGGAGTTATGGGGGTTCAAGCTATGATGCTTATGAGTCTGGTCCTGGTGCTAGTTATGGTGGAGCAAGTGGGCTGTATGGAAGGGGAGGCTATAGTGGCAGTAGCCGGTACCATCCTTATGCAAGGTAGAAAAGGCAAGCTCTGCCTTAGAGGTTTCACACAAGTTTCTGTAGTTTCCCGCATTATATATCGTGGATTAATAGGTGCTATCACATGAGTACTAGAGGTGTCTCCTACCATTGCAACTGATGACGCATTTAAAGATCAGAATCTATTGTATGTCTTAGATGAACCTTGTAGTGTTTTAGATTTATATTTGGTGTCTGCTGTGGTGATCTAGCTTAATCTACCTAGTTTGTTATGTAGAACATAGCATCTTGTTTGTGAGCTTGCTACATTTTCCTCTAGTTGAATTAGAATTAGACGTTTCTCGTGTAATAAATTTATTTAGCTTTTATGTTTACTTTTTTAGCATTTTTGACTTGGGTCTTGTAACCATGACCATTTAGTCTGGTCTAAGATAGGGATTTTTCCTCTCATGTCCCTGTATGACTTGAGTAGCAAATATCACTATGGTTTTAGGCTACCATTTTAGATTTACATCAACTTGCAGGTAATAAAGTGGATTAGTGAGATGTCTATGCCGAAATATGAGCCACAACTCAAGCCATTTGAGCTACTAGTTCAATTAATTTTTAGGTCTTACAGGTATCGTCGATAGTTTACATTTTAAGGGCAAAGATTGTCTTGACTTTCCTTGCAGGTTGGCAGACAGATTCAGATACCCCTCTAGTTTTAAGAAAGATAAATTTCCTGCTGGGAAATGAGATGAAATAGTGCTTGACATTTACCTTATTGCATGGTTTTAGACTGTTGACGTTCATGATCAAGACAGCTTGCTTGCTTAATTTTTTAATTGAATTATGGAGCTGTTTATACTCCGTGAATCGGTGTAGTTTCTATTTACAGCCAGTTGTGTTGTGGATGCCATATCTATTTTCTTCATCCTCTCCCCTCGTTTTAGTGACAAAGGAAAACTTCTTCATCTATCTAATGCTAGCTATGCTCGAAACATCTATGGGGGTATAAGATGATAGTGACTTTATTTGTGTTAACTTGTGTACTGCTGGGATGTGGTGGAAAATGGCTTTTTAAAAGTATTGGGCAATTTGGATGGTTTTTAGAAGTTGTCTGTTCTAGTGAACTTGGAGTCAACGGTGTATTTTCGTAGGTACTGAAGACAGTATGGTCTGCTTCACAAATGAATGTCACAATGAATGTACCCCCTCACAGCTAATTTCATTGAGATTAAACCTGTTTCTAATTGTGATAATAGTGTATTTGTCAATGTTTAAGTTATTTATTAGGCAACCTTTATGAACATGTATGTGCCGGGGGTTGTAATCCTTGTGTAACTTGTTCTTGGAAAACAATTTTGTTGGCATTACTCACCTCCCAAATTTGTTTTTTCACTAGGGTTGATAAAACCAGACTCTTTGAAACTTCCTATTCTCTTCACCCTCTCCCTCTCCTGAAGGTTCAAGCCTGAAATAGGGCATTGTTTGGGTTTTAGTTTTATTTTCTAAAGATCTAAAGAAAAGCAAATGTGTATTTTTCTACAATGGGTATTTGCCTTCTTATACTGTAGGTTTGGAATCACGAGTCACACTTATTGTCCTAAAGTTTCAAAGCAAGAGAATTTGCTTGTTGAATCTCTCTATGTTCTACTGTTATATAAATATGATGGTTCACTTGTTCTCACAGCAAAAAAAATAAAAAATAAGAATTTTCAAAATTGTGTAGGAATCAAAATGTGCTGGTGTTGGAGCCCCCGAAATAATATCAATAACTAAGTGGAAGAATAATATCATCAACTGAATTTTGTTCTATGCCTAGGTCAGCTAACTTTCTCATTTCTCATTTCTCAAAAAAAAAAAAAAAAAAAAAAAACCTTTATCATTCATTATTCTTAACAATAATACTATATTTACTTTTATCAATTCAAAAATTATTGAGAATTTTCATTTTGTGATTCAGATTTATTTCATATGAATCTTATGCTATACAAATTAATTTTTATCATCCAATCACTCACTCCAAACTTTGTATTTATATTTTTATTCCATGAGGATTTTTTTTTTTTTTTTTCTGATTTATATTATTTGTTGGACTATTATATTCTTATGTCTATTGTTGATATATATTACATAGAAAAATGATATACACATTTTCTTTTTATTGTTACTTCTAGTTTGGTAATCATATACACACTTTCTTTTTATTGTTAATTTGTTATTTCTATTTTGGTAGTTATCATTATTCACGTTTTTCTTTTTTATCAATTGCATGCATATTTGTGGTATAATTTCATTGTGCTAGGGTTTCGAAACTTTCTATTTGATAGGGTTTAGAAACTCTAGATTACACATGGTGTTGAAATAATATTATATTCCTCCATTGTTGTGGTGAAACTTTGTGATCTTCTATTGTCACTTTGTGTTTGAAGTTCTATGTTCGTTTATTGTTGCTCTGTGTTCGAAACTCTATGTTTCTCCATTGTTGTAAGTCGAAGCTATGTTTATGTCCAGTTAATTTTGTTACAAACATATTCTTCAAAGGTCAGGTTTGTTTGATTTGGATTGGTAGAATGATGAAATTGCATAAATTGTTAATGATAGTGATAATGATAAAAATCATGATGAAGATGAGGATGTGAGTGATATTTTTTTTTTTAGAGATTGAGTTTTTTTTTTTTTGGATTTCTGATTCTGTTGCTGCCATTATTTCTATTTTGTTGTCAATCAGTGTGAATGTTCACATTTCACATTAGTTGAAAGTCTGAGAAATAAGTGTTGGAATATAAATTTGGACATAATTAATATTTTGTAAGATGTGAATGTTCACATATTATTAGTTATTTGTTGTTATACTTGTTGTTTGAACAATAAATTTTTGTTACTATTAAACAATTAAAATAGTCTTTTTTTTTTTTCCTTTCAATTTTGTTTCATGTTGTATTGTGAATGTTCACATTGGTATGAATTTAGTTTTTCTAATATTAGTTGCATGTTAATTGTAAATTGTGAACATTCACATTGTATTTTGGTATGAGTTTTTTTTTTTTTGGAATTTTTTTCAAAACTTAGGCCAAGTTTGGCTATCCTAAATAAGTACACACTTTTTATCTTTTTATCTTTTTTTCATCACATCATCTCTCTACTTTTCTACACATCTTTTCGTAAAAAGACAAAAAGTGCACTTATTAAGGTCATCCCAAACAATTTGTTGTCTTTTTTACCATGTATGTTGGTTGAACAATCATTTTTGTTATCATTGAACAATCGAAATATTCAATTTTCACTTTTTTTTAAAATTTTATTTTATATTTTCATGTTGCAGTGTGAATTTTCACATTGGTATGAGTTTATTTTTTTTAAACTAATTATTTATTAATAGTCAATTTGTGAACATTCATATTGTATTTTAGTATAAGTTTTATTTTTTTAAAAGTTAAATTGTATGTTTGTTGTTTTTGTTACTACATTTGTTAATTGAACAATCATTTTTGTTACCACTGAACAATTGAAATAGTTGATTTTTATTTTTCTCAATTTTGTTTTATATTTTCACGTTGCTGTGTAAATGTTCACACTGGTATGACTTATTTGTTTTAAGGCTAGTTATATATTAATTATAAATTATGAATATTCACATTGTATTTTTGTATTAATTTTATTTTTTTGGAGGCTAGTTGCATGTTTATTGTTTATTGTGAACATTCACATTATACTTTAGTATGTATTTTGTTTTTTCAAAAGTTAATTGTATATTTGTTGTTTGCTGTAAACATTCATATTATATTTTGATTTCATTCAGATTTTTTATTGCGTTATTTTTAAAATTTTCAAGATATAGGTTCAAAGTTCATAATTTGAGATTTTTTCTATGGAATACGGGGAGAGATTTCCTCTTTAGAATAAGGGAGGAATTTTTTTTTTTTTTTTTCATGAAATAAAGGAAAGATTTTCTCTATGAGGGAATATTGTTATCTATTAGCTTCAAAATAGAAACATGTATAAAAAATTAGGAAAAAGATCTGGACCGCTACAGGAAGTGACCCCCACGACCCCCTCTGTGACGTGATTGGCCAAAATTTTTGTTTTTCTCCCCCAATCACCAACCCCCACGTGTGTGTGGGGGAGGTAGGGGTGGGGCTTGAAGGGGTCTCAATCACCTCTCAAAAAATTAGATAGGATGATTTTGTCATATCAACTCAATGGAATATTAAAAAAGAACATGGAAAATAAAATACTGATAAAGAGAATTTATAAAATAGATGAAATAAAATACTTAGAAAGAAGATTTATAAAAAAACAACCTTTTTGCTATCCCTGATTTGTTTTTTTTAATTTGGAAATCACAAAAAACAAAATGATAAAATAGTTAACCTTTTTTTAACAACAATACTACGTGGTGTTTTGGGAAGTTATTAATTTTTTTTGTGATTTATTGGCTTTTTGTGCTAAAAAATTGACTTTTTTGTGTTTTTTTTTGTGTAAAAAAGTTTAAAATTAATTTTTTTAACTTCTTTCCAAATTGTCCCTATATTTTATAAATCAAAATTTGACAGTTATCAAGCACAATATTATATAAATTAGGTATCTCAAATTTTTTTTAAACAAATATCAATATTTAGTTTTAAAAAAAATTTGAAAATTATTTTTACAGACAAAATAAAAATAATGAATTTTTTTTACAAACACTGAAAAATATATTAAAAAAAAAACAAATGCAACCAAGTAGAGCCAAACAAAATGGGCTCGATCAGTCTGGGCTATACGGTGGTTGCTGAAAATATCTTGCACCAACTACGATGTCATTTTGTTATGTTTCCGTCATTTCGAAGATTTCCTGTATGCTGCCGGCCCCTCTCACATTGAATGGAAAGAGAAATTACGATTTGTTTGATTTGTATGCATAATTTTTTAAAAATTTTAAAAATTAATTTTTTTTTATATATCAATCAATTATTTTTTTCTTTTTTTTTCAATTATTTTTTTTCATATACATCTACTCAACTATAACAAAATATCAAATCATTCTAAACTCTCAAATTCTAAAACTATTTTCAAAATACACAACCAAACAAATCAAAAAATATTTTAAACTCTCTTTAAATTTTTAAAAAAAATTTGTCTTAAAATACAAACTAAACGGTATAATTGTGGGTTGCTTACACAGGTGATCTCGAGGGGTGTTCGGGAAGTTTGTTTTTTTTTTTTTGTTTTTTTTTTTTTTTTGAGTGCTGCTATTAGCACCTACCAAAATTCTTTAAACCCCTCATTTCTTTGGACCCCAACCCTAAACCTTAAATTTTAATAATATTTTTTGGGACACCCCACTTATTACCAAATCTACCCATATTCATAATATTTTTACAATGAAATGCACACTGTAATAACCCCGACCTCCGATTAATGCTAAATCATGATTAAATGTGCTTAACAGTAATTTAGAAGGAATCTGGAATTAATTTGCATATAATTGCATTATCCTTGTGTTTCTATCTGTTTGCCATAAAATGATATGTTCATGTTTTGACTTTGAACTGCGAATTGAAGGACTTATCGGCGCCCGATTTCGAAATTGATTAGTGTTTTAGACTAGTTAGAATATATGTGATTTTATGGTAGGTTTAATTAAAATTTGATTTGGCGCGATTAAACTAGATTAAATAACATTAAATTACATTAGTTCAATTATTTACCAAATTGCCCTTGAGTGGGCCACTTTCTCATACATTGTGTAGGGTTGATTCATACACCATTTTTCAGCCTCTTACCTTGCCAAACCGTGAGAGAGAGGGAGTGAGGGAAGAGAATGAATTCATCTAGAGTTTTTGGCTTGGAAATTGGAGGAATTGTAGAAGAATTGTATAATTGAGCTTGTAGATTTGGAATTGAAGGCCTAAGGTAGAGATTTCATCCCCTTGAACTTGAATTTGAATTGTTTCTTTCATGGTTCATGGTTAATTAGTGTCTAAAGCTATGAATTGGGTTAAAGTGTTGAATTAAGGATTAAATCATGTATGCATGTTCATATCTTAGCATGTTAAAGTGTTTTCATGGAAGTTCTTGCATGCACGCTCATATTCTAGCCTTAGTTCATGAATTCATCATGATTTTGAGCTCAATCTTACATTTGGTCATGTTTTAGAGCATTGGATTTAAAATGAATACTTGCATGTTAAACTCTTGCTTTGTTCTTGAAGTTTTGTTTGAAATTGTGTTTAATTGACTCACCCTTGGGCTTTGATTTTACAAATTGATCTTTGAAACATCTTATACTATGAGTTTACAAGTGTTTTCTGGAAAATGGGCCCAAGAGATCGAGTTTTGAGGTGTTGAATGCTTGGTTTGAGCTTGGGAGGCAAATCTGGACATTCCAGAATTTGGCTTCCTCGCTCGAGCGAAGTATTCCACGCTCGAGCGACCATTGTTTGTTCAGAGCTCCGCTCGAGCGAAGGAATGGTGACTCGAGCGTAAATTGCAAGCTCTCAGGTTTTTGGTGCACGTAGACGCATGCTTGAGTGACGAGACCTACGCTCGAGCGAAGAGCTGTGTCTCACGCTCGAGCGGGCATCGAGCATAAAATTTCAACAACTAGTACTTTTGTATTTTTACAGACCGCTCGAGCGAAGGAGTCTACGCTCGAGCGACCCCTCTGTTTTGACAAGCTCGCTCGAGCGAAGAAAGCCTCGCTCGAGCGAGACCCCTGTTTTCAGCAAATTTTGAATAATGTTTTTCAAGACATCCTTCCATCCTCATTCCATCCTAGGCATTCCTAGGCCATGTTTAAGACTCTATAGTGATGATTTAAGGTTAGAAACACACTAAGGACCAACGACATAAGTTTTGTACAATTAGAATGTGTGTTTCAAGTGTGTGTCCGTTATGTGTTATGTAGGTTACGTGCCGCATATCGTTTGACCAAGTTTACTTCGTCTGTCTGTCTCAAGGCCCACTGTGAGTAATAACTTTGTAAAGTTATGTTCAATTATAAATATTTTCTGAACAAGATGATCTGTTTTCTGAGATGATATTTTCTGTATGAATGACTGGTTGTCCAATGTTTCTGAAATGTATTCATGACATACTTAGCCTAGTTGTCTGTTCTGTTACGTCCCATTTATGGGTCAACTGTACGTCTCATGAGGCAATTGTTATGGATCCTTACGTCCTATTTATGGGTCAACTGTACGTTTCATGAGCCAACTGTACCGTCTCCGTGCACGTGAGTCAACTGTATGCCTTTATGGCCGTCCCTTATGGGTCAACTGTTTCTGCTAGTGCTAAAGAATGTATCACGTAAACCTAAACAAGGTTGATGATTTCTGTCTATATATGGTCTGGACAAGTTATGATTTTGATACGAAACTGAATTATGAATTCTAAATCTGTATGGACTCATTCATTGAAACCCTTTACTCTGTTATTATTCGCTGGGCTTTCGCTCACAGTTTATATTATGTATGTAGGTGAGCCGGCGGGTGACCAGGGCCAGAGTTGACGGCCTTCTGTCATGTTTTTGTCAGCCAACTATTGTGTCTCCCGAGGAGGTTCCGAACGAAAGCCTAATGCTATGGCTGTTTTTGTGTTCAGGTCTTGGGAAGTACATCCTGTAAATACCTTGTAAATATTGTGTATCTAGACAGGCATGTTTATGCATATGTATAAATAACAGTTTGAAATATTCTGTCCCATGTACGTTATCACAGCTCATTGGACCTTGTCTATTTTGTATTATTGCTTCCGCAACCCCTTATTTGCAAATCTGTATAGAGGCCTTTGGTAATCCACGGATTACTGGCTGGTTACGGTGCTAAACCTACAGGGGCGGGTTTGGGTCGTGACACACACCCACCTAATTTTTTATCCCTCTCCTTCTCTGACTCTTCTTCGACAAATCAAAACTCGCTCCTTTCATCCTCATCTCTTGAATCCACCTCGCCCCTGCTCTACCATCGCTCCTTTCTCTCTGCAACTCTCTCTCCACTTTCCAGTACCTCCAAAGCTTAATCTGAACCAAGAAGATCACAACAATCGAAATCGAAATAGACAAAATCGATGGAACCCACCGTTTTTCACACAAAGATTTGTAATCATTTTGGTTTTTGGTGGTTGAAGTGAAGAGAATGATTGAGAATAAGGAGTGGAAAATGAAGAAGAAAAAATAGAGTTGGAATATTTCCCTTCCAATTGTGTCTTTTCTTGTTTCTTTAATTGTGATTCGGCGAACACAGAGGTGTTCTTCTCTTTGCAAGAGCTTGAGGAGTAAGAGGTGACCTGAGCTTTGAGAGATTTCCATTAACGGGTGGTTTTGAATTGTGGAGATTAGTTTGTGGGGTTGGTGTTCTTCGTCGGTCGGGATTTCGACGACGTGGGTCTCTTTGGAATTTGCCATTGATTGGGAAATTCAGATGAGAAAGTGAAGATTGATGCGAATTGTAAGAATAGAAAACAATGTATATATATGGAAAACTAATTTCCATAATATTTCCATAATATTTTCAGAATAGAAAACTAATCTCCATAATATTTTCACAACGAAATGCACATCCACCCAATTTGTTCACCACTGTATAGTCGAAAAAATGTATTTTGTTCATAACTGTTTTGTCGAACAATAATGATCCTGTCAGCACTGTATGTCCGAACAAAATTTGTTCATCAACGTGTAACTTGAATCCATTCCAATTCACAACTTAAAATAACATGAATTAAATCTATTCAAAATACATTACTTAAATCCATTACAATCACTCTTTTCCATTCTAAGTTAGGTTAACAAAGAAAATTACATAACTGACTATCTGCATTAATGTTCGGAACCTATGTATTGAACGAAAGGATTATGTTCAGTACTGTATTACCGAACATAATTCTAACAGTCAGAAATCAGTACCGAACAGCTCGAACGCAACAAGAGCGACCGAAAACGACCGAAAACGACTGAGAATGTTAATACAAGACAGATAAACTTAGTAATGGAACAGCAGCCTCATTAGAATTGTTGTCATCGTCCTCCATTGCTCTACACAGTGAAATAAGTGATGAAGTATACGTTATACTTGAAGCAAAACTTTCAAGTTCAATAGCGTTGATGATGGTGATGAAGATGACACATTCAGGATTTAAGATGATTATAAAAATAATAGATTTAGGGTTTATATTAGTTGGTTATGAAAAGTAATAAGTTTAGGGTTTACAAACATGGAATACGTATAGTTGGAGTTGGAGGTAGAGGTGGGGGTGGGGGTGGGGTTGGGACGTGTCTAATATTATAGAGTATTAGTTCTTATTGATAGGTGGGTGTTCCATTTAATAATGTCTTTTAATGTAATTTTACTTTAAGATATAATTGTAATAAAAAAATATTATAAAATGGGGAGTCCAAAGAAGTTTGACAGGTGTTAATAGCAGCATTCTTTTTTTTTTTTACTAAAAGACAAATTAGTTACAAAATCAAAAAAAATTCAATCCAAACAAAATATCACATCAAACTTCATAATCATTTCACTTTTTATCTCACAAATATCACATCCAACCACAAAAAAATTCAAATATCTTTCCAAATACAAAAAAAATTTCTCTAACAATATCCTACAACTAAAAAAATTTACAAAAAAAATCTACTTCCCAAAACACCCACGTAACAGGTTACACAAAGGGATTGTTTGAGATAACATAAATAAGTATACTTTTTATCTTTTTACAAAAAAAATATGTAAAAAAATAAAAAAATAATGTGATAAAAAAAATTAAAAAAATAAATTATTTTTGAGTTTCCAACCTTGACCTAAATACTTTCTCGTCAAACATTAGACCCTCGTGTACTAGACTCTCGTATACAAGTCCCCAATCCAACCCAGCGATCACTAGCACAACCGCAGAGTCTCTCTCTCTCTCTCTCTCTCTCTCTCTCTATTCTGGTGCAGTGTGTCACTCCGGCATCACACAGCCACCGTAATGGGAGGCCAGTTGCGGTACCAGATCGGGCAAAACGCCTACATCAAACTCATCCTCCATGCCCTAAAGCATAGATCCTCCGCCGTCAACGGCGTCCTCCTCGGCCGCCTCTCCGGCGGCGACTCCAACCCCGTCGTCGAGATCGCCGACTCCGTCCCCCTCTTCCACTCCCAGATCGGCCTCCTCCCTCCCCTCGAGATCGCCCTAATTCAGGTCTCTCCTCCTCTCATTCTTCCAATTCTCGATCTTAGGGTTTTATTCTGACAATTATATTTATTGATGATTATCCATTGGAATAGATAGAAGAGTACTACGGTGCTCAAGGATTGAGTATTGTTGGTTACTTTCATGCTAACGAGAGGTTCGATGATTTTGAGCTCGGAAATGTCGCCAAGAACATTGGCGATCACATACACCGATACTTCTCCCAAGCTGGTTTGCTTTTGGTAGGTTTTGAATTACGCCGTAATCGAATTCTGTTTGTTTTGTGTTTATTAATTAATTAATCTATTTTTGTTGCTTGAATTTCAGTTGGACAACAAAAAGCTTGAAGCTTTACCCAAGGGGAAGGACAGGAGCCCTGTGATACAGGTGAGTTTACTGTTGTTGCTGTAGTCCTTGTTGTATACTTATCTGCATGTGAGTTTTAACTTTTTAGATTTGGTTCTGTGATTGATTGAAGGATAAAGTTTTCTGATTTATTATTGTCATTTGAATCGATTTAATTGGGAGGATTACGACCAAAACGAAAGGGAAGAAAGAAACAAAATATTTGTTGATATGATGATATATAAAAAATTCAGCAGAAATAAAAATTCTGGATTTCCAGTTGACTGTTTGAGTTGTATTGTAGATTATGTGCCATGTTGATATTTACAATGGATGTGGTCTTAGTTATGTCAAAACAGATTTTGTATTTCATTGCTCAAGCTTGTTAAATCTAATGATCTCTTGTTACTAGTTTGAAATGCGTTGCTTCTATGTAGTGACATTATCTTTAGACCAATGATGTTGACAGTCTATAATAAGCCACTCATACTCCATTCTATGTCCTTTAGCCTCTCACAACTGGAGTGTGAGGGGTTAAAACTGGACTGCTGATATCATTGCCCTATCTTTATCCATGTAATTTGTCATGCAAAGACAATTTGACCGTCTGTCAATTTGCCATAATTATGTGGTTTTGCTTGATGCTTATTTGATCTATACATGAGTGTCTCATTTTTTAGCAATTACTTTCAATAACATGTGGTGAGTATGGTAACCAAACCAAACCAAACCAATTATCTTATAAGTATATTTATGTTATATAATAACTATTATATAATATATAACTATTGTATTATATTATCTTCTAAGTGTATTTATGTTATATAATAACTATTATATAATATATAATTATAATAGTTATTAGTTATAATATATAATAATAATAATAGTTATTATAATATAATAATAGTTACATATATTATACTCCTATATGGATAAAGACGGGGGAGACAGAGGGAGACAGAAGCAAAAGCGAGAGAGAGGGAGACCACCGATCGCGATCAGTGAGAGAGAGGAGACCAGCGATTGCGCGATCGCGATCAGCGAGAGAGAGGGAGACAGAAGCGATCGCGATCGCAAGGGAGGGAGAGAGAGAGAAGGCGAGAGAGAGAGCTCTGAGTTGAAGTGGACTGGATCGTCGAAATGGACTGGATGGAGGTCGATTGGCTCGAGAACGAAGGCTGAGAAGTCGCTGACCAGGTTTGTACTCATTTTCTTTTTCATTTACTCTTCTCCCGTGTCCCATGGCGTGTCCAGATTTGGACACGCGTGTCTCTGCCGTGTCTTCGCCGTGTCCCTCGCAAAAAATTTAATTAAATTAAGGGGACACGCCAGATGCCGTGTCCCGTATGTCTCCCCGGCGTGTCCCCGTGTCCCTGGCGTGTCCCCGTATCCGACACCGCCACGGCTTCCATTTTGGCATGTCCATGCTTCATAGCACAACACTCCTCCTTTACTTGGGCTTGGGACCGGTGGAGTTGTTAACAACCCCGGCGGAGTTATGTGGTGAGTATGGTATTATTGAAAATAAATTAAATATTTAGACATCATAGTAAACTGGCACTTTTATAGATTGATTCAAAATTCATTTCTCTAGAGGAACGAGTTTCTAGGAGATATATCCCCGGATTATTTTTCTTTATTAATTCAAAATTTTATAAGTCTTCAAATTTGGTCTTCTTCTTCTTTTTTTCTTTTTGGTTTAAGCA
Organism: Camellia oleifera; assembly: GCA_022316695.1. Classification (NCBI taxonomy): domain Eukaryota; kingdom Viridiplantae; phylum Streptophyta; class Magnoliopsida; order Ericales; family Theaceae; genus Camellia; species Camellia oleifera. The sequence goes on from CM039309.1 coordinate 158,561,914, forward strand.
ATGCTGTGCACTAACCTGAGAGTTGATCCTAGCTGAGGTTGCCAATTTATCCTTAATGAGAAATATTATGCAAAAATAAATATTGTGCTCATATTTGATATCATCTTAATAGGTTGCACTTAGGCTGGCTTGAATTAGATTATCTGTCACTTCTATGAATACATTATATTTGTTGTTGGAACATGATGATACAAGTTTTATGGTAGAATAAGTAAGTTTGAGGTAAAATGCATTAATGAAAATGAAGTTTGGCAAGCCTTTAGGAGTAGATGGTATTCATATTCAGACTTACAGATGTTTTTGTGAGGTTACGTGTCTTGTCTTGGTTAACAAAATTATTTAATTAAATTTTAATGTCTAGAAAATGACTAACTAGCTGAAATGCCGGGGGTGCATAAATGGCCTTATCTTGTCAGGTTGTGTTTTTGGTATTATTCAGTGTGTTTGGTTTCAGTTTTCTGAAAATTATGTTTTTTGTTTTTTGTTTTTCGTGTTTTTTTGTTTTTAATAAATATTTTAAAAATTTTAAGCAATTTTTATTTTTATTTTTTTAGATGCACCTTACTTAAATGTATCTAAATAGTAAAATATTTGTAAAAAATTAATTAATACACAAAAATACGAAAAATGTACTGAATTTTGGCTTCTTTTTCTTTTTTTTTGTATTTTTGTATTTTTGTATTTTTTCGTATTTTAGTGTATTTTTTAAATATTTTTTTCATAAATATTATACTTTTTAAGTGTATTTATGTTAGGTGTGCCTACAAATTTAAAAAAAATTTCCTTAAAATATTAAAAAAATTCATTGAAAATATTAAAATACGGAAAATAAAAAAGTAGAATTTTTTGAAAACTGTTTTTTGAAAATCAGAATCAAACAAGCTGATTAGTACTTTGACTTTCATCCTAATACTGGATAGAACCCCTAAAGAGAAATTTCTCAACTGTGGCTCCCTTTTTCACGCAGATGCAGTAACATGAATTTCTTAGTTGTTTGAGTAGTATCGGCTCAATTTACCCTTGTGAAACTATTATTTTAAGTTCATGTTGTGAATTTTTTTCATTATTTTGTTATATTTTAAATATATGAACACAATTTTTGCATTGCAATCTCAGTTGTCCTTGTTGCACATTGGTTTGCATCGCATGTGGCAGACCAGTTCTGCTGAATTTGACTCATCTAATCATCCTATGTCTATTTTGAAAAACTGAAATGTTGCTACCATTGCTGTTCTCTAAATCAGGCTTGTTATATATTTGGGCAAATTACACTTTCCCCCATCAAACTATTGTCTTCTATCACTTTACCGACCTGAAATAAAAATTGTAACAGTGAACCCCCCTCATCTACTACTATAATTCCCTCTTATTCAGCTTTACACAAGAGATTCATCCAAGAGTTGGAAGCTAATTGGAGATGGAAGCAGCCGATTAACCATGAAGGAGCTAGCAGCAAATATAGTACTGTTGGACTATATTTCAAATCAGAAATGGCAGGATATTGTTGATTTTGATGACCATCTCGATGACATTAGCAAGTAAGAGCATGTGTCAAATTCCACGTACCATTGTGCTTGCAGTGCTGCATTTTATTGAATTTGACATAAACATATTGCAATTTGCTCCTCTTTGCAGGGACTGGCTGAACCCTGAACTCTTCAGTTCATGAGCATTTGGCAAAAGTTGGCTAGCATTGGTGTTACTAATTGTTCTTACTCAGTTGTTTATGGCTTGAATTTTGTATGACGAACGACCCACAAACAAAGTAAGATGTGGGAGGTTGAGAGTTTATGATTGTGGAAGATCTTGGTGATGTATGAGCTGAATATTCATTATCTCCTCTTAGATTCTAAAGATTCTTCGGTATTAAACTTAATTTTCTATTTAAAGGAACACGTTAGTTGAAGGTTTCCGGTTTTTGTTGTGGAATGAAAGATCTCTCTCTCTCTCTCTCTGTGTCATTTTGCCAAACAAAGTCCAGCTTTTGAAATGTTTGATAGTACATGGGTGTGGCAGTGATGTCTTTCTTTCTTTGTAGCAAGTAATTGTACTTGACCACCACTAGATAGTTGTATGCAGGTGTATGAGGTTATTTCTCAGGCTATATGAGTTGTTTGTGAAACTATTGAAGGCATGTGAATTTCCTTTCCTTTTACTTTTTGGTAACGAGAACTATGAAGAATTTAACTCTTGGAAATATGTTTCAGAGCTCTAATTATTGAGCTTTAAGGGAGCTCTAAATAAGTGGGTTCCATTTATGATGTGATGTGTGTATCTTTATTTTGTTTTTGTTTTTTTTTTTGAGCTGTCACATTATTAGAGCTCTCTATCATTGCTGTTAACTCTTGTAAGATAGCCCATTTAGTCATTTCTAGTTTGATTTAAAATATGTGTGGATCTCTTTCTTCTGATACACTGTTTGTTTTTCCAACTGCAAAAAGGACTACAACCTAAGATAGTTGGGTTCTCCTTGGGCTGTGTTGGTTTTCAAATTCATTTTCAAATGTCCTAATCAGATACAGCTTTAGAGATTTGATTATCAAGTATGGTGGAGTAGGCCTTATATCCAATTGAATTCTCAACTCTGTGGTTGTGCATCAAAATTTTTATGTTTTGATATTAGTTACATAATGCAGCTCAAAATGCATATAGGTGTATAAAAAGATAAATAGGGATTTCGGATACAAGCTTGAGGAATAATTTTTTTGCTTCAAGATTTTTATTGAGTGTTAAAAACATGATAACAAAACTTTTGAGAATGGTGGACTTTTGACAGTTACAAGTGTCAAATTTTAAGGTGTTTTTTTTTTTTTTTTTTTAATTTTAAAAATACAACCATGCTTCAGACCCTCACTGGGGGTCAACCCCCAGTGAGGTGGCACCATCTCATTTGCTGAAAAAAAAAAAAAAAAAAAAAAAAAAAAAACAATTTTTTTTTTTGGGACCAATCTCAACCCTACATCCATGACCTCCAGTGGGAGTCTCAGGCATTTTTGTTAAAAATATTTCTTTTGTTGACTAATGAAAATCAAATTTATTTAAGTGAACAATATTGTGAAACTGGTCGCTTCCAAAAGTGATCTTCGTCTTGCCTTATAAATGGTAGAATTGAGAGGGAAACCATATGGAAGACAATACTTGGATCACTGTACAGTCTCAGCAGCTCACACCACTCTATTCAATTCCAACTGTTAAAGAATTTGCTAACCCTTTTGTGAATTCAAATCTCAGTCAGTCCAAGCAGGTCTGGCCAACCGTAATGGTTCACTCTCTACCCTCTCTTGTATTCTCACTCCACCTTCACTCCACTTCCCACCCCAACCAAATCCACCCCTCAAGAATCCATCAACCACCCACTTCAGAAACCTTCTCAAACCTCCTCTACAGCTTCAACTCACCATCCGAGCTCAAACAAGTGCACACCCACATCGTCAAAACCAACACTCCCCTTTCAGTCCTCCCCTTCTCTCGAGTCGGCTCAGTTTGCGCCTTCACTCCTAGTTTTGCTTACGCACAACAAATCTTTGATCGAGCAGAGAAGCCCCAGATTGTTGTGTGGAATTCTTGTTTGAAAGCCTTTGCGGAAAGTGAATCTCCGGTTGATGCAATTACTTTGTTCTGTCGATTGAGAGAGTTTAATGTATGTCCTGACTCTTTCACGTGTTGTTTTGTTCTCAAGGCATGCACGCAATTGTTGGACGTTTTGAATGGTAGGATTTTTCATGGGGTTATTGAGAAGCTTGGGTTTCAGTCGAATTTGTTTTTAAAGAACTCGATTGTTCATTTGTATGCTAGTTGTGGTGAGATGGACATTGCTCGGTTTCTGTTTGAGAAAATGCCGCAGAGAGATGTTGTGACTTGGAATATAATGATAACCCGATTGGTAAAGCAGGAGGATGTTGATGGGGCTTTCGGGTTGTTTTCGCAAATGCCGGAGAGAAGTGTGAGGTCGTGGACTGCAATGATTGCGGGTTTTGTCCAGTGTGGGAAGCCGAAGGATGCGATTGGTCTTTTTACGCAAATGGAAGAGGCTGGTTTGAGGCCAAATGAAGTGACTGTGGTGGCTGTTCTTGCAGCCTGTGCTGATTTGGGTGCACTGGACCTTGGCAGGAGGATTCACGACTACTTGAACCAAAGTGGGTTTGGAAGAAACACTCATGTTTGTAACACTCTGATTGATATGTACATCAAATGTGGATGCTTGGATGCTGCGCGTAGAGTATTTGATGACATGGAAGAACGGACAATTGTGTCATGGTCGACAATGATCCAAGGGCTCGCAATGCATGGACAAGCAGAGGAAGCACTAAAACTATTTGCTAGGATGACCCGAATAGGCATCAAGCCAAATGGGGTCACCTTTATCGGTCTGTTACATGCTTGTAACCACATGGGATTGATAGATGAGGGGCGTAGTTTTTTTGCCAAGATGACTAATGATTATAGAATAATTCCCCAAATCAAACACTATGGTTGCATGGTTGATCTTTTAAGTCGAGCGGGGCTTCTTCAAGAGGCCCATGACTTCATCATTAATATGCCTATCAAACCGAATGGGGTGGTGTGGGGAGCTCTTCTTGGTGGATGCAGAGTCCACAAGCACATTGAATTGGCTGAGGAGGCAATTAAAAACCTTCTTGGATTGGACCCGTTGAATGATGGATACTATGTAGTTTTGTCCAACATCTACGCAGAAGCAAAGCGGTGGGAAGACGTATCAAGAGTGAGGAAGTTGATGAGAGATCAAGGGGTGAAGAAGACGCCTGGGTCAAGTTCAATCACTATAGATGGTGTGGTCCATGAGTTTGTGGCCGGAGATGAGACCCATCCTCAAGCCGAGGAGATATTTCAAAGGTGGGAAAAGCTGTTGCAAGAAATGAGGCTAAAAGGTTATGAACCAAACACTTCAGTGGTTCTGCTTGACATGGAAGAGAATGAGAAGGAGAAAGTCCTGAATCACCATAGCGAGAAGTTAGCTCTGGTTTTTGGGCTCATGAAGACACCAACCAGAACACCAATCAGGATTATGAAGAACCTTCGTGTTTGTGAAGATTGTCATGCTGCTTTGAAACTAATATCTGGCATTGTTGACCGAGAGATAATAGTGCGTGACCGAAACAGGTTCCATTGTTTTAAAGATGGTTCTTGTTCTTGCAAGGATTATTGGTAATGTATTCTATTGCTAAACACATTGTGTGATTTGCATTAAATTTGTATACACTTAAAATTCAATGTACATCAAGGCATTATTCTGTCATTTATAATGCTTCTTAAGCAATTAACCTCCTTTTTCTCTTCTTGTTGTTTGTTTTTTTGTTTTTTTTGTTTTTTTGGTGTGCACATCAAGGTTATAGTATATTGGTTTATACCTTTGTAACTCACGTCAAGTGAGACAAGAAGAGTAGCAAACACCAACACATATTTGGCAATCCATATGTGGAAAAGCATTGGTTAAAGAATTTCAGTGAAGATTGGTTGTCCTCGACAATATTGATTGATGTCCATGATACTCGATACTTGATACTTTCTAGTCTATTTTTGACATTCAGGTGTGTGGTCACTTTGAGACCTTGTAACTCTGTCCCAAGGACTTGAGAAAAGGTGGACACTACTCACTTTCTACCTAAAAACAAAATTAACCCCCAACTGTGCCATTGTTTTATATTGTAATCCCCCTCTCTCACCACTTGAGACTAGTGGGATTTATATCCCCCTCTATCATGTGGTTTGGTAGTAATGAGTTTGAGTTTTTGATTGAGGCTTGGGATTGAGACTTTTCCTTATCCCTCGTCTGGGATAAGGATTAAGTCATACTCTAACTCATCTCGAAAGAACATATGTAGTATTCTCGAGTTTTGTTTTAAGTCTCTTATGTCTATTCTTCAATGGTAAGAGTTTTTATGTCACGCATTCGGAGAATAGGCATAGAGAGAGGTAGGCTCCTACTCTTCTTCTTCTGCTTATTTATTTAAATAAAGCAAAATAAAAGGAGAAAAAAAATCCCCCCCGTCTACGTATATGAATAATGAAAATTGTGATTCATTGAATTGAGCTTTTCATAATTGCTTTTATATTATCATTGTATGGGATCATGCCTCTTTTTTTACAAAGTATTTGTGGAATTTGCAGCATTTTCAGGCATATAATTTTAATGTCACTTGGCAATTACTTTTTCAAAGCTGTTTCTTTTATCTACGATTCAAGAGAAAATAAATAAATAAATAAAGAGAAAGAATGGAACAGGACAGATTCTATCCTATTGGCAATCAAATCCAACATGGGTATTATTAGTGGAATTCAACCAGTCACATTCACGCAATTGTAAGTGGTAATTAAGGAATTAAAAAAAAAAAAACAACAACAACAACGCCCAATTGGTACACATTAATGTGTGTTTGAAATATTTATAAATATTTGTATCAAACCATGATACATAATGTAGAGTTTAAGTGTTGTAATAAAATGTATATTTGACATACTTATAGAATGCATATTGTGACAAATGTGTGCCACAGAATATGTAAATAACACTAACCAAGTTAGAAACAGGGTGGCCATTTCATTTTGCCTATTATGTTGGAATTTTTTTGAATTTTTTCATTTATAGAAAACTGATATTGATTTTGTTTGTACCTGTTCTTTCATAGACACATTCTAGCTGTAGAGTTCTTTTATGAAATGCTAATGAAGTAAAATTTATTTAAATGTACTTCCAAATTATTCTAGCAGGCCTTGGATGTTCATGGATACAAGACAACTCCAAATGCCCCGACACTATTGCCGACAATGGAAGGAGGCAATGCCCATTGCATTCCGTGTTTCCCACCAAACCTGCCGCAGTTTCATCTGTAGAGGACCTTTTTGAATTTATATGTTCCGGTCCCCTTTTAAACAAGTTGGGTCTGACCACGGAGATGGTGGCTGAGTCCATTAACAAGTGGTTAGAGTATGGATTGCATCTTTGCAGATTGTTTCAACTCAATGAACTCTACTTGACAAGACCTCAGAAAGCTAGGCTTTATCACTACTATATACCAGTCTTCTTATGGTGCGAACAACAGATTTCTCTTCACAGTTCCACATTTAAAGATGGAGAAGACGTCACTCCTTTAGTGGTATAAATAAGATGTTTGGATTTTATTTTTTCCCCAGACATGCGTAGCTATTCAATTCTATTTTTATTTATTTTTGTTGGAAAGCTAGAGAAAATTATAAAAGATAGGAAAATGTGTGAACTGCTATTCTGGCATCTTTTTGTGATGCAGATTGGTTTTAGTGCTCCGCAAGGTTGTGGAAAGACTACACTTGTCCTTGCTCTAGATTATCTTTTCCAAATCACTGGGAGGTAGATTGCAGAAATGATCATATTTTCTGTGTAGATGCAATCTTGTCAATAGTATGAATGAAATAACAACAAAATAAAGAAATTTGTTACTATTGATTCGTGTTAAATCTCAGGAAGTCTGCTACTATATCCATTGATGATTTCTACTTGACTGCCGCGGATCAGGTAAAATGTATTCAATGGAATCTCTGGCCCTTGCTTCCCTTCTTTGTTTTTGCATTTTCTGATGTAATTTCACTTTGATTATAGGCTAAGCTAAGAGAAAACAATCCAAAAAATGGACTTCTAGAGGTAGCAATTAACACTTTTCATTCTAAAATCTCTTAACTCGAGAGATTAGGTAGCCCTCATTAATAACTGGGTAATGGAGATTATTTGCTCACCTGCAGTTTCGTGGAAATGCGGGAAGCCATGATCTTTCATTGTCTGTTGAAACACTGACTGCTTTAAGCAAACTGACTAAAGAAGGTTGGTGGTTTTCCTTCATTTGTTTTTCTTTGCATTGTGTTCTTATTTTGTTTTTTGATAGGTTACCATGTGTAGTGGGAAATGAATTATTTGTCTGTACTTGTCAGGTATGAAGATGAAGCTACCCCGATATGATAAAGTAAAGCTCCCAGCATCACTGCACATGCTTGTTTTCAACTTTCGTCCTTTCAGTTTAAGGTGCTTATCATAATTGTTCTGTTATGCAGTCTGCAAACAGTGGAAGGGGTGACAGAGCTGATCCTTCAACATGGCCAGAAGTTGAAGGGCCTCTAACGGTAAGGAGGATCTTCAACTTATAGCATGCAATAGCAATAGGGGTCTGTTTGGATGGATGTGGATTTTAAATCAAGGGATTTGAGGTTAAAAATATTGGAAAGTTAGCTATTGTTGGTGAACAGAAAAGTTATAGAAGAAGATAAGTTCAGATAGAAAGAGATGTATTTTAGTAGGATCCTTGTGGCTAGAAGAGAATTCTTAGCATGAGATTTCAAATAACTACTTTTATATAATTATTTCAAATCCATCATTATAAAACTATTTAATTCAATCTTGAAATTCATAGGTAAAACTATTAAATCTAAATTTGAGTTGTTCTCCTTGAATTATTAATGTCAAATCCATGCTTTTCTACTCCACATCCATTCAAGCAGACCCTAGGTGTTAAAATTTGAATGTGTTGAAAATTATGGCTCACACATCATCTTCCATGCGCAGCAACTCAATAAATATATTATCATTTTAATGAATTAAAATAAAATATTGATTATTATTTTTTATATATTGGACATGGACCAATTGGCCTAGGGGTCCAATTAACATTTGATTGTTGGGTTGGTGTGGTTGGCTTGTGGGCTCAGGTTACATTCCTAGCCTACTCTTTCTGCGGGAAAAAGCTCTAAATTCTGGTTGTCCTCACCATTATTATTCTTTTGGCTGTCATTTAGGTTGTTCTGTTTGAGGGTTGGATGCTGGGCTTTAGACCTCTTCCAGTTGAAGCTGTCAAAGCTGTCGATCCACAGGTCTGAGTTCTCAAAATCTATATCTAGAGGCACATCTAGTTTCTGTTTGTTACAGATTGTCTCTTATGTTACTCTGAAGGGGGCCATTTTAACTCAACTTGAAGCTTATTTTTACAGCTGGAGATAGTGAACAAAAACCTAGAAGCTTATTATGACGCTTGGGACAAGTTCATAAAAGCATGGATAATTATCAAGATTAAAGACCCTAGTTGTGTCTACCAGTGGCGATTGCAGGTTGGCCATTGTGTTAATATGCTTTTGCAGATCAAAAAATTATTATCCCGTGCAATACTTGTGTGTAACTAGTCATGTGGGGAATTTGCAGGCAGAGATCGCTATGAGGGCAGATGGAAAGCCCGGGATGTCTGATGAGGAGGTGGGACTATTTTAACTCTTATTGAACGTCATATTTCAATGATTCAAAGAAACTTTGAATTTGAAGGTTTGATAATGGGGTTATTTCAGGTTATGGACTTTGTTTCTCGGTATTTGCCTGCATACAAGGCTTATCTCCCTACACTATACTCTGAGGGACCAAACGGGTCAGATCCAGAACGTCTCTTTGTGGTTGAAATCGATGAAGGAAGGAATACTATCCTTGGTAACTAGGTGATGAGTACTGTTTGCAGGGAAGCCATTTTTTATTCTTGTAGAATGCCATTGGAATGGGCATATACATTCGGAAAGAGCATTATTTATCTTTTGGGAAAAGTGGTCAAATTTACATCTGATTGAAACACAAAATGCAGATGAAATGATGATTACATTATACAAATTGTTTAATGAAACGCAGATACACTCCGTTCTTTTTTCCCAATCTAATACACAATAGCAATTACAACAACAAATTTGATTTGCCTTCTAAAGTATTTGTTTTATGGTTCTTTTGGAATTTGCTTTCCATATTATTTTCTTAAGTCCCCAAGACAGTCTCCTCTTTGTTTTCAGGTTGTGGTTGTAGGTGCATTGTAATTGATAATGAGAATTATGAGGGCCAAAAAAAAATAAAATAAAATAAAATAAAAGCCCCTTTTAGACAATGATAAATTACAAATACACCTAAAATTTAATTAAAATACGAATTGTCTCTTGTGGTTTTGAAAATTACATTTCACCCACTGAGACTTTTAATTTCATAACAAATCGTCTTTTCTATTAATAAATCATCAAGTCAATTAACAATTTTTAATGATATTAGAAATATGTTTCAATTAATAATTTAAGTAATTTTATTATTGTATAAAAGAACAATTATGAATTTTATTTTTTTAGTTAATTCTATTAAATAAAAAATACTAACAATGAAGTATTTATAGACTATGCTTGGAAAGGTTTTGGAATCATAGTTCTATCCCTACATTTTAGTATGATGTTTGGTTTGAGTTTTGAAAAATTAATTCCACCCCTCCTTTTGAAAACTTGTTTCAGGTGGGCTTTTAAATTTTGAAATTTTGCCTATCGGTCGTTCCCCTGAACGTCTGGCCGGTTGACCAAAACAGTGAGATTTTTTTTTTTTGTTACAATTGCCACTTGTTTTTGTTTTGTTTTTTTATTAATAAAACAATATTTTTGGAATTTTTAAATTTTTTTTATGAGCGTTTAATAAATTTTTGAGTTGTATGTTTGGTTATGAGTTGTAAGTTTTTGTATCAGATATCATATGTCACATCAAAATTTTTTCACTCAATTCAAAACTCTTTTCAAAACTCTTTCACCAAACAAATTTTCTACACTCAAATCATTATTTTAAAACTCACAAACTCAAACTACAATTCCTATTCTCAAATTATATTCAGAAAATTCTACCAAATGTTACCATAATTTTTTAAATCACATACGATAATTTATATTTTAAGTAAATTTAACGGTGTATTTATAATTTACCTTTTAGACAAGTATCATGTTTGTCTGGTAAGAGACTGCCCTGTTGCAAGTGATGTTGGGTTTTTCTGTCCATGGAAAAAAATAATTATTAGTTTATTTTTGATCTTTTGGGAGTGATATGGTTCAATTGACATTTTGGTGTATGTTACTTGGTTTGTTTCCAATGGGTTTTCTTCGACAAACCAGCTGCTAGTAGGAGAAACATTCGTCTTGGTTGGTTTTGATTTTCAGAAAATAATTTTTAAAAAATTTTATTTTTTTATTTTTCATATTTTAGTATTTTAAATAATTTTTTTAAAGATTTTAAACATATTTTTTTATTTTTAAATACGCTTAATATAAATACACTTAAAAGGTATAATATTTTATGAAAAAAATCTTTAAAGAACTACACTATATAACCAAAAAAAAAAAAAATTCAGTATATTTTTCGTATTTTTATCTATTTATTAATTTTAAAAAATATTTTTTCCTAAATATTTTACTATTTAAATATATCTAAGTAAGGTGCATCTAAAAAAGTAAAAAAATTACTTAAAATTTTAAAAATATTCACTAAAAACAAAAAAATACAAAAAATAAAAAAAAAACTCAATTTTTAGAAAATTAAATTTAAAAAACTGAAACCAAACACACTAATTTGTCTTCAATATTGTAAACGTGCTGCAAAGAATTATTAGTACCGTTTGGTTTAAGTTTTAAATTAATATTTTGATCAAAAAAATTAAAAAATATGTAAAACTCTTTTCAAAATTATTTCTCTCTCTCTGTAACAATTCGAAAATTTAAGTTGTCCTTCAAATTTTATATTAGTATTATTTAATTATAAATAAGAAAAACCCTACATGTTTAATTAAATATCCCGTAAGAGTAAAATAAAATATTAAATGTTGCGGGTGTATGAGATAAAGTGTAATTTAAATATGGATTATTATTTGGGGCCAAATTAATAGAAATATGGAATTATAATACTAGTTGGGCTAAATTAAAATATAGTAAATAATAATAATAATAATAATAATAATAATAATAGTGGGTGTAGTAGTAAAATAAATAATTAATTTTCTGTGAGTATACGATAACAACTCTGATTGGTAGCTAGAAAAAGGCGTGGTTTGAATGGCCCAACACCAAACGACGTTGTTTTGGTGTTTTTTTTTTCCGCCATTTTCTGAAGCAGAAAAAGAAGAAGAAGAAGAAGAAGAAGAAGGAGCTGGGTTTCATCAACATCAACATCTTCATCAACATAATCATCAACAATTTTTTTTATTTTTTTATTTTTTTTTCACATCCAGAACTACTAAAAAAATATATATATATACAAAAAACAGATTCAGATCCAGAACAACTAATATATATATATATATACAGAAAACAACATCAACATCATCATCATCATCAACAATTTTTATTTTTTATTTTTTTTTTCAGATCCAGAACAACTAAAAAAAATATATATACTTATCATCTCCAGATCAACATCATCATCTTCTTCAGATCATCATCTCCAGATCAACATCATCATTTTCAGATCGGAGAAGAAAAAAAAAAAGAAAAAATAAGAGAAGAATTGGAGATCGGAGACGCCAGCAACGGTCGGCAGCGACGACGTCGATCGACGACGATCGACCCTTTTCTCTCTCTCTTTCTCTTTCTCTTTCTCTTCCTCTTCACCTTCTTCTCTCATTTCTCTACTCTCTCTGCTTCAGCTTCAGACATAAAATGAGGAGGAGAAAAAAGAAAAAAGAAAAAAAAAAGCCCAAAACGAGCTGTCGAGCCATTCGGGGCAAGGTAATTTCGAGCTATAAAGGATTATTCATACGATAAAGTATAATTTAATTAATGATTAATTTGTTTATATAATTATATTAAGAATCTGGGCTAAAGTGTAATTATCCTAATTATTTCTTAAGATAACTATAAATGTACGAGTGAATTAGAAACAATCTGTGGAGGATTTGAATTGGCCACGTGTTGGCTGATGAGTGGTCTCACCTCCCTATAAATAGGGAGAAGTTGCTCAATCTGGGAAAGGAAAAAGAAGAGAGAAAGAAAGGAAAAAAGAAAGGAAATAAAGGAAGAAAAGGAAGAAAAAATAATAGAAGTCGAAAGGGTCTTTGATAGTAGAAAAAAAAAAGTGAGGTATTAAAGTTAAGATGAGTTATATTATACATTGAGTTATCATAATATATTTTACATATGTTTTGACTTACCATATTTGTTTTATACAAGTTATGTTTTATAAATTATTATTAATTATATTAATATTTCAGTTACGTGGATTAATTTCTGAATTCTATTTGTTTAAAATGAAACCCATGAATATGTTTGTTTATATTTTAAAGAGTATTTGACTATAACCTTATAAACAATTATGTTTTGTAAGTATCACCACGGGAGTCCCACGCCTTGGGGGACATAAATAACCATCGGCATCTGTTTGGTCACCTTGTGGTCCTCTGTCTATCATCAATCCACTGATACTCTGATCTCTGGTGTGGAGCAAAGTGCTGTGTGGAGATAAGTGCTACACTATTGTGGGAGCCACCTCTATAATCTGTACGAGTCACCTCTTGAATCCGTATCTCTGTTTTGACTGTCACTCCTGTGACCTCTGTTCTGTTTTGTTCGGTACTGTGGTTATGGTTATTTATTTACATAATATCAGCTTTGTTACTTAAATGATTATTTGTTCAGACTAAGTTATCTTAAATATTTTAGTTATATAACTATCCATGGTTATTTTGTATCATTTATACTCTTGGTATAATATTTCTCACTCTGCCATGTGCTTACAGCTGTTTACCAATTTTTAAGAAATAATGCAATTTAGAAATAGCTTTTGAGAAGTCTTAGATGTACACACAACACTTTTATGAATATGTTTATATGTAAATATTGGCCTTTTTGGTCAATAAATTTTGTTATAAAAATAGAAGTTCTAATGATTATTTTGGTACCCTTACTTAAATATTATTTCCGCTTGCGTTTATTAATTTGTTCAAGGTTGGCCGGAGGTAATCTCAGTTACTGGCCATCACGATGCTTAACCCTTGGGTACGGGGAGCGGGTCATGACACACACACACACTCTCTCTCTCTCTTATATATTTTTTTTATTAATAAATCAATCAATCACATTTTATTTCTCCTTTCTTCTCTCTCCTCTCTCATTCTTTCATATTATATATATATATCAATTAATCAATTTTTTTCTTACATCTATCTATTCAATTATAAAAAAAAAAAAAAAAGAGCAATGACACATCTCTTTAATTTTTAAACTATAATTGAGTTCTAATGATATGACAGGGAAGAAAAAAAAGTCAAAACATTACATTAATGGATGAGATCCACCCCCTAGAGCTCCTTTAGAGCTCTCAAACATTTAAAAAAAAAAAAAATTACAAAACATCCAAAATTAATTTTCAAAACTTATAACCAAACAAATTTTTAATTTTTAAAATTCTTTTCAATAACTTATATTTCAAAATACAACTCAATTTAAAAAAAAAAACTAACCTATTAAAGTTTTGATAATCGACACTTGAGAAACAATAAATGATTACGAGCAAGGAGCATAGAGAGTTTTAGATTGGCATGTCTAGCCCGAAATCAAATTGGAGCATATTTTTGGATATTTGTGGGCTCACTATAAAGCTTACATCAATAATTCGAACCGTTTAATGTGGACGACTCGTTGAGTATTTTATCTCTATAAAAAATTACATTGATCGAATATTGATAGTTACTTGATTGGATCAAATTTGTTTCAACACTAAATATAATTATAATCTAATCAAGTGACCATTAATATTTGATTTATGTATTTTTTACATAAATGAACTACTCCATGAATTATCGAGACAGACTCATAATAAGCCTAAAATGGGTTGGACGGGAACATCCGGTTAAAATATCCAACTAAAAACAGTTTGGATCCTTTTGGATTCTATGACGTCTGTAGTGTTATTATTAATGGGTGAGACTTGTCTCCATTCTATTTTGTAGATTGGATAGTGTTATTAGACTTGTGGAATCTATCAAGGATCTTATTTCGATAATCTAAACTGTTGTGTAGAGCTCGTCAAGTACTTTATCCCTGTAAAAAATCACGTTGATTGGATGTCGATAGCTACTTGATCGGATCAGATATTTATCAACAATTTTATTTTAAAAATTATATTTACCGTTGACAAAAATGTAATCAGATCAAATAGTTATTGATATCTGATCAACGTGATTTTTTATAAGAATAAAGTATTAGACGAGTTCTATATACTGAATGGTTCGAATTATTGAAACAGGACCCATGATAGGCCTCCGCGGTTCAAAAAAGCACGCTCTAGTCCCTTCTTAGACTGAAGAGAAGCCTGCCCCATTATTATTTGATTTAGATTCTTTGGTTGAAAAAAAAAAAGGGGGGGGGGGGTTTAAATCTTAAAACAAAATAAGCTTTAAATTTTGGAAAATTTACCTATAAAACTCATCTTCAGAAATGGTGATCCGTTTAATCCTAAGAGTTTTTTTATAGACCAATTAGTCCCATTGATTTTGAAAAGAGAGATTTAATATATTATTTGAAAATTAGATTTACTGTTATACCCTTATTTTTATTATGTTTTTATTTTTATTTTTATTATGCTAGAAAGGTAAAATACACAATTTATGGGAATCAAATTTGGAATTAACTTTTATATGAGAATCTTTTTTATTTGGAATGACTTGAAATGTGAGATTTTTCAAACATTTCAAAAATATTATAAATGATTTGAAATATGGGATTCTTCAAACATTTCAAAAGGAATACAAAAACACATTAGTAAGTTTTGGACAAATGTATAATTTAAACTATAACACTCCAATGTAACACTCAAACATAACACTCCAATATAAGACTCCAAAAAAACTTTTTAGTATACTTTTTTCAAACGTAACACTTAAATGAAACGCTTAAAAAAAAAAAAAAAACTCCTTAGTGTAACACTCAAATGTAAGATTTAAAAAAAAAATTTAATATATTTTTTCAAACGTAACACTCAAATGTAACACTCCAAAAAATAACTATTTAATATACTTTTTCCAAACTTAATACTCAAATGTAAGACTTCAAAAAAACTCGTTAATATATTTTTTTTCAAATGTAGCACTCAAATGTAATACTCTAAAAAAAACTTATTAGTATAACACTCTAATGTAAGATTTCAAAAAAATTTCTTAGTATACTTATTCCAAACTTCATACTCAAAAAAAAGAAAAAAAACAAAAAACTACTTAGTGTAACACTCCAAAATAACACTAAAAAAAAACTCTTTAGTGTATTTTTTCTAAATGTATCGCTCCAAAAAGAGGATATGAGATTCTTCAAATCATTCAAAAAGGAGTACAAAAATTCTGTAGTAAGTTTTGAGCAAATGCAAAATTTTAAACTGTGAGTGTTACGCTTGGAAAAATATATGAAAGAGTTTTTTTAGTGTTTTTGTGTGTTATATTAGAGTGTCACGTTTGACATTACATTGATTGGAGCGTTACGTTTGGAAAAAGTACACTAAGGAATTTTTTTTTTTTTGTATGTGTTATATTGAAGAGTTATGTTTGGAAAAGTGTTACGTTTGGAAAAAGTACATTAAAGAGTTTTTTTGTGTGTTATATTAGAGTGTGTTAAATTGAAGTGTTACGTTTGGGAAAAATTTGGAGTGTTATATTGTTATGTTTGAAAAAAATATACTAAAGAGTTTTTTAGTATGTTACATTGGAGTGTTACGTTATTAGAGTATTATATTAAAGTGTTACATTTTTGTTCGTACTGTGAGATTTGTTTCAGAAGGAGGAAAAATCCAAAATCTTTATAGTACGGATTGTACAAATGTGTAATTTCACATTTAGAGAAACCTATTTTAATTCTTAAAAAATTAAACCCAAATGTGTAAGTAACTATCATTTTGTGTAATTTTCACTTTAATGGGACTTTTGGGTTTATAAGAAAAAATGGAGGACTAAACAGTTCACAAGATCATATTTTGAAATTTATTGGTACTTCACCCTTAAATTTTTAATTTTATCAATTTAAATTCCAATCTTTTGATTTATTTTTAATCTAAACTATTTACTAATTTTTGTTAAGTAAAATTAATGAAAAATAATATATATTTTAATTATTATACTCGATGTAAGTATATAAAAAATATCTAAAATATCATTTTATTGAATTTAATGATTAAAATATTATTTTTTTTATCAATTTATTTAACAAAAATAGACAAATAATTTAAATTAAAAATAAATCAAATGATTACGGTTTAAATTAAAAATTTATTTTGTTACAAGACTAAAATTCTTAGTTTATTTATTTACTAGTGTATGCCCTTGCCTAAAGGCACGGTGTAAATAATTTTAAGATTAAAATGCAATTATAATTTATACGTATTATGTTGAAATTTATAAAGTTTGTGTCATTTTTGATAAAGATACTGAAAAATAATATTGAAATATTTTTCTTCTTAAAGAACTTATAACAATTTTGCTTGTATTACACACTCTACAAAACTCAAATAAAATAACAACTCCCCCTAATCTTAATGCAAATTAAGAAACAAACATATAGGATTTAAAGTTATATTATATATCAAAATATAAAAGGCCATAAAAAAAAGTGTAAACACTGAACGAAAAACAGAAATAAAATTATACTGTCATACACCAAAAGAGTAGGTTAAAACTTTACAAAAAGTGGGTTAAAGCTTTACAAAAGATGTATGCTTTACAAAAGATGTGTCACTAACATGTCATACACCAAAAATTATATTGTCATACACCAAAAATATGTATGCTTTACAAAAGATGTGTCAATAACATGTCTTCAAATATGCATTTGCCCAAACTTCTTCCTCATTACTTTCCAAAAAGTCTTTGTATCAACTTTTATGTATCCCCAATGAGGAATATGCACAACAATCTGATAATTTGTGGAAACAAAAAAAATATAGATTAGTACATTTGTTGGAAATATACATGTCAAAATACTTTGAGATTGAAATTACCTTATTACATCCCCATCGAAGCAAGGTAGTCGTATTTCTCCGTTTAAGCTCCATAGATTTTTCGGTCCAATCCTACAAAAGTCCAAATTTCAAAATATTATTAAATTGAAATTTTTTAAAAAGTTATATAATCAACAGACATAAATCTACGTGGTTACCTTCTAATAAAACGTCATTTCATCTGCATAGAATACTACAGCAACACTTTCAGATAAACAATATTTGTAGTAGAATTCAAATTATCTTTAGGGAGGAGAATACTTATACGATCAAAGGATGTACATCTAGACAATGCCACATATAATTGCCCATGGCTAAACACTGGTATACGCAAATCAACCCCAACAAATTTCACAGATTGTCCTTGAGATTTATTAATGGTCAAGGCATATGCCAATCGGACTGGAAATTGACGTCTTGTCATTTGGAAAGGCATTTCTGAAGAAGATGGTGTCAAAGATATCCTTGGTATGAATGCCAAATTGCCAAACTTTTCTCCAGTTAAAATTTGAGCTTCAATTATGCGAGTGCCGCACCTAGTAACCATCAATCTTGTACCATTACATAGTCCATCTTTCGGTGCAATGTTTCTCAACAATATTATAGGACAACCCACTTTCAACTCTAACTTAAAGTTGGCAACCCAGGAGGATCCAATGAATTTAAATATTCATTAGGGTATCTATTTGTAATGGTAGGATCAATTTCATTATCTTCGGACATTTTATCTGCGGCAAGATAAGTATATAATCTCCCTGGAAAGATATTCAACGCAGTTGTATTAATGTCACTGACATCATCGTTACGCGCAGACAGAATTGTGCGTTCAGTTAAAAATGTTGGGGTTGACGTCTCTATCATAGTCAATTGTGGATAAACTATAGAGAGTAATTCATTCAAATCTTGACATTTGTGTATTGTTGATGGAAGGTTAACGATTTCTTGAGGATTGGTCCCAATCTAAAAAAAAGTGAAATCAATAAAAAAGTAAGTGTAAACACAATTTATTAATTTAAAATAATCTATATAATACAGGTTAAAGTAGTGTTACCTCTATCAAGAAATTTGCAAAATTAGCATTTTCATGGCCTTCATGATTCAAGCGCATATTCAAATCCAAAGTCAAGATATATATATGCTTCCATAGAACAGAGTGTCTTAATGATGCATTGACAATTTGCTCACAAACTCCTTTGGGTATAACTGGTAAGATTTGTCGAAAGTCTCCTCCAAGAACAATAGTAATACCCCCAAATGGCTTTTCACTATCACAAATATCCCTCAATGTACGATCAACTGCCTCAACACAATGTCTATGTTGCATAGGAACTTCATCCTAAATTATGAGTTTTGTTTCTCTAAATAACTCAGCTTGTAATGATTGTTTGCTAAACCCACAAAGTGAATTTTCCAATACATCTAACGGAATGGAAAATGTTGAATGTGCAGTGCGACCTCCTACCAGTAACAGTGATGCAATTCCAGACGAAGCCACAGTAACAACGATATGCCCACGGCTACGACATTTTAATGCAATCGTATTGTATAGAAATGTTTTCCCTGTTCCAGCACCCCCATTCAGAAAGAAAACAGTTCCTTTATTTTGGAAAACTGAAGAAGTGATTGTATTATAAGCATTCCGCTGTCCATTATTGAGACAATCAATAGTAATTTGTGGATCTGCATGTTGTGCCTCACTCTGCAGTTGTTGATGTTCAACTATCAATCGATTACCAACTACTGCACTCCAATTTGCAGTAGGTTGTGGCATGGGTGGGAAGTCAATTAAACTTTTGCCTGATTCATGAAGCATTTGATTCAAAAGATGGAGACCATAATCTTCAATTTGAGCCTCAGTTGGTTTAGAAATGACAAACAATGTACAAATCTTATGTGCAAGATCATCACATATATGCGTTGAAAATTGATTCCATAATGCACATGGATTTAGTGGAGAACACTGGGTGAGAATAATACTAAACAATCTCCTCAATTGATATCCAGTTTTTATGACTGCAGCCTCTTTCAAGCATTGTATCCATTATTCATCATCTTCTAAAAGCCCCCTTGCAACACATGCTAATTTAAATGTATCATGCACAACATTATCGACCGTGCGTAAAGACTAAAACGACTTTGGTCCTTTGACAACGGTTAGTAACAAACATAGATAAAATCTTTCACCATAATTAGGGCTAGCAAAGTACATTCTACCAATTGCATATCCCCTTTCTCTTGATTTCCATCTCTTTTCTGACTTGAGCCAAACAAAATGTTGTGGAAATTCTTGATAAGTGAATGGACATTCATCTTCACTGGTAGCACAATATGCAAAGAGGCCAGTAAGAGTTGACATTTGTTGACCAGCTCTAGATTGAATCGTTTGTAATGACTCTTCTGGGTTAAAAACAACACGATGCATTCCAGGTAAATGAAGTGCCAATCGTACAACTGTTGGCATCTTTGCATGCAAAGGATGGCCAAATATTCGCCAAGCAGCTTCTGGAGGTCCAATATACCTTGCATCGAGATATTGTTGAATCTCATTTATCATTCCTAACACCATCGTTGTACGATCATAACCCTTATAAATGTACTTATGTATATACTTGACACATCTCATTCCGGCACAAACTTCCACATTTATATGACAGTTGAAAAGTCTTGAAAGATATGCATTGTATGGTACGACATCCCTGTTATCAACTTCTTGCCTTCTCACAGTATGTACTTGACCATTATTGCGACGACGATAGATAGGATATCCATCTTGATCCATAGTTGTTGTTTCTGTGAAAGCTCGAAGGTATCTCTTAGTGCATCTACCATTTTCCATACATGGTGCTTGCGGATTTCGAGCACCACATGGTCCATGTACCATACAACATTTGACAGTTTCAAAAAGCATAGGATCATCTTTTGGGTCTGGAAATTCTGCACAGACCAATTTGTCTACTTGAGCATATGTCCGAATTTTGTCTGGACCCTTGAGAAATAAAAGTGCATGCATATAAGGGAGGCCTCGTTTTTGAAATTCAATTGTAAAAACATGTGCAACTTTATTTCCAAACACTTTATTTTTTTCTATCTCCTTCATCAAACATTTTCTCTTCAACTCAAAAACACGGGCAATTAAATCAGGACGATCAATAGGTTCTTGATATGGTAATAATGCTGAAATAATTTCTGGCCAATTGGGATTTGCAGTCATGGTAAGAAAAATGTCTGGGTGTTGGTTGTATCGTGTGATAGCCATTGAATCTTGAAAGATTTCAAACATATGTCTAGGACTACCAGTAAATGAAGATGGCAAAACAAACCTTTGACCAATTTGTCCAGGTCGCACATAATCTAGATCCATATCTGACAACTCTTGGTAAAGCTCAGCCCGAAGTTTCCCTTGATTAAGCTTGTAGTATGTCAATCGATTTTGCTCAGTTGAAGCCCAAGCATCTACTAAAAACTCTTGAAATAGTTTCTCACCTCTCAAAATTGTTGAATACTCTGTGGGTCGTTCAAACAAACGATAACTATAAAAATTCATTTGAGTAAGTCGATCAGTTGAAGGTCGATATAGCGACCCCGGTCTTTTTCCCATTTTCCCATTTGATTATTGTATCCGGACTTACGTTCCGTGGATTCCGCTGTTATATTTGTTGTTGTTGCCCTTTAATTCCTTATTCTTGGGTTATAGGATGTGTTTAGCAGGTTGGTTGCAGATTGGTTGGGTTTAGAAACCAAGTCTGCATGTTCAGTTTTTGGCTTGGTCGCTCGAGCGAGCTTCTCTTCGCTCGAGCGAGGTCTTCGTTTTTGGTTCTTCGCTCGAGCGAGCCTTTCTTGGCTCGAGCGAGAATTGCGTCCAGTGCTAGACCTGAGGGCAGTGTTAGCTGGCTCGAGCGAGATTCTCTTCGCTCGAGCGAACTGTTAGTTCTTCGCTCGGGCGAGCCTTTCTTGGCTCGAGCGAGGATTGTCTGTGTCTGGTCGCTCGAGCGACCAGGTCTTCGCTCGAGCGAGCCTGTCAGACTTAAATACGCAGCAGCGTGTTTTAATTCAGTTTTTGAGCCCCTTTCATATTCTAAACCCTAGGTTACGAGTTCTCTCTCTCCCAACTCACCTTCTTCCCTAGGATTGATCTATCTAGAGTGGATTTCTACCCTAGTTCCTTCACAAATAAGACAGAGGAGAGTGAGGGCTTTCATTTAATCTGAGCAATTGTTGGTTTGGAGCACTTTGAAGTTTGGGCATCATCTTCATCTTCTTCTTCTTGAGTTATTTCTTCGAGGTAGGGATTTCCTACTCCATTTATACGCTTTAATCCTAAGTGTTGGTATTTTGGTATGTGGGGGGGGTAGTTTAGTAATTTTGGTATGTGGGGGTAGTTTGGTAATTTTGGAAGAAACCTTAGGGTTTTGGTTTAGATTAAATTGTATAATTAATTTAATGGAATAATGTGGAATTTGGTTTAATTCATGGAATTGGGAATGTTAAATTTACATTCATTGATGTATTTATTTCTTGTTTAGAAATAACTGTTTTGGGTTATCGGTGGAGGGTAGCCATTGATTGTTGTAGACCTTGCATGTGGCTTAGGTATAACTGGAATTAAGTCATTTATGTTGACTGTTGAATTAATACAGAACATTACTTGTATTGATTATGTGTTGTATATGGCAATTGCGTGTTTCATTGCATATGCATGTTGTTTGGAGAAGATAGGGGATGAACTCCACGGTTTAGGGGAAGATATGGGATGGACCTCTAAACCGGATTTATTGGGAGGAGATAGGGAATGGACTCCAGTAGCATCACTCTTACGTGTGCTTATTGATTAATAGACATATGTCTATTTATTGTTGATATGATACATCACTAAAATGTGTATCAGTTGGGAGGTATGGAAGTGAATTGATTATGATTGATACAATACCAATATGTGTATTTGTTATGATTAGTTCTAACTTGAATTGTTATTCCTGTTGAATTGGAAGTAATGGTAATAAAAGATGAAACCCTGTTGAATTATTTG
This sequence comes from Camellia oleifera, assembly GCA_022316695.1. Lineage (NCBI taxonomy): Eukaryota > Viridiplantae > Streptophyta > Magnoliopsida > Ericales > Theaceae > Camellia > Camellia oleifera. Next base: position 158,584,716 of record CM039309.1, read on the forward strand.
GCCAGGTTCTGAGCCATAAGTGGAAAGTAAAATGCGCCGTAGACAATGTGTCATAGGCAGTGTAGACATTCGTGTCATGTATATTGTAACTCGATTTTAGTGTGTTAACCATGTATCAGATGCTAATACTTTAGTTAATTCTTATACTTGGTTTAGTATTTCTCTACTGGGCTGTGGCTCACCCTATATGGGAACTTTATTTTCAGGTTCAGGCGGTTCACTACCTCCAAAGACTTAGCTTGTGAGGATTTGGACTTGAAGATTTGTTTTATTTGTTTTAGTTGTTTTATTTAAATGATGTAAACATTCAAGCCTAGGGCTTTATTTGTTTTGAGTTAGAACTCATGGATTTGTGTCCAAGTGTTGGCTTGGCAAGATGTAAGCCCGTAGGGCATTTATTTTGATGCTTTATTTCATATTACTCTGATGATTTAAATAAGATAATGGTTTTCTTTTAATAATGCATGCTGTGTTTTATGTCTAATGGGTTTAATTTTGAGGGCGTTACAGTCGATCATACTGAACATTCCACAATTTCAACTCAGGTTCCCATCCAAGCTCACCATATGGAAATAATAGAACATAATGTAATGGCAAGTATGCTGGGTGACATTCATTAATTTGCATCAACTCATTATTTCCTCGGAAATGTAAAATAATATTTTGGGGAGTCATTTTATTATACTTAAGGGATTATATCATATTTTGTTGCTGTGGGTTATTGATATGGATAGAAGAATCACTTGATGGTTTATACTAGTAAGGATTTTTATAACCAATAGTGGTACAAAAGTAATGGTTTGGTTCGTTACCGGTATGATTCGTTGAGACTCATGTAGTAGTCGAAGAATGTTTGTTAGTGCATTGGTAAGTGCTCGAGTGAGTTGGTGGGTGACCGTAGAATGTATTATATTACTTGAGTTTAATTTCGAGGACGAAATTTCTTTAAGGAGGGTAGGTTGTAAAGACCCAAATAAAATAGAATAAGATAAAGTAAAAATGAGGTGGAAATTTTTATTTTATTTTTCTATTTTAGTTTATTTTATTTTTTTTATTGAAAGAGACTTACTCACCGAAAGTGATTAATAAATAAAATAAAATAATAGAGTCCACATCAGGCAGAGTTTCATTTTGTAATGCATTCCCTTTAATCATATGGCAACTGGGCAGCATGTGGAGGAATAAAATATGACCACTGAGGCTTTAATAATCTCTCCAGCATCATGATGGTTCGGTGGTGGTAGAATAAACTAATAAAACAAGAGAGTGGGAATCTGTTATTATTTTGAGGGCTGTATGCTTATATGTAATGCTTTGTTTGTATGCTTTGAAGGCATCTTTGGGTTGCCTATATAAGCAAAACCATGTGCTGGCTTTAATCAACTCCACCCACGTTTCCACTTAACCATGTTCGTAACATCATCATCAGCTCAACTTTCAATCCACCTGTCTGATATAGAGAAAATCAACCTTATTATTGGTTCTGGTGGAAAGAAGGTGAAGAGTATTATAGAAGAAACTGGGGCAGAAGCTATTGACACAAAGAGAAAGAGGACAAAGCCTCACAATTTTGATACCATACTACCCGCTGGGTGTGTGTTGCTGGGTGCCACTGCCGTGTGTGGTGTGGTGGTGGTGTGCATGCCGTGAGTGGGTGTATGCTTGTGTGGGTTGTGTGTTGTCATGCATGGGTGGGTTGGTGATGCTGGGTATGTGAGTTGTTGCTGTCCACGGCTGGACTGCCGTGAGTGAGATGTATGTGTGTGTTGGGTCTCTCCTGGCTGTGCACGGCTGTTATGTTGTTTTTTAGAGAGTGTGTGTAATGTGTATGCTGTAATGGTGTGGTGGTGTGGTAGTGTGGATCATGGTGAGTTGGTGCCGTGTGTGGTGTGTGGTGCCAATGGTGGCAATGGAGCCGTGAGGGAGGGAGAGAGAGAGACCCGTGGGTGGTTGTGGTGTATTGCAGTGGGAGAGAGACCCGTGGGTGGTGAGTCCCATGTAGATCCTCCCTCGGCTGTTTGTGTGTGTATTAACAGAGTGCTGTGTGTGATGTGTCCGTGTGAGAGTGAAGGTTGGTGTGCCGTGAATGCATGGCTGCTGGGTGTGATCGGGGAGAGAGAGAGAGAGATGCCGAGGTGGTGTGTTTATTAAGGTTAGAGACAAAGTACAGAAGGGACAGGTTCTCTGCATCATTGAGGCCATGAAGTTGATGAAGGAAATAGAATTAGAGTCATGAAGCCAACATACTGGTTGGGCATATATAAGAATATTGATAAAATACCATTGGTGGGCTGTCCTGTTTTAGTAATTCATGTGAGTATTCTAATTTTCAATACGTGTTGTTAAAGATAATGGTATTATCGGATTTAGTAGTAATCAATTCATTTAAAGTGCAGAGGACGAAAAAGGTGTCGTGTGGCTCTAAGAAAATTTAATCTCTGTTGCCGAAAAAAAATTGAAAGCTTCAAGCTTGAGGTAGGGATAACCTACTCCTCTTTATGAGCTTTGTCTTTAAATTTTAGCATTTTGATATGTTGGGGGTTGTTGGGTAATTTTGAGAAAGTTTAGGCTTTTGTGTAATTTTACAAAAGTTGGGGTTTTAAATATATAAAACATATATGCATGTTTAGCATGAAGAAATGGAATGAATGTTGAAACATTGATGAAAATGGTACCTTAGGGTTATAATGTTCATTATGGAAAAACGCCCTAATTACATTGGTTAATTAATTGGTATAATTAATTGTGAGAAATGAGGAATTGAATTGGAAATGTTGAGATTGGGAATGCATGGGATTAAAAGGTGTAGTTGAATTATTTATCGCTCACCTAATTGGAATGTTGATATATTATCCATTTTGTGTATTTATTTTCTGTTTAGAAATAACTGCTTTGGGCTATCAGTGGAGGATAGTCTTGATTGTTGTAGACAATGCATGATGATTAGGCAAACTAAAACTAATCAATTGAGTATGCTATTGAATATAGCGGTTGGAAGAATACAATAATTTTATGTATTGATTGATTGTATATGATCTATGTTTATATACATGTGTTGTGTGGGAGGAGATATGGGATGTACTCCACGGTTTAGGGGAAGATAGGGGATGGACCTCTAAACCGGATATTGTTTGGGAGGAGATAAAGGATGGACTCCGTTGATACAGCACTAAAATGTGTATCAAGTGTGGATTATGGAAGTGTTTAAATTGATTTGATATAGTACTAAAATGTATATCGTTATCAATTGTGAAGTATAGAAGTGTTTCTATGTTATGTTGATATAGCACTAAAATGTGTATCTTCGGTAAAGTAAGGAAGTTGTTTATGTGTTTTTGATACAGCATCAGAATGTGTATCCATTATGAATTATGAAAGTGTTTAAAAGATGAGTTACAATCTCATTAAATTATTTGACTAAGTGTTGAGTCTTGTTTCAAACTCAAAGTTGAAAGGAAATGGAAAATGAACTGGAATATGGACTTTAAAGTTATGAAACTGTAATATGTTTTTGAAATGATGTAAAGGGTATGGCCAGGTTCAGAGCTAGGATTATGAATTAAGAAATGGAAATTGTTATGAAACATGGATACATTTGTCATGTAATTAAAATGAATTTGATGAATAGTTTAATGATTCAATTGATAATGAGATAATTGAATGGGGGAATGGAAAATGAAATGGAATAAGGACTTGAATGTCATGAAACTGTAATGTGTTATGAAAGAATGTAAAAGTGTTGACCATCTATCAACTGTTAATCTTTTAGTCATTGTTCATAACTGGTTTAGTATATTTCTACTGGGCTGTGGCTCACCCTATATGGGAACATCATTTTCAGGTACAAGTAGCATACCACCTCCAGGGACATAGCTTGGGAGGCTAGAGGCGGACAGACTTTTGTTGTCTTTCCTTGTTTTGATGTATTACATGTAGATTCAAGCCAAGGGCTTAATGTGTAATTGAGTTAGTACTCTCTTTTTGTAACCAAGTGATAACTTGGAAAGCTGTAAGCCTTTAGGGCATTTGCTATGTTGTTAACATGTAATACTTTTTGTAATGAATTACTCTGATGAATAAAAGGATGTTGATCTTTTATATATCAATGCATGTCAATATTGTGGGTTTAATGTTATTATTTTGAGGGCGTGACAATTGTCTTGGGTAAAAAATTCTTTTTCTTTTTACCAATTTGGTGTTAAAGAAGGTTGTCTTGGGTTAATACATTCCTTCGATCTTTCTCTTTCTCGTTCTCGTCGCAAGCGTTGTCCTAATTGGTATGCAGATCATGGCTTTTGATTTTTTTCACGTTCTCGCCGTGCACATTGGGCCAATGCAGCTTTTGATAACACATTATCATTGTGTGCCTAAAATGAGAATATCATATAAGAAGGTGCATAAAATGTGAAGATTAACTAACTTGCTTCCCTTTCATCATGTATTTTTTCTTCCTTTTAACTAACTTTTCCTCTTCACTCGGTTAAGTTGTAGTCATATAAGAACCAATGCATGTATTTATGAAATTTAAAAAGGAAGGGAAAAATAATTTCAAAACACATTAAGCACACAAAACTGCAAACTCACTATGCACGCACTTACTGGTTTTAAGACACTACCTATCTCTTTACAAAATGTACGTTGAAAAGGTAAATATTAGATCATTGGGTACGTAAAATGTGAATATTAGCGTGTAATGTCTTGTACTTTCCTTTTCTCAATTCTTGTTGTTTCTGTTATATTAAAATACATTTTTGTCTTTTTCTTCTTTCCTTAAGAACTTCTTATAAGAAAAATAAAAATTAAAAAAAATTATATTATGTAGTTTCATTTTTATCACATATTTGTTCTTTCTTCTTATTTTCCTTTTTTATTTTCTTCTATTATATTTTTATTATGCTATGTTGTAGATGCAACATATTGTACAAATGCAACATATTTTTATTATACAAATAGACAAACATATTAAAAATTCAAATTAATGTTCATACAAATGCATTAGCATATTGTACAGATGCTTACTTTAACATGCTTCAGAAAAACATTTCACATTCAATAAAAAGAATTGAATAAATTTTTGAAGAAGAAACTTTTGAAAAATGTACATAAAAAATAGTATATGACACTATGCAATTCTAAAAAAATCTATATAATATTCGAAAAATAAACTTTTAAAAATTATTGAAAAACCATACTATGGGATATGCATTTTCCTTTCCTTTGCCGTAAGGAATAGCTTTTTTTGTTTCATTTGATATTGCTTTGTCTTTTTCCTTTGCCTTTGCCTATAAAAAATAAGTAGAATATATTTATAAATTATTTTTAAAATGATAAGAAAATACATGTCCAATGTTCAAGTGACTTTTAAGCTTACCTCATGAATGCGAATAGTATTAAGGTCACGCTCATTGCGAATAACAACATTAACATTTCTTTCTTGAAATCGAACCTATACATACAAAAACTTTAGAGTGATAAATAAAACTTTATACACATAAATAAGAAAATTAGTAAAGGGAGGTGATATTACGGTTCGGTGTAAGTCCCCATCCACCTATAAAGTATGAGAAAAAAAAATAATTAGAATAGTGATATTGTCCATAACTGTTGTACTTAAATTTATAAGAGAGGTACTTAAATTTATATGAAGAGAAAAAAGAAGAAAAAAAACTTACTTGACCAAAAATAGTGATATTGTTCATAACTGTTGTACTTCAACCTAAAAATGATTGGTTATATAATTTTAGACACAAAGAAACAAAAAATTAGTAATAATAAAAGTTAACATGGATTTCATTGACAATGAAATGTTATTTCCAAATATGTTGCTACCAAATCGAATAATAAAATTCAAAATTTTATTTAAATAAATAACTACCATGAATAGAAAATACTTAACGGGTTACAATCAAGAGGAAAAGAAATAACTAAAAAGAAAAAGGTCAACGGATACCAGAGGCACGTGCCTTCTCTGTTTAGAATGGTACACCTTTTTTTTAAAAAAATTTTTATAACAAAATGTTAAATACATTTTTTTGGGTTAAGTTAAATACTTGGTGAATTTGATTCAAAACAAAACGGATTATGTTAAATATTTGCGTTAAGTTTAATACATTTTTTTTTTCATGAAGACAACTAAAGTAATACGCACAGACATAAGGATTGACCAGAATTTTTAAATACAACATAGAATATTATATTCCCTTAAAAAGGTGCAAAAAAAAAAAAAAAAAAAACTCTCTTGCCACATTACACATAAATGTTAAAATGCCAAGTCTTTCAAATTTTTCTTTTAATTAGGAACTCTAGATATTCACGAAAAAATTAAATGAAGAATATTTATCATTTGTACATTAGAATCACACAGCAAATAAATATTACATTTGAATGGTACAACTAAATAAATATATTACACAGCAAATAAAATGTTAAATAAATTTTTCTAAGTGTCAGTTTAATTTTTTTGTTGCTGGAAGATCAATAAATAACCCTTACTTTCTTTTTAAATAGCTCCAAACAAACAGTCCATTCCCCCTCCCCTCTCTCTCTCTCTCTACATTCTTTGCGAAACCCATAATCAAACTCACATTTTCTGAGTCAAACCAGCATTTAGAATAGATGTTTTTTAACAGTCACATTAAAATGATAAATTAAAGCTGGAGCACAATAAAATAGTCTAAATTTGAACTTTTCTCTTTGTTAACTGACTTCAATTTTATAAAGATGAAATTAAAACCAAAATCACACAACAAATATATTACATTTGAATGGTACAACTAAATAAATATATTACACAGCAAATAAAATGTTAAATAATTTTTTTTTTTTAGTTTGAGTTTAATTTTTTTGTTACAGGAAGATCAACTAAATAAATCACCCTTAATTTCTTTTTAAATAGCTCCAAACAAACAGTTCCTTCCCGATCAGACTAATTTGTACAATACAAAGCACTAATCACAAACCAAGTTCCAAATAACCTATCTCTATACAACATAGAATACAACATAGAATACTATACTCCCTTAAAAAGGTGCAAAAAAAAAAAAAAAAAAGGTGCAAAAAAATGCCATATTACACATAAATGTTAAAATGCCAAGTCTTTCAAATTTTTCTTTTAATTAGGAACTCAAGATATTCAAAAAATATATATATATGAAAAAAACTGTCCCTTTCTTTTTAGTATTACACAACAAATATACTACATTTGAATGGTACAATTTTTTGTTTTAATTTTTTATAACAAAATGTTAAATACATTTTTGTTGGTCAAGTTAAATACTTGGTGAATTTGATTCAAAGTAAAACGGATTATGTTAAATACTTGCGTTAAGTTAAATACTTGTAAGTTTAATACATTTTTTTTTTTTCATGAAGACAACTAAAGTAATACACACATATATACATTGACCAGAAGTTTTTGAAATACAACATAGAGTACTATACTCCCTTAAAAAGGTGCCAACAAAAGAAAAAAGAAAACATAAACTCTCTTGCCATACTACACATAAATGTTAAAATGCCAAGTCTCTGAAATTTTTCTTTTAGTTAGGAACTCTAGATATTAAAAAAAAAATTAAATGAAAAAAACCAATCCCTTTATTTTTAGAATCACACAACAAATATACTACGTTTGAATGATACAATTTTTGTGTAAAGGTATATCATAGTGATGTCTCTCTCTATATCTTGCATACATGTGTGACCTACTAAATGAAATGTTCTTTCATTAAAAGGGTGACTAAATCATGGTTGATTGCATCTATTTTTGAAAAACAAAATTGAGCGTGTAGAGTTCTTCAACTGAGCATTCCGGTGATTATTGATGCGCTTGATGGTTTAGTAAGTTGAATAGAAATGAATAATGCTTAGGTTTTTATTTTGGAAAGAATAAATAAATAAAAGGGAGAATAGAAGCCCATATTACATCAAAAGATATCATCACATAACTACGATGAAGCAACCCGACTATGCCTCACTAAGGGCACAATACAAGTAGCAGTGCACACATGATTTTCAATATCAAGTTAATCTACAAAACTACCAACTACTACTATATCTAGCACTCAAGCCTCCAGGAAGAACCAAAAAATAAATAATTGTGAAGGTCCTTGGGTTAGAGTATGAGAGAGAGTACTTGACTTCTTTCTAATAATGCAGCAAAATTGATCAAATTTAAACAAATCTTGACCAAATTTTAAAAATTTAAGACAGACCAATTTTATGAATAGCAACGTAATCAGCTAAATGTTTTACACTTCAATTTACCCATCGGAGTCAGGACAACCAATCCTAATCCAAGCTTTAAGTTCTAACAACAACAATAAGAGGAGTCAGGACAACCAAACCATGATGGTTATGATTAGTAAATTACTTAACTTACTCTCTCTCTCTCTCTCTCTGTTCATCAAATTTGAGTGAAAATTTGATTAAAAGTTTGATCTGATATGAATACTCCAATCCTTACTCTCTTCGTATCTTCAAATCTTTTCAAAAAAATTCCAAACTTATCCTAAAAACCATCTCCTATCCATACCATTTTTTATTAAAGAAAACCATCTCCTATCCATACTCTATTTTAAAATTTTATCACAAAAGATTAAAGTATTATTATTGGAGATTTTGTGAAATTTTTTGTTCATCCTTGATTTAGAGAAAATTTTGGATCTATTACGTTTTTCCTGTGTATAATAGCCAAATAATTTTGAGACCAACCTTATGTGTAAGGACCAAATTTGTGCTTAATAGTTCAAATAATTGACAGTAATTATTTGATGAAAAAATAATTTATGCTTAATGTTTTTTTTTTGATTAAAAAAATTGGCAATAATTCTGATTAAAAATTGACAGCAATTTGGTGATGAGAGACATTTCCTCAATGTTTAATAGTTCTGAGAGAAATTTGGTTCACAATAATTCTGGTTAATGTTTAATCAAAATTGACAGAAATTTGGTTCACATAATGTTTTTTTAAATTCTTCGATGAAATTTAGTTCAAATAATTTCTGCTCCATAGTTCAAATAATTGGCAATAATTGACAGACCAACTATTATACACAGTTGACAGTAAACACAATGTGTATAATCTTTTTTTTTTTTAACAGCAAACCAATTTCTGCTTAATGTTTTTTTTGATTAAAAAAATTAACAATAATTCTGATTAAAAATTGACAGAAATTTGGTGATGAGAGACACATTTCCTCAATGTTTAATAGTTCTGAGAGAAATTTGGTTCACAATAATTATGCTCAATGTTTAATCAAAATTGACAGAAGGCACGATGTAAATAATTTTAAGATTAAAATGCAGTTATAAAAATATATTTAATTTTTTTTTTCTTAAAGAACTTGTAACATTTTTGCTTGTATTACATGCTATACAAAACTAAAATAAATAACAACTCTCCCTAATGTTAATGCAAATTAAAAAATAAACATATAAAATTTTTAATGTTCACCAATACTGCAAATCAAAATATAAGAGCAAGTAAAAAAAAAAAATTATAAACACTCACAGAAACTAAAGTTATTGTATACTAAATCTATAATAAAAAGAAAAAAAATACAACTGATATTTTCTTAGTTGATGATTAAGTAAACAAACAAACCAAATTTTTTAAAATTGAATTTATGCACAATTTGTATATACAGAATCTTTTTATATAATACACCTAATATTAAAAAATCCAAGGTACTCATGTGAATCAAAATTTGTCAAGATCATCTATTTTTTTAAGAGCACTGAATTTTATTTTAAATAACAAACATAGAAAAATCAAAGCACATCTGTAAAAACCTTTTTTGAAACCAATTTTCTAGTATATAACACCAAACTAATTTAAAAAATCCATTGAGCAGAATTTTTGGTGATTTTGGTGATAAAAAACATAGCCTTTGCAACTACTCTTTGGTGATAAGAAATTGAAAACACATTGAGCAGAATTCTTCTTCAGTTTTACTCAGTTGGCTCAATATCAAAGTAAAGCAATAACAGAAGCTACAGCCAAACGTTACCAAAGCAATAAACTAATCGAGTAGCCGAGCTTTTTATTTTTTATGGCTTAAAGTTCTTGATTAACTAACCGAGCAGCCGAGCAAAGTTCCTGTTTCAAGTTCAAGTTCCTGATTTCAAATAAAAAATAAGTGATATATCAAAACCAAAACCGAAATCATACAAACCATTTCAAAATCAAAACCGAAATCATTCAAACCCATTTCAAAATCAAAATTAAAACTGAACCAACTAAGAATTTAATATATTTCTACCATAAATATATTTTACTGAGTAGTCATTAAGTATAAATGTAACAACCCACATATATGGCTTTGTCATGTTCATGTGCATTCACATACCTTTGCCCTGTTAAGATGACATTCATGAATCTTGCCCTGCTTGTACGTATATGATTTGCCATGTTAAGATTTGCCTTCATGAATTCTTGTCTTGTTTTGTGCTTATGTGATTTGCCTAAAGTGTATATGTATGCTTTGTTCCTCCCTTGTACTGCTAAGCCTAGATCATTTCCAAGCCGAGGTCATCCTAAGCCTGTAGCTATTCTGGAATCTCTTTGTTGACCTCCACCTTTGTCCTGGCATATTGGCCGAGATGATTATCGTCTGGGCCGAGGTGTGTATCGCCGAGGCCGAGGTGTGTATTATCTAGGCCGAGATGTTATCTTGAACCCAAGTGATCTTGCCCTGGAGTGGTATGACCTAGACCGAGGTGTGGCACATCTAGGCCAAGGTGTGGCACAGCTAGGCCAAGTGTTGTTCTTCCTAGCCGAGATCATTGTTCCTTGACTTGCCGAAGTTTTGTCCTTAGCCGAAGTCATAGTCCTTTGTTTGCCGATGTCTTGTCTTTTGCCGATGTCATCACTTGCCGAGGTTCCCTTGCCACCAAGCTTGTTAGATACGCTTTGTCATAGTCTTGTCTTGTCAATCTATCACCTTTTTTAGGAGAACCAACCTGGTAACGCCACGTGTCCGAGCTGGGTATTAAATCAGCCGGCAGAGAGAGAGAAACCTATCATTTGTTGTATTCTTGTTTTGAAGAAGAGAGAGAAGCTCTAGAAGAGGGAGAAGGAGTTCTAGAGAGGGAGTAGAGATCCAAGCTTGATTCCTAGAGATCAAACCGTCAGATTCGTGTTCTAAGGTTAGATTCTTGATTTGCTCATGTAGCTCCTTATGTTTATGTTATTGCATTGCATGATTGAATATGATTTGTAAGCCATGCATCGTTTTGAAGTTCGGTTTTAGAAAGAGAAAGTGGTATTCAAGTGTTCTTCAAGAAAAGTCATGTTTTGATCCGAAAGCTCAAGCCAAGATATATGTTTTTGTGTTTGTTCTCATATGATCTTCAAGTATGGGTACCCAGGTCCATGTTTTCGAACTCATAGCATGAAAACCCAGATTTTTGTATAAACAAGTTATGATTTTGGCATTCATCTCATTCATGTTTTTCATGTTCATGTTCTTCATGTTCTTCACGGGTGGAAACCCAGATTTCCAGACTTCACTTCCCGAAGTGTAGTCTCCGAGATCATTCTAACCTAGACCTTACACTTAGGCCAAGCATCGTATCTCACCTTGGCCTACCTTGCATGATCACTTGCACTTGTCTTGTTTGAACCTCGGCCTGCAGCCGCACGCCGAAGCCTAGGTGACCACACCTCGGCCAGGAGGTGTGGGACCTCGGCATAGACCTGGTTGGTGCCCAGCATGTCCTCCCGACATGTAAAACAGTGTTTTGACTCCCAGCATGTTTTTCCGAGATCATTTGCATGTATGTAAGACTTGTTTTGAGATGTGTTTTCAGTGGACCTTGCCATGTGTTTGTAGGACTTGGACCTTGCCTTGATCCCGACGTCCCAAGAACTAAGTGAGTGGTATTTTTAATAAAGCTATGTTATCATGTTTTGATTAAGCTTTGCTTCGCTTCGTTTTGAAAAGTATTTGTTAAGCATGAATGATTATCCCTATTTTGTATATCAAGTATAAGTTTTATGCATCAAGTATAAGCTTTGTTTTGATGACATCATGTTAAGTCCTTACGTGCCAGAGGACTATAAGCTTTCGTGGCACATTCAAGTTAAGTCTCAAGGTGAAAAAGGGCTACGGGCCTAAGTCACACAAGTCTCAAGGTGAAAAAGGGCTACGGGCCTAAGTCACACAAGTTTGCAAGTTTTGTAAGATCAAGATTGATGAATACGGTTCATCCTATGTTTTGATAAGTAAGCAAGTTTTGAAAGCTCAAGTGCATGTTTGGCACAGGTTTTGCTAAGTATATGTTTTGATGCAAGCCATGTTATACGTATGTTTTGAATAAGCTACGCTATAAGTACAAGTTTTGAACAAGCTATGATATGTGTATTGTTTTAACAAGAACCTCGGGAATCATTCATTTAACCCCTTTATTACTTGTACCATTCACTGAGTATCCAAGCTCACCCTCTCTATGTATATATGTAGGTTCCAAGCTAGAAGTCGGCTACGCCGAGGTGTGTGTGTTTTGTGCCGATGTTTTGTATGCATGTTAGGTCGGCATCAAGGATGTCGGCAACTGTAAAGATTATGTTTTAACCTTGTACTTCCTGTATTATATTTATGTCGGCATTTTGTGTTTAGGTCGGCAATCTTGTACTGACGTCGGCAGTTCTGAAGATGATGATTATTGACTTGTATACATTACCTTTTGTATATGTCGGCTTGAGAAGCCCTTTTGTTGAGATGTAATGTATATTTTATAAGTTGTAAAGTTATGTAAGGATGTATGCCATTTCATTTGACTTAAGCACGACTCTTATGGACCACTTGTATTTTTAAGTTATTGCTTCCGCTCTTGTTAGCCCCATATGTATACTCTGTTTGTGTGTGATCTTTGTAAGTTGGCCTTTGGTAATCTCGGATTACTGGCCATCACGGCACCATTCTACTAGGGGCAGTTTGGGGTCGTGACAGAATGGTATCAGAGCACAAGTTCCTCACAGTACGTTGTTCACACACTTTGAGTCCTAAAGAGCATAGGATTTCCCTTAGACTTGATATTAGGATTGCATCATATTGCTTGCTACTTGACAAGGTGTGCATCATCTCGGCATCAGCATTTATTGCATCGGCATAATCATTTGTTACTTGCATACACGTTATTTGCTCATTTGGTTTAAGAGAGTCGCATTTTGCATACCTTTAGCATCATGAGAAGAGGTAGACCCCCAGTTCGCCGAGATCAGCCCGAAGACAGGTTGGACCGACTAGAAAGGATTGTTGAAGGTTTGGTCGGTGAGTTAAGGCAAGCAAGGCAACAGAACATTGGTACTACATCTACTCAGGCCGAGCAAACTGGTGGCCGACGTGAAGATCCGCCTCCACCTCCTCTAGTGCAGCAAGTGCCTCCACAGCCAGCTTTGTATGGGGATGGTACATTGACTTTGATTAAAGAATTCAAGAAGATGAAACCGCCGACGTTCCAAGGAGGTATAGAGCCGATGAAGGCAGAAGCATGGGTTCTTGAGATGGAGAAGTTGTTCGAGGTTTTTCCCAGCACCGACGCTCAGAAGGTGTCATTGGCAGCATTTACATTGGAAGACGACGCACGAAGATGGTGGATGATGACCCGAGAAAGTAACCCAGATTTGACTTGGGCCAGATTTCTGGGGTTGTTTTACAACAAACATTTCCCCTTAAGTGTTCGAAACCGCAAGGCTACCGAATTTTAGACGTTGACGCAAGGCAGTAAAACAGTGGCTGAATATGACCGTGCCTTTACCGAATTAGCGAGGTATGCACCTCACATGGTCGGCGATGAATATATGAAGGCTAGAAAGTTTGAGAGTGGGCTTCGGGGACAAATACAAGATCGGGTAAATTTGCTCAACATGCCGACGTATGCTGGAGTGTTAGATAAAGCCATCCTGGCAGAAGCCAACCTGAATAGGAGTCAGAGTTCGGGGGAGCACCAGAAGAAGAGGCAGACCTATGACAATCAGAAGAAGAGACAGACTTATGACCATCGCGAAGGAGAGGCAGACCCGAATGATGCCGAGGAAAAGACAGAGGTGAACAATCCCAACAATGCAAATCAGGAAGGTGACACCAGGCCGACATGTGCAAGTTGTGGGAAGCTACATTTTGGGGTTTGTCTTCGAGCGACTGGAGCATGTTTTAAGTGTGGTGAAAAAGGTCATCGTATTAAGGATTGTCCCAGAGTAAAAGCTAGGGATGATATGAGGAGATGAGAATCTGACATGCAGAGATGTTTTGGGGAACATGGTAAGTTAAGTTTGGAGGACCAAACTTCTTTAAGGGGGGAAGAATGTAACAACCCACATATATGGCTTTGTCATGTTCATGTGCATTCACATACCTTTGCCCTGTTAAGATGACATTCATGAATCTTGCCCTGCTTGTACGTATATGATTTGCCATGTTAAGATTTGCCTTCATGAATTCTTGCCTTGTTTTGTGCTTATGTGATTTGCCTAAAGTGTATATGTATGCTTTGTTCCTCCCTTGTACTGCTAAGCCTAGATCATTTCCAAGCCGAGGTCATCCTAAGCCTGTAGCTATTCTGGAATCTCTTTGTTGACCTCCACCTTTGTCCTGGCATATTGGCCGAGATGATTATCGTCTGGGCCGAGGTGTGTATCGCCGAGGCCGAGGTGTGTATTATCTAGGCCGAGATGTTATCTTGAACCCAAGTGATCTTGCCCTGGAGTGGTATGACCTAGACCGAGGTGTGGCACATCTAGGCCAAGGTGTGGCACAGCTAGGCCAAGTGTTGTTCTTCCTAGCCGAGATCATTGTTCCTTGACTTGCCGAAGTTTTGTCCTTAGCCGAAGTCATAGTCCTTTGTTTGCCGATGTCTTGTCTTTTGCCGATGTCATCACTTGCCGAGGTTCCCTTGCCACCAAGCTTGTTAGATACGCTTTGTCATAGTCTTGTCTTGTCAATCTATCACCTTTTTTAGGAGAACCAACCTGGTAACGCCACGTGTCCGAGCTGGGTGTTAAATCAGCCGGCAGAGAGAGAGAAACCTATCATTTGTTGTATTCTTGTTTTGAAGAAGAGAGAGAAGCTCTAGAAGAGGGAGAAGGAGTTCTAGAGAGGGAGTAGAGATCCAAGCTTGATTCCTAGAGATCAAACCGTCAGATTCGTGTTCTAAGGTTAGATTCTTGATTTGCTCATGTAGCTCCTTATGTTTATGTTATTGCATTGCATGATTGAATATGATTTGTAAGCCATGCATCGTTTTGAAGTTCGGTTTTAGAAAGAGAAAGTGGTATTCAAGTGTTCTTCAAGAAAAGTCATGTTTTGATCCGAAAGCTCAAGCCAAGATATATGTTTTTGTGTTTGTTCTCATATGATCTTCAAGTATGGGTACCCAGGTCCATGTTTTCGAACTCATAGCATGAAAACCCAGATTTTTGTATAAACAAGTTATGATTTTGGCATTCATCTCATTCATGTTTTTCATGTTCATGTTCTTCATGTTCTTCACGGGTGGAAACCCAGATTTCCAGACTTCACTTCCCGAAGTGTAGTCTCCGAGATCATTCTAACCTAGACCTTACACTTAGGCCAAGCATCGTATCTCACCTTGGCCTACCTTGCATGATCACTTGCACTTGTCTTGTTTGAACCTCGGCCTGCAGCCGCACGCCGAAGCCTAGGTGACCACACCTCGGCCAGGAGGTGTGGAACCTCGGCATAGACCTGGTTGGTGCCCAGCATGTCCTCCCGACATGTAAAACAGTGTTTTGACTCCCAGCATGTTTTTCCGAGATCATTTGCATGTATGTAAGACTTGTTTTGAGATGTGTTTTCAATGGACCTTGCCATGTGTTTGTAGGACTTGGACCTTGCCTTGATCCCGACGTCCCAAGAACTAAGTGAGTGGTATTTTTAATAAAGCTATGTTATCATGTTTTGATTAAGCTTTGCTTCGCTTCGTTTTGAAAAGTATTTGTTAAGCATGAATGATTATCCCTATTTTGTATATCAAGTATAAGTTTTATGCATCAAGTATAAGCTTTGTTTTGATGACATCATGTTAAGTCCTTACGTGCCAAAGGACTATAAGCTTTCGTGGCACATTCAAGTTAAGTCTCAAGGTGAAAAAGGGCTACGGGCCTAAGTCACACAAGTCTCAAGGTGAAAAAGGGCTACGGGCCTAAGTCACACAAGTCTCAAAGTGAAAAAGGGCTACGGGCCTAAGTCACACAAGTTTGCAAGTTTTGTAAGATCAAGATTGATGAATACGGTTCATCCTATGTTTTGATAAGTAAGCAAGTTTTGAAAGCTCAAGTGCATGTTTGGCACAGGTTTTGCTAAGTATATGTTTTGATGCAAGCCATGTTATACGTATGTTTTGAATAAGCTACGCTATAAGTACAAGTTTTGAACAAGCTATGATACGTGTATTGTTTTAACAAGAACCTCGGGAATCATTCATTTAACCCCTTTATTACTTGTACCATTCACTGAGTATCCAAGCTCACCCTCTCTATGTATATATGTAGGTTCCAAGCTAGAAGTCGGCTACGCCGAGGTGTGTGTGTTTTGTGCCGATGTTTTGTATGCATGTTAGGTCGGCATCAAGGATGTCGGCAACTGTAAAGATTATGTTTTAACCTTGTACTTCCTGTATTATATTTATGTCGGCATTTTGTGTTTAGGTCGGCAATCTTGTACTGACGTCGGCAGTTCTGAAGATGATGATTATTGACTTGTATACATTACCTTTTGTATATGTCGGCTTGAGAAGCCCTTTTGTTGAGATGTAATGTATATTTTATAAGTTGTAAAGTTATGTAAGGATGTATGCCATTTCATTTGACTTAAGCACGACTCTTATGGACCACTTGTATTTTTAAGTTATTGCTTCCGCTCTTGTTAGCCCCATATGTATACTCTGTTTGTGTGTGATCTTTGTAAGTTGGCCTTTGGTAATCTCGGATTACTGGCCATCACGGCACCATTCTACTAGGGGCAATTTGGGGTCGTGACAATAAATATTTACTGAGGATATGTTATATAAAAATTTCATTAAGTATAAACTAAGTGTATGTTATATAAAAATTTCATCAAAGAATTTCATCCCTTATTGAACTAAATTTGAACTAAAATATACTGAGTATGTGGTTCATATAAATATCAGTTATTGGTTCATGTGGGTTAAGTTAAATTTATATGATATATCAGTTATTGGTTCATGTATATTGGTTCATGTATATCGGTTATTGGTTCATGAAATATCAGTTATTGGGTTAAGTTAAATTTGAAATATCAGTTATTGGTTAAGTTATATTTTAGTGTCAACTAAATTATATGAACCAAATATCAGTTTGAACTAAATTTGAAATATTAGTTTGAACTAAATTATATGAACCAAATTATAATTTGAAAAAATATATTTGAACTAAATATGTGGTTCATATAATAATGAGAGAATAAAAATGCAGTTAAGAAGAACAAAAATGCAGTCAAGAAGAAGAACAAAAATGAAAGAATAAAAATAAGAGAATACTAAATAATAAATAATAAGAATACTCTATTGAACCCATATATCTATTGAATTGGACCCAGTAGTTAAGAACCCAGCATATATGAATAAATTCTATTAATTGTGCAGAATTTGAATTCAACCCAGCATATGTTCAAACTGATATTTGGTTCATATAGCAAAACTGTGTCCTCACTTGGTCTTCAACCTAAATATTAAAGGGTTCAATTTCTTTTATTGTGAAAAACAAAATTAGCTTTTCAGAAAAAGAGAGAGAAAAATATTAGTGAACATAACAAATCAAGACCATTCAGATTGTCTTATAAAAAAAATAAATTGAAAACTGAAATTTTAGTCAGTTAAATGATCAGCTCCGATCCATTGAACCAAATGGGTATCCTGCAACCATGGGGGTGTGTGAACACTTTTCTTTTCTGTTTTTTGAAAAAAAAATAATTTAACAAACTTGTTAATATGTTATCATAACATTATTTTATAACATCTGCATATATAGCAATAAAAAAATGTGATTGCCATGTTGCATGTTACCTGTTACCTGTTATCTGTTATTTATTATCTATTGTCACTTCCTTTTCATGTAAAATAACAATAATAATAATAAGAAAAATGATGCAGACAACTAATTATCAGTTTGAACTAAATTTGAAATATCAGTTTGAACTAAATTATATGAACCAAATTTTATTTGAACCAAAATATATATGAACTAAATATAGCAAAACTGTTGTCAAAATATATATGAACCAAATATGTTGTCAAACTGTTGAACCAAAATATATATAAACTAAATATAGCAAAATTATAGCAAAACTGTTGTCACTTCCTTTTATATGAACCAAAATATATTTGAACTAAATATGTGGTTCATATAATAAGGAAAGAAATATGAGAACTAAGTGTGTAGAATTTGACTGTGCAGAATTTGAGAACTAAGTGTGCAGAATTTGACTGTACAGAATTTGAATTCAACCCAACAGTTAAGAGTGCAGAATTTGAATTCAATAACTTTTGAACCCAGCAGTTAAGAACCCAGCAGATCATACAGCATATATCATACTTAAATTTAGAGAGGTACAGCATATATCATATATCATATATCATATAGAGGTTCATGTAATACCACTCGATCTTACAGTTATGTTTTCAACTCTACTATAGTTAAGAACCCAGCAGAATTTCTTTTGAACCTAGAATTTCTTTTCCATACAACTATAGTTATCATTCAAATCAGCACACAGAATTTCTTTTCCATAAATTTGCACAACTATAGTTATCATCCACAAATCTGCACAACTATATTTTAACTATAGTTATCATCCACAAATCTGCACAACTATATTTTAACTATAGTTTCCATAATATCATCCACAAATCTGCACAACTATATTTTAACTATAGTTTCAAGAATTTCTTTTGAACCCAGAATTTCTTTTGAACCCAAAATCCAAACCCAAAAACAGAAAAATAGAAAAACAGAGCAAGGAAATGGAACCACTTAAAAAACAAACAGAGCAAGGAAAGGAAATGGACATTTTAGCTCACAGACTGGGTTGGCTCATACAGCATACATCTTAGCTTTGAAAACACAGTTGGCTCAATATATCATCTAGACTCAATAAGCATAAATATCATTTTTTTAACATCTAGACTCATATATCATTACTTAAAGTCATTATCATCTAGACTCATATATCAGTAAGTATACTTAAAGTCATTAAGTATAAATATTATTGAGTCATATTTATAAAATTGATGTTATTAAGTAGTTGAGTCACATAAATATAACCAGCACAATCTACACCACATGGAAATAAGAAGAAATCACCAAAATCACCGAACTGAACTGGCTTCAAAACCAGCATGTTATTGAGTCATTAAACCAGCATGTTATGTAGTCATTAAAATTTGGAGTAGTCATTACCGAGCAAAGTTCCTGTTTCACATTACTGAGTGTTGGGATCCGGGATCCCCCCAAGACCTTTGCGGAAATTATACCAAGCAGAAAAAACACACCCACACTCAAGGAGACACAATATTTTACGTGGTTCGGCCTCAATGCCTACGTCCACGGGAGAGTAGCCGATTTTCACTATACCAATTTGGAGATTACAGAAAGATTAAAATAGAGGAGGAGCTCACACTCTCCTCACTCACCCACTCTCCCGTCTCCCTCGCCACACCGAGGGAGACGGGTCTCTCCGTCTCACATCTCACACTCTCTGATATGTTGTTCTTCCTTGGCTCTCTTCTCTCTCATTTTGCCTCTCTTACACCTTCTCTATATATACATATACAATGGTGGAGAAGAGGGCTGGCCAGCATGTGCGCCAACTCCTCGTCACATGGCCAGCCTTGTCTTGCCAACCAAGCTTGGTTGGTTGCCCTTTTCCCACATGACTTGCCAGCCTATAATCACATGGAGAATTACCTTGCAGCAACATGGTGAAGTGGGTTGGCCATCAAAGCCTCACATGGGTAACAACTCACACTGAGCAGCCGAGTTAATCATTTCCACCTCTGTTTCACATGGAGCCAGAGTGAACAAAAGCTGAGGAAAAAAAAATCAAGAAGAAGAACAAAAATGTTAAGAGTGCAGTCTGTGAGCTAAAAAAATAAAGAAGAAGAACATATATGAATTCAATAACTGTGCATATAAGAGACCCAATTCGGACACTAAATATATGAAAGGAACCCATAACTAAAAATAAAAATGAGAGGAACCCATAACTGTGCATATATGAAGAATAAAAATGAGAGAATACTAAAAATATTCAACACTAAATAATAAGAATACTCTATTGAACCCATAACTGTGCATATATGAAAGGAACCCAGCATATATGAATTCAATAACTGTGCATATAAGAGACCCAATTCGGACCCAGCATATAAGAGACGAAAGGAAAGGAACCCGAAACATAACTGTGCGAATTGGACCCAGCAGTTAAGAACCCAGCAGTTAAGAGTGCAGTCTATGAGCTAAAATGTTGACATGTGCTTCTCTTCAACCTTCTCAAATCAATTTCGCATCTGCTTCTCTCAATACACACCTCACTATCTACTTCTCAACTCTGCAGCAGTATTTGTCTGTCCAAAATGGTATAGCCAAGCCAAGCTTCACATCTCATCAGAGAGTAGGAATGGGAAGAAGACAGAGGTATGGGAAGAAGACAGAGGGTATGGGGGAGACACAGAAATGTGTTGGGCGGGAAACCTTTGATACATTTTGATATAAACCATTGATCTAAACCATTGATATATATTTGAGATTAATCTCAGCCATTGGATCAAAATGTATCTCACATACATTTTGATACATTTTTCAAAAACCTTTGTGACTTATTATATAGATTTATTTATTTTATTTCTGTAATTTTCCCAAAAAAAAAAAAAAAAAAAAAATTTCAAGTACAGATGAATCCTTTCCATAGGTATCAGTGGAGTTATTACTTTTTATTTTTCTTATACAATGGGAATCGGTGAGCTATTAGTGTTATTTATAGGATGCCCCAATTCTTTCATATATTTGCAAGCTATAATATGGTCATGCTCAAAGGTGTGATCCATTATGGATATATATTACATATGTTTTATGTTTTCACTGCATTTATCACTCAATTCCCTACAATGGATGGGCCACATATGAAAATTAGCAAGATTGCCCAATGATTTATCTTTTAATGATTTCACATTGCGATGCAATTTTTTTCAAGAATTTGAAGTACAATTTTGATGAAAATTAGGTGTTCACCATTTCGAGAAATTTGATTGGTCAAAAATAAAATCATATCAATGTAAGGTCTCAAACCATTTTAAAGCATAGAAATATGAAAATTGTGTTAGCATAAAAACATTGAATATGATATTGTTAAATAAATAACGTAGATTGTTCAATTAACAATATTAAAAAAGATATTTAAATTAGGAGGAAACTATAATTACACTCTAGAGATTTATCAAAATTATGAATTCTCTTATCATATTTTGAAAATTATAAATATTTCATTATTATATTTTTTTTCTTCAATTGACCTAACATGAAAAGTTAAAATTACCCAAATACCCTCTAATAACAAAAAGAAATTATTATACTATTCTCATTTTCATCCACCCACTACCAAATTCCTTTCTCAATACCACCATAATATTCTCCAACTCTTTTCAACAACACATCAAATGCTTGTAGGCAAGAATGATGATAGTGCTAATTGAGAGTGGAAGGTTGTGTGATGGTTGGACAAAGTTGAAAATTCTAGAAACCTCCTAGATGTTGATTTGTGATTATGTATCAATTTTAAGCAGAATATAAAAATCCCAATCAAACAATCAAGAGAAAGAGACACAAAGATTTTACGTGGAAAAACCACAATTGGACACCTTCCAATTGTGATAAAAAAAACCACGGGCAACTGCCACAAGAACAATCCACTAAGAAGATTTAAAGGAATTACACAGGTATCACTCTCAATTATCTAGCGAATCCACAACGCCTAATTGAACCAACCTCTATGTGCCTCTTCCAACCCCATCTTCAGCACGGAATTATCTTTCTGATGAGCCACTCCGGATTCCCTCCAAAGCTTCAGGCTCGAATTCTTCAGAATTCACAACTGAAGAACAACTCTCTTTTTTGTGTATAACAAACAAACCTTTGATGTACTCTCTTTAAACCATGAGTTAAATACTCAATAAAATATCAAAGAAAATAACAAAATATCCCCAGATATAAACCTTTAAGAACCAAAAAGAAGATCTGGAGAACTTAATCAATCACTTAGTTTTGGGAGAAAACCAAGTATTTATAGAGAACCAAAAGTAATCTTAGATTGGGAAGAAAACAAACTTCTTGTAGAAAACCAACTTCTTGTAGAACTCCAAAGTAATCATGTTTTTGAAGGAAACCAACTTCTTAAAGAACTCTTGTTACAACTTTGGTTTTGATCCATGGAATTTGACAACAAAAAGTCCTAACAAAAGTGGTATTGCTAATTGAGTGAAAATGAGAAGTAAGAAAGGCGAGATAAAAAAAGAAAAAAAAAAAAAAGTATGTAACTTCATAAAGATTTCTATAGGTATTTTTGAAAAAAAAAAAATGTGTTGCTTACGTCACACACATTGTTAATCCAACAATTGATTAACGGAGATGCCTATTTGTTATGCGATTAGAAATCTCAAAAGGTGAGATATAATTTCTTAAACATGAAAGGAGATTCTGTATTTTAATAAATTTTAAGGGGTGTATTTGTAATTTATGCTTAAACTATTTGTGTAAAACCTTATTTTTTTAATAGAAAATATAAGATTGGAGAAAAAAAAAGTTCCCCAATGGAACATAAAAAGTAGTATGAAATATGAATACAATATATTATTCAACAGTTTGAATATATTAAAGTCGTGAACTTATAACCCAAAACATAATAAAACAGTAATTTCACACAATCACAAATCTACAAATTCACTCAGCATGCACACTCACTAGCTAGCTAGATCACTCAAGGTGATCAAATACAACAGAAAAACCATAAAAATAAAGATGAAGTAGAGTGAGAAATACACTCACATATATAGAACACACCCCAATAAATAATAACTAGTACATAAATAAATTAGAAGCATTTACAACAGAGAATGTCCAAACAGCACTCGCAAGTCTCGGAGCAACAAAAGCAGCAACACATGGTGAATAAACTGCATCCAAAAATATTAAATGCACAACAACATCATGACACAATTATATAATGAAAGAATACTTCTGGCATAAATAAAACTCAACAATTTTTTTTGTTTTTTTTCATAGTTGATCTTTCAAAACAGATCTCCTTAGGGTAATGCTATGGTATATGCAAGGTTGGTAATCACAAATGTCATGACTAAATCTTTTACAAGTCATAATTGGAAAAAAAAGAAGAAGAAGTTATAATCAAACACCACATAAGATATAATAATTTTTTTAAATCATAATCAAAATAATACCATAACCAATATCACATTCGAATCTCATTTGTACAACAATGTGTATAACCAAATCATAACTGATACCCCAATAAATCACACCAAAGACTACAAAGGTTGTAACTAAGGGCATATGGGACACCCTCAAAGGGGTGGTACCATAAAATATCCCATGCTTAGTCGCTGTTGTTGCTCAAAATTATTTATTATTTTTTTGATTAATTAGACTTTTCTTTAATAGTTTGACTCAGATTTTACTTTGACCTCTATAGTTTTAATTTGAATAATTAAATCCAGTTTTAATTTGGTCATTTCGTGCAAATTCCACTATTTTTTCCTATGTATATATCTTAGGAGAATAATTGAAATTAGATTTCAAGTACACGTAAATTGTTCAATTTAAATAATAAGGACTAAAGTGAAACTTGAGTCAAATTATAAGAGTTAAAAAGTGTATTAACCCTTATTTTTGATAGAATTTTTAGGGTCTAGCATTGTTCTTTCATTTAAGAGGAGTCAAGGTAAATGTAAAGAAGGGGCAAAAGAAATAGGTAACTGCATCTTAGTAGAATTTTGAAAAAATAATTATATATTTATAAAAAAAATTATAATTATAATTATTATTATTAATATTTATAAAATTTTTCATTGATTTGTAATTATTTTTCTAAAATTTCATTGAAAAATATTTCCCTTCCCCCCCAAAAAAGGTTAGCTTTTAGAAAAGTGTTATTAAAAAAAAATTATATATATCAAAGATTTTTTTAATAATTATCACAATTTTTTTTATATAATTTTTGAGCTATATAATTAAGATGGAATTGAATTAACTATTCTTGGGCCAACATAAATACGTTTGGTCGGAGTAAAATGTCATGGAAGTAAGGGACTATCAATCCTCTACGGCCACGTTTGGTTGGAGAATTATGTTGGATGTGAGGGGATGATTAGTAAAGAAATTATTATTGAGGAGATTAAGTAAAAGTATCTTTGTTTTGATGATAATTGTTAGTGAGGGTAAAAAAAAAAAGAGTATATTTGTATGTAAAAAAAAAATGTAAAAACAGATATAAAAAAATTCAAAAATTATAGGACTTTCAACCGGAAGTCCAGGTGGATGACTGAATACACTCTAATCCCTAGATTATTTTTTCAATCCCACCTTTTACCAAGCTAAGCTAATTAGTTCACTGAGATGGATTACTAAACCGAATGGAGTATCAATCCAACCTCTCCTATCACCACCAAACATGCTGTGGGTAGGACTTACAACCAACCTAAGCTAATCCGGCCTCTGAAGCGGGAAAACAAACATGGCCTAAGGAGCCGCTTGTTTTGGGAGATGGAGTAAAGAATGTGATTGAGATTGAGGTGAGGCCTTGTGTTTGTTTTGGGAGATGGAGGGGGGATTCATAAGCCCTCCAGATTAGAATGGGCCTTAAATGTTGGGATTGAGATGGAGATTAAAAAATTAGTATTAGAAAATTATTTCTCCGACTTAGCTTTTTTTAATTTTTTTTTTCTTTTTACATGTTGGGCATTTTTTTTGAACATTAATATTTAATGTTTTTGTATTTTTTATTAAGTAAAAATCATATTTTTATTTGTTTTATTATTTTGTATAAAAATAATTAACAATTCTCACACTAACAACTATAATCAAAACAAATATAATTTTACTTAATCTCCTCGCTATTAATCCCTTCACTATTAATCTCTTTCATTTTATCTCTAAAAACAAACGGTCCTAGGGGTGAAATTAACAATCCCATGAGTTTAGAGGTGAAAAGACATTTTTTTCCCCACTTACAAAAATGACAAAACCTCATTTTTACATATTTTGGGAAGTAGCTTTTTACCCAATTTTTAACTTTTTACCCATTTTGAGTCTTATTACCTCACATTTTTTATTCATAAAAAGACAAAATAAACTAAAAAAGTCAAAAAATTAACTTTTGGAATACTTACGTGTAGGTTCTAATTAGTGAACTTATTGTCTAATAGGTCTTATGAGAAAAATTTGTCATAAAAAAAGTCACTAATTGTAAGTTTTAACGACAGTTTATAAAAATTATGACAAAAAAAGTCACCAATTGTCAATTTTTAGCGACATATATAAAAAATTGGTCACAAAAAAATATTTTTAACGACAATTTTATCAAAACTTATTTTTAATAGAACTTGATAGAAATTAAGTCTAACTATTAGAACTTATTAGTAGTTTACCCTTAATTTTTTTTACCAACTTTTCAAAATAATGAAGACTTTTAAATCAATTGGAGAGACAACACTCAGAAGTGACAGAGAGATCAAAGGAGGCAAGAGAATAAACTCGGGCGGGAACTTGACCCACAGGATACCACCTAAGATTCAACCCTAATACCATTAAAACATTCAACTTAAAGTCCATTAGTTATGAATGGAGAGACATCTCAACTATATTAACCAAATTTAATACGCAAACTAAAATTTATTTTACATCTCTAATATAATATTATAACATTAGTAATTCTATCATTTAATCTTATCTCACAAGTTTCAGCAATCAAACATGCTTTAGTGTTTAATTTATTAGACTTTTGTTTTGACATTTTTGTTGGATGATATAATTTTTATAAATAAAAAAATATACAATTCTTCAATTTTTATAATGGAAAATATAACAACTGACATTTACATATCAATTAAATAAATAATATAACGTAATATGTAAAATAGTTAGACTAATCATATATATAGAAATATTAATGAAATAAATCATCAATATATTTTGTTGTTCTACATAAATTATAGAATATTCATAAACTAGAGCGATAATCAAAATTTTTTAAAAACTTAAGAGGATCACGACTCTCCTTCGTTCACTTCTAGAAATTCAAAGTACAAAATATTTTTTTCACACGGAGTAAAATCAATAGTAGGAGACCCGTGCACTTTCTTTCTTTTATCTAATAACTTACTTCGAAATTGCATATATGCAAACTGTTTCTAATTCAAATTAATTATTTTAAAAGAATAATTAAAAAGAAAAGTAGAGCTTAAGAGAGAGAGAGAGGGAGAGAGAGAGAGAGAGAGAGGCAATACGGACCAAGCATAGATGCTGCCTTTCTCCTCATGCCTTCGTTTGATATGATCAGTGTATGACATGGATTCAGAGGATGGAGCATCCATATCCCTTTAGCTCAAATTTCACTTTGTTAAATTCAGATACAAATTGGAAAAGTAAGAATTTGCAGTTTTATTTATAGAGAATTGGAGAAGTGAAGGGTGGTTTAGGATTCTTGAATCCAGTGGTGTATGCATTTGGCTGTTAGTTTAAATGTCTCTCTCTCTATTTATTGATCTTTCATTGTTGGAGGTATTATTATACTAACAATATTTATTTATGCTTTTGTCATTCAGAAATGAGAAACCTTATATTTAACCATTTTTCTTTTTGTTATTAAGGAATTATTGTTTGAAAATAATGCGCACAAATAATAGAATTATTTGGTGCAGTTTATTGAGCTAATTAAAGTTTATTCTATTTTAAAAAATTGTGTCAAAATATTTGGTATAATTTCTGATTACAACTTATGAGATAGAAGTAACTTAAATAAATTTAAATAAGTTGATTATTGAAATACAAGTAGAAAAATGTTTTTAGCTTATTAACTTTATCCAGTGTTAGGAGTGTAGGTTTGAATTTTTGCTTGTGTGCGAGTTCGTGACTTACTACTGTATGGTTGAGTAATCTTACTATGTAACAATCACCTAAGTCTGACTTCCGAAATTTTAACTCTTTATAAAGTCTATTATCAGAAGTTACCCTATATATATATATACATATATAATTAGGCTTTTTAACTTTAAATTTGTAAAGGTTACATCAAATAAGCACAATATC
The DNA here is from genome assembly GCA_022316695.1 of Camellia oleifera. Lineage (NCBI taxonomy): Eukaryota > Viridiplantae > Streptophyta > Magnoliopsida > Ericales > Theaceae > Camellia > Camellia oleifera. The sequence goes on from CM039309.1 coordinate 158,612,068, forward strand.
TAAGTACAATTTGTGTCAACAAGAGGAATAATAAGAATGATTAAAGGGCAATAATATGTCAAAAGACTGTTAAAAAAAAAAATTTGTCAAAATATATATTCCCTAGAATATCCTAGGAAGCATCTAAAAGATTTATTCACCCGAACGGACATTCCATTATGGAAAAATTATTAAAAAAAAATGATATTTCTAAAAAAAAAAAAAAGTACTTAAGAGTTCTAATTGAGCACCCTTAAGGATGTGAAATGAATCTCACTCTTCATTCCTCATCTTTTCTCTCTCTCTATATCTCTCTATTCCTTCTCTCTTCCATCTCATTAGAGGTCAAAATAAAAGTGATATATTAGAGGATGTAACACCACTCTTCTACAAAATATTTACCAATTTACAAAAAAACTTATAAGTTTAATTATTGAAATTGATAAACTTTTTTTTTTTTTATCTATTTGTAATTTTTTTTTCAAAAATCTGCATTGAAGTGCATTTTTCACTTCTATTACATACTCAAGGATTAAGGTATGCAATAATCTATTATCTCTCTGTTTATATCAGGTTGATATTGGGCTATTTTGGGTTTTAGAGTGTGCTCAGATGTGTTCTATTTTCATTGTTGAGTTGTCATTATCAAACCAGTGAGGTATTGTTGGCTTTTTAGCTTTCGAAGGTTAATAATGTAATTTTAAGCGTGCTAACAAGGATCAATTAGTCCTTACAGAATATTAATTGCCAACTAATAATCAGACGATTATATTATAGTTCTCTCAACCTCAATGAAAAGGACTTTTATTGGTGGCTTGTTTAGGAGAATTTAGTAAATAACAACAAGTGAAGAACAATTTCAAAATCTGAATTTCATTAAGTAAAATGAAAACTTACAATGATCTAACACAGCTTCGTAGAGGTTCATAGCAATAAGCTATTTGAAACTACTCCTAAGAAGTGAAGTGCAATACAGGAATTAAAGTGCAGAAATGTAAAAGTAGAGGATGCAGCATAGGAAGATCTCAAGACAGAGGGAAATCCAGAGAAGGTATTAGCCGGCCAAGGTTCAAGTGTTACCATTGTGGCTAGGAGGGTCACATAAAGAAATATTGTTATGCCATGAAGGGAGAACAAAAACAAGGCAATAGATAGCTAAAGACTGAAGATGGGAACACTGCAGTTACTCCCTCAGAGGATATTGCATTATTTTCTATTGAAGAAGAATAATGCCTCCATATGTCATATAGCGACCCCGGTTGTTTCCCATTTGATTATTGTATCCGGACTTATGTTCCGAGGATTCTATTGTCATAATTATTGTCGTTGTTGTCCTTTGATTCCTTATTCCTTGGTTATAGGATGTTTTGGGCAGGTTGATTGCAGGTTGGTTGGGTTTAGAAACCAATGCTTGATGTTCAGTTTTTGGCTTGGTCGCTCGAGCGACCTTCTCTTCGCTCGAGCGAGGTCCTTCTTTTTGGTCCGTCGCTCGAGCGAGCCTTTCTTGGCTCGAGCGAGGGTTGCGTCCAGTGCTAGACCTGAGAGCAGTGTTTGTTGGCTCGAACGAGCTTTCCTTCGCTCGAGCGAGATGGGTTGTCTTTGGCTCGAGCGAGCTTCTCTTCGCTCGAGCGAGGTCTGTTTTTGTGTCTGGTCGCTCGAGCGACCAGGTCTTCGCTCGAGCGAGCCTGTCCAGTATTTAAACGTAGCAGCGGGATTTTTAGGGGAGTTTTTCATTCTTTTTGATTTCAAACCCTAAAGTCCGACCTTTCTTCTTCTCTAAACACCTTCTCTCTTAGAATTGATCTACCTAGACTGATTTCCTACCCTAGTTCTTTCACAAATAAGATAGAGGAGAGTAAGGGCTTTCATTTAATCTGAGCAATTGTCAGTTTGGAGCACTTTGGAGTTTTGGGCAACATCTTCATCTTCTTCTTTCTGAGTTATATCTTCGAGGTAGGGATTTCCTACTCCATTTATACGTTTTAATCATAAGTGTTGGTATTTTGGTATATGGGGTAGTTTGGTAATTTTGGGAGAAACCCTAGGTTTTGACTTAGATTAATTTGTGTAATTAATTTAAGGGAAATATGGAGAATTGGGTTTAATTCATGAAATTGGGGAATTATGAGGTAAATTGATGTAGTTGGCTATTTAATTACTCATCTGTGGAATTTGGATTATATGTTGTATATTTATTTCTGCTTAGAGATAATTGTTTTGGGCTATCGGTGGAGGATAGCTATTGATTATTGTAGACCTTGCATGTGGCCTAGGTATAACTGGAATTGAGTTATCTATTTGACTGTTGAATTAATACAGAATATTACTTGTATTGATTATGTGTTGTATATGGCAAGTACTGATTATGTTGCAAATGCATTTGATGTTGGAGGAGATAGGGGATGAACTCCCGGTTTAGGGGAAGAAAGGGGATGGACTTCTAAACCGAAATTGTTGGAGGGTTTAGGGGAAGAAAGGGGATGGACCTCTAAATCAGATTTTGTTGGGAGGAGAAAGGGGATGGACTCCACTAGCATCACATATACGTGTGCTTATTGTTAATAGAAGTGTTTCTATTTATTGTTGATATGATACATCACCACCATGTGTATCAGTTGGGAAGTGTGGAAGTGAATGTGATACAATACCAGCATGTGTATTTGTTATGTTACAGAGAGGTTTAACTTGATTTGTTATTCCTGTTGAATTGGAAGTAATGGTAATAAAAGATGAAACCCTGTTGAGTTATTTGGCCAGGTTCTGAGCCATAAGTGGAAAGTAAAATGCGCCGTAGACAATGTGTCATAGGCAGTGTAGACATTCGTGTCATGTATATTGTAATTCGATTTTAGTGTGTTAACCATGTATCAGATGCTAATACTTTAGTTAATTCTTATACTTGGTTTAGTATTTCTCTACTGGGCTGTGGCTCACCCTATATGGGAACTTTATTTTCAGGTTCAGGCGGTTCACTACCTCCAAAGACTTAGCTTGTGAGGATTTGGACTTGAAGATTTGTTTTATTTGTTTTAGTTGTTTTATTTAAATTATGTAAACATTCAAACCTAGGGCTTTATTTGTTTTGAGTTAGAACTCATGGATTTGTGTCCAAGTGTTGGCTTGGCAAGATGTAAGCCCGTAGGGCATTTATTTTGATGCTTTATTTCATATTACTCTGATGAATAGAATTATATTCTTGTTTTAATATAATGATGCATGTTTATATCATTTATTATGGGTTTTATTTTGAGGGCGTGACATGTCAAACGATGACACCGAGTGGGTGGCAGATACAACAGTTTCCTACCACACTACATCCAGGAAAGAGTTTTTCAGTACGTATCAAACTGGAGATTTTGGTACAGTAAAGATGGGTAACTCCAGTTTTTCGAAGATTGTGGGAATCGGAGATTTTTGTATCCAAATCAAAGTTGAGTGCACGATGGTGTTGAAAGATGTCAGGTATGTTCCCGATTTAAGCCTGAATCTTATCTCAGGGATAGCCTTAGATCGACAAGGCTATGAGAACTACTTCGGCAAAGGCATATGGAAGTTTAAAAAGGGATCTCTAGTGGTAGCCAGAGGACAGGCAATTGGCACATTGTACAAGACTTATGTGGATGTGAATTCAGACAGCCTCAACGCAAGTAGAAGATAAGGCATCACCAAATTTGTGGCACAAAAAGCTGGGTCACATGAGTAAAAAAGGGTTGCAGATTCTAGCAAAGAAGTCCATTATTCCCTTTGCCAAAGATGTAAAATTGAATCCTTGTGACAACTGCTTATTTGGGAAGCATCATAGAGTCGTTTTCCACTCATCATCCAGAAGACAATTAGAGTTATTAAGCAGAGTATACTTTGATGTATGTGGTCCCATAGAAGTGGAATCTTTGAGTGGCAGAAAATACTTCCTGACATTTATTGATGATGCATCACGGAATGTATGGGTTTATGTCCTAAAGACCAAAGCTGAGGTGTTCCAGCATTTTCAGACATTCCATGCTATGGTGGAAAGGGAGACCGGAAAGAAGTTGAAATGTCTCCAAACAGACAATGGAGGCGAGTACACGTTAAAGGAGTTTGAAGCCTACTGTGCTACTCGCGACATTCGGTATGAGAAGACTGTTCCTAGAACCCCATAACACAATGGTGTAGCCGAGAGAATGAACTAGACTATTGTGGAGAAGGTCAGATGTATGCTCAAAATAGCAAAGCTGCCAACGCCATTTTAGGGAGAAGCTGTTCGTGTTGCCTGCTATTTGATCAACCGATCGCCATCAGTTCCACTGAATTTTCAAATTCCAAAAAAGTATGGTTTGGAAAGGAGATATATTACTCTCACTTGAGAGTGTTTGGGTGCAAAGCATTTGCACATGTATCCAAGGAGCATAGACAGAAGCTGGATGATAAAGCCACTCCATGCATCTTTATTGGATGTGAAGATGAAGAATTTGGATACAGATTGTGGAATCCGAAAAACAAAAAGGTCATTCGAAGCCAAGATGTGGTGTTTCAAGAAGGCCAAACCTTAAAAGACTTTGAGCAACCAGCCAAACCCAAAGTTAATGATGTTTCAGAAATTGTTTCGAATCCTACACCATCACAACATGCCACTAATGAAGAAGAGCTACCACAGCATGCAGCCAATGATGTAGAGTTGCAAGATGGATTTCTAGGAGAAGAAGATCCAGAAGTAGAGGGTGTTGAGCAAGGGGAGTCACAACCTCCTCCACCAAAGACTATTGGTCCACAGTTACGAAGATCAACAAGAGAGCCTAAGCCGTCGTCAAAATACCCTGCTTCTGAGTATATTTTGCTTACTGAGAGAGAGAGCCAGAAAGTTTTCAAGAAGCTCAAAATCATAAGGAGAAGAGTAGCTGGCAGCAAGCTATGCAAGAAGAGATGCAGTCTTTGCAGAAAAATCAGACTTATGATTTGGAAAAACTTCCCCAGTGTTGAAAAACATTGCAGTACAAATGGGTATTCAAGTTGAAGAAAGATGGCAGCGAAAAGTTAGTCAAGTATAAGGCCCAATTGGTTGTCAAAGGTTTTGGACAGAAGAAAGGTATTGATGTTGATGAAATCTTCTCGCCAGTTATGAAAATGACATCCATTCGAGTAGTTTTGGGACTAGTGGCCAGTTTGAAGTTGAAACTTGAACAGATGGATGTGAAGATGGCATTTCTCCATGGTGATCTGAAGGAAGAAATTTACATGGAGCAGCTAGAAGCTTTTGAAGTCAAAGGGAAAGAAAACTTAGTCTGCAGATTGAAGAAGTGTCTCTACGGCCTCAAACAAGTGCCGAGACAATGGTACAAGAAGTTTGACTCCTTTATGGTGGGTCATGAGTACAAGAGAATTGCTGCAGACCAGTGTATTTATGTCAGGAAATTTCCCAATGGAAACTTCATCATACTCTTGCTCTATGTTGATGACATGCTGATCGTTAGACAAGATGCCATAGCAATTAGATCACTGAAGAAGAAGTTATCACAGTTCTTTGATATGAAGGACCTAGACCTTGCACAGCAAATTTTGGGCATGAAAATTATACGTGACAGGGAAGCCAAGAAGTTGTGGCTGTCATAGGAGAAGTACGTTGAACGGGTGATTAAGAAGTTCAACATAAAAGATGCCAAGCTAGTCAGTACTCTGCTGGCTAATCATTTCAAGCTAAGCAAGAGTTCTTGTCCCTCTTTTACAAAAGAAAGAGAAGAGATGGAGGTTATTCCCTACTCATCCGCCATAGGGAGTTTAATGTATGCAATGGTGTCTACCGGACCAGATATTGTTCATGTTGTTGAAGTAGTAAGCAGATTCCTTTCCAATCCAGAGAAAGAATATCGGGAAGCAGTCAAGTGGATTCTGAGGTACCTTAAGGGTACATCTAAAATGTGTTTGTGCTTTGGAGGAGCTAAAGCAGTCTTGGAAGGCTATATTGATTCAGATATGGCAGGTGATCTTGATGGTAGGAAATTTACATCAGGATTTATATTCACCTTCGCAAGGGGAGCTGCATCTTGGCAGTCCAAGCTGCAGAAATGTATTGCTTTATCCACAACCGAGGCAGAATATATTGCCACAGCAAAAGCTGGGAAAGAAATGTTGTGGTTAAAGTGGTTTCTCCAAGAGTCGGGACTAAAGCAAGAAAAATTCACGGTACATTGTAATAGCCAGGGTGCCATAGACCTTAGCAGGAATTCAATGTACCATTCTCACACAAAGCATATTGATGTTTGGTATCATTGGATACGCGAAGTGATGGAAAAGCAGTTATTGAAATTAATCAAGATCCACACAGATAAGAATCCAGCTGACATGCTTACAAAGGTGGTCTCGAGAGACAAACTCAAAATTTGCAGAGACATTGCTGGGATGGACTTCAAGTGAGAAGTCAGTCATGCATGTGAGTATGAAGGGGGAGAATTGTTAGATCCAACCTACATGCATGCATGCATGCAAACATGGCATATGAAGATTTCCACCTCAAGAGAAGGAGGTCTGAGCTGGGCATCTCTCCCTTCTCTTCACTTTGTTGCCATTGTTGACACTCACTATTAAGATGGTAGAAAATTTTGGTGGGTTTCTCACCTCTCTCTCTCATCTTTGTGTATAAATAGAGACGAGAGAGAGATGGTGAATGTATCATCAGAAATTGAGAGATAGAGAGCTATAAATTGAGTGAGAGTCTTTCTACTCCTTGTTTTTGTATTGTTCTGTTTTAGTAAATTCTCGTTTTGGTTCTGTGGACGTAGGCATTGGGCCGAACCACGTAAAATTTGGTGTCTCAATTGTGTGTGATTGTTTGTTGTTTATCTTTCTGGGTGTCCATAGTCCTAACAGGATCTACATGTGAGACTCACCTCTTATAAAAAAAGTTGTGTCTCATTCTATATTTAATTTTTGTATTCTTAATATTACTCCCCTCATCATGGTCCTCCTTCCTCCCATGGTTAATTAATCCATGACGCTTATCATAATTACATATATTGCTTTTGATCATTTCACAAGTGCTCAATACTGAGATACATGTATTTCAATGTAATAATTATTAAATAAATTCTTATCATTGATGTCTCTTTTTCTATTTATTTTATACATAAATAGTAAATTAGACTAATCTTTTTAAAATTTTGAAAAAAATAATAATAATAAATTTAAAAATTTTGAAATTATATTATTATTAAATTCTCTTAAATGTTTTTTTTTTTTTGTAATTTTACTAAAATTGTAAGTCTATATTTATATTTATATGTATATATTTTTTAAAATCCTAACCTATCCTATCATGGACTGATCAAATCAAACAATATCAAGAAAGTGGTATTTAATCCCCAATGCAATCCTAATTTTCACTAGAACGTAGTTTACCATTATTCTTTTTCTTTTTTCCTTTTTTTTCTTTTTCTTTTTTTTTTACTTTCTTTTTTTGATGTTAATTGTGATATTATTTAAATTATGATTCAAGAACTCTTTAATTATTTTTTATGTGGTGTTGAGTTATATTTTTTTTGTTTTGTTTTGTTTACTTCTCATTCTCATAAGATTTAATCAAGATATTTGTGATGATCAACTCCATAAAATGTAGTTTTGACTACCATAGTAATTTTTCTTAAAATTAATATTGAATATTGTGATAAGTTTCAATTTTATCAATTTAAAGCAAAAAATTATTGATGTGACATAATTTTTAAAAATTGTCACTCCCACATTTTTTTCCTAAAAAAAAAAAATTGAATCAATATTTTGTAATAATATTATTTTTATTTTTTGTATTTTTCTTTTTGGGTCTAGAATGATATGTTTTAATGTTAACTTTTCATTTTAAAATACAAACCTTTTTTTTTTTATTTACTCAAAAGTGATATTTTCACATTATTCTCATGTTGTTTTTTTAATACATTTTTTGAAATAATGATTTTAAGAAAATATCCATCCCATATAACGCAGAATTATAAGAAAATGATCATTTCATAAATAAACTAAAAAATGAAAATTTCATTTCAATTTATTTTACTTTCATTCTAATAAATTAAACATTTCAATTGAAGGGTTTGATTTCTTTCAAGTCTAGATTTTAACTTAAGAGAATTTTTTTTTGGGGGGAGGGGGGGGTTCATGGGACCTACCATAAGTCCCATTTGGATACTTTGAACTATTTAATTTACACTTCAATAAAATTCGTATTTACTTAAGTAATATTTAATATTTATTTATTTATGTTAAATTTGACGTGTGAATGAAATATTTTTTGTTAAGATAATGCTAGATTTAACTATTTTTAAATTTTTTTTTTTTTTTTTGTTACAGGAAAATCCTCCCTACCTTCCCGCAGGTCCAAGGCAGCACCCTTTACAGAGATCACCAGGGTGTCCTGTTAGCCGTTCCGAACGAGGAGACTATAACCTGAGAACTTACCCCGACCTCTCAAGATAAGTTTCGCTTAAGTCAGGACTCGCATAGCGAGGGAGCATTGAACCCACACCAAGTGCTGATTAGATAACTTGAGATCCAACTTCCTAACTAACTATGCTTCGCCCAAGGAAGAGGAGAATTGAATATTTGACCTTGGAGCTTAAACCCCAAGTCTTAACCACAATGCCACCCACCCTTCTTCGTTTTGCACGGGGTGGGGAACCAATGAAATGGTAGATATTTGTACCGCTTGAGACAAAAACACAATTCCAAAAAAAAATTATAATACTTAAGTGCCCAAAAAAGAAAATTACGAAATCATCCAAATATTTAAAGCAATAAAGTTGCAGCCATGCAAGGGCAAAATTGACAATAAAAAAACAACCCTGAGTAATTGTGAAGTGGCTCTTATTAGTATGGATATAAAAATGAAAAAAGAGAGATTTATTGAGAAATCTTTTTTCAAGTGTTTGTATTTTAATTAATTTATAAGATATTTTTGTATTTTAATAAGTCTTATTATTTGAACATTTGATATATAAAATCTTAATTCTCATATTTAAAATATTTTATAAACATTTCTACCCTTACAAATATTTTTTGAATGGTTAACAATTTGGTGATGTGAATATTCATATTTTATAATGTGAATATATACATTGACATATGCATGTTCACATTGATAGTGTAAACATTCACATTGATGGTGTGAACATTCATACTAGAAATGTAAATATTATTACGAATATTTTAGTAACTATATCGCTCATAGGACTTATTGGAATATAAGAAAGTAATGTGGACTAAATAAAATATAAGTAGGTAAAAAGAAATTTATGAAAGAGTGCCCCATAAAAAAAAAAAAAAATACCAATATTTTGATGAGGGGCAAGAATTCAAAAATAAACAATGATAACATGTTTTATAAGAAGGTGCTTCTTGTCGTATATGCACACAATCGTATTTTATTTTTTCTTTCTTGTTTTTCATTACAAATTATCACATTATAATGAAGTTCAATAAATCAAAATAATAATTACAATAATATTTAAAGATAACAAATCACTCTTACAAATAAACTTACTAAACGTTAAAAACGAGAAAATCATACAAAAATAAGAAGAGCAAGGCCATACAACATAGGAGAGAATCAATCATACTCAAAACATCAATGAATGTTAGTCCACCAACCCATTATTAGCACACATACTTAATGGATATGCTTAGTTATAGAAATGGCAAAATTCTCGAGAAACTTTAAAATAAGAGCAATGTTATGTTCACCAAAAAAAAAATTAACACTTAGGCCAGAAGTTTATTTTTAATTTTTTTGGAGAGTAATTGCTCCAAACTCTATTATTTTTTAGTCATAAGGAGATAACAATAATTTGAAAGATTATATTACCTATGATTGGGCAACAATTCATCCGACCTACGACAATCGAATGGCCTGAACTAATCCGTCTTAAAATAGACAACTTAAATGATTCGAGCAAACGGATGCAATGTGTTTTTTCAATCCGCCTAAATTCAGATGGAATGTCATCCAACTCAATTTGTCAATATTCTTAAAAAAAAGTGATGTTATGCTTTTATACTTTGTATGTTAAAAAAATGACTTTTTATTGAGTAATTATATTTGCCATTTATGAAATATGAAAGTTTAACCTTTATTTTGATTATTATAAAAAATGAAGAAAAAAATTGGGCTCAAAATAGTAAAGAATTACTGGAGCATAATTCAACAAAATGTCTAGAACACTAAAGCCCAAATTGCTAAGCCAATCCGCATCCACCGTCAACTAATATCGCCTGCTCAATTCGTATTCTCTAAATAAATGGACAGATATAGATTAATTTTTTTTCAATCCATCTAAATTTGGATGGATAGTAGATGAGAGGCGATCTAACCCAACCCGATCTATGAGCATCCTAATATTACCTCCACTTATTTTTCTATATGTCTATCAATCTATTTATTCATATTACCATCTCCAGTCCGATGAATTTTCCAGCTAGTCTCCGGCAACTTGCCGGCGGCAGTAGTTAGCGGTCAACAATAGTAGATGATGATGGCTAATTGCGGTCTTTAGATAAATTGGATGATAGTTGGATAAAGAAAGAGTCGGTGAAGATCCAAATTCCATCTGTTAAATGTTCGAAACTGATCGGGAACAAAATTTTAGGTTATGAGTCTAATCCATTGAATAATTTTTTGAAATGTTGAGGACCAGTGGCACTGTGGTAGTGGAAAAAAGTTTTAATACAATGTTATCAATATCACTATATTCAGTAACTTTTTACCATTTATCTTTTTAGGTATATGTGACAAACTAGTTATATTGTTCACCTTTCACATATAGATTTATTATTTGTTGGTGATTCTAAATCATCGGTATGACCATGATACTAAATTTTTACATGTAACAGTGGAGCATCGCAAGAGAATATCTACCTTGGCATGTAGCTGTGGAGCTTTTTAGTTTTAAAAAAGTATTTTTAATTTTTTAATTTTTCATATTTTTGTTTTTTAGTAAAAAAAATTTCATAATTTAATTTTTTTTAAGATACTCCTAATTTATATATACTTAAAAAGTAAAATATGTGTAAAGAAATTTAAAAATAAAAAATATATATGAAATACGAAAATGTACTTGTTTTTTGTTTTTTGTTTTTGTATTTTAGTATTTAAATATATTTTTTTTAAGAAATCTTTACAAATTTAAGTGCATTTATATTAAATAAATCTAAAAAATAAAAAATGAATTAATTAAAATATAAAATAAATAGCAAAAAAACAAAAAACTCAAAACGGAATCTTGAGTCTCAAAACTAAAGAGAATGAAAGTTTGGAGGATACGGGCCCTGAGGAATTTATTAGGAAGGGCATGTCAGTGGTTTAAATTGCATTTGTACCCTTGTCGTCATGTGTGTATGTATAGTTCCAGTCTAGGACTTAAGTCAAGTTTGGCATCTTCCAAAAAATTTAAAAAGTCAAAAAGTCACTATCTTATTTAAGTCACATCACCTCTCTAACACATCACTTCAAACCCAACCCAAATCAAACCCATATTTTATAAAAAGTCAAAAAGTGCACTTATTTAGTCTTCCCAAACTTGGCCTTATTCATTGCCCATGTGCGAGATCGATACATCATCAGATGTCGAGCAATGATGGGTTGTTTTGAGAAAATAGTTAAAAGTTATTTTTTGATTTTTTTTGATTTTTTTGGAAGGGAGGGAAGTGATTAAAAGTTAGGAAGTGACTTTCAACCTACTTTTCAAAATAAGCCGTTATATAATTAAATATATATATATATAATTTATATAAAATGATATGCCAAAATAATATTCATTTATTTTAAATCAAAAGACTTATTAAAATGATCTGTTATTTCTAAATTACCATTAATTAATACATCATTTTGATAAAAAAAATTTATACAAAAATTTTATTTTTAAATCACTTTCCTCAATTGTCATAACCAATTTTAATATCCGATCTTGGACTTTTTTTATGATGCGTGACTAGTGTCTTCTTGTGCTTCCTGTCACATTATAATATTGATGTTTGTGACTTGTCACTACAGGGAATATGGGGTTAGGTGGTTTTTTAACGGCGTTTTTTAAAATGCTATTATTTTTAATATTCAACAGCGTTTTATAAACGTCTTATTTTTTTGTAATTAAAACGGCGCCGTTTCAAGAATCAAAACGTTTTTAAACGCCTTGGAATGGTTTTTTCCCAACACCCTCCTCTCTAGGGCTGGGCAACGGATCCACCGGCCCGCCAAACCCGCCCGACCCGACCCGACCCGACACCTGGCGGACGGATGCGTGACCCCTGGCGGACGGATGCAGGCCTGGTTTTCCAATTTGCTCGGGTTCGGGTCGGGTGGCGGGTCATCCGCCATTTTAGTCACCAGACCCGACCCGACCACCTTGCCTTTTTTTATTTTGGCTGATATATGCATTTCCCCCCCTTTTCCTTTCTGTGCATCCCCGCCTCTTCATTTTGCCCTAATTTTCGATAGAGAGACAGACATTCTCATCCTCTCTCTCTCTCTCTCTCTCTCTCTCTCTACCCTACCCATCGTCGGACGATCTACACCACACGGCGTCGGCGATCATCTACACGGCGTCGGCGATCGATCTACACGGCGTCGGCGATCGATCTACACGGCGTCGACGATCGATCTACACTACTGACTTGAAAACGACCCTCCCTGATTATGTACGTATTTTTTTTTTCTCTCTCTCTCTCGCAATCTGATCGCAAAGGAATCTCAAAAGTTTATAGACTGTACAAATTAAAATGACTTTCTTGCACAGATAAGATTGGTGGTTGAGCCATCTCTCCTTTTTTATTTTTTCTCTTTTGGCTTTTCTCAAAGTTTTCCAGGTGAGGAACAGAGCTCTTCTCTGGTTTTGTTTTTTCTAATTTTGTTTTGGCTGTCCATGCATATCTGATTACAACTTGTTTTTGAGGTAGGTTTCTGGATTTTTGATCTATTTGATCAATTGGGTCTTTGATCAGTCTTGCTTATACTGTTTCTATGTATTCAATTTCAATTGGGTTTTAGTTATAATCTTGATTTCAGATGGGTTTTGTCTCTAAAATAGACAGGAGCTACACCGGTGAGGATCCGCCAAACCAATCTACTCTGCTCTACGGTCTGCACTCTGCAGTTCAGAGTTACTCTCTCTCTCTCTCTCTCTCTCTCTCTAGAATTTGATTCAAATTGGAGCATAACCAGTTTACTTGTTTATTTGTGGAGCTTTTAGGAGCCAAAGATTATCAGTAAACTTGGTAAGAATATATAAATGGTGTTTCTTTTTATTGCATAAGTATTACTATTATGTATACTACCTATTCATATGGGTACAAGCATAATGGTGCGTTTCTTGGAAATTTCAGTGGAAAATTAAGTGATTTTGGCTATGTTTGTGCACTGAAATTATGGACAAAGTATATATGTATTTTGGGTTAATCCATTCAGAGCATAAGTAGGCTTAAAATTAGGTTTATAGTTTTATGTGGATATTAATTCACATGATTGTGTTTGTTTCATGAACTATTTGAATCAAATCCATTTTGTCTGCTATAAAGTTGATAATTAGCATTCTAGTTCTTTTGTAATGAAGATGAAACATCACATCTGTCAGTATTAAAATTTTTATGTGGCTTAATTTGATGGGATGAACTTGCAGTCTTCGTTCCAAACAAACAAACAAAAAAAAACTTGCAGTCTCTGTGTCTTCAAATTCTATAAAGCTGGTCTCAATCCATACTCATTATCATGTCCAAACAGTCTAAATTGATATTGGAGGGTATGGTCGATACAACAGGAAAAAGCAAGCAAATTATGTTGACTTCTACTAGTAATGTAAAGGAAATAATAGTAAAGTTAGATTGATATTTGATAGTGAAGGATGCTTAATCTCTGTCGTTGATTTTAGATCAGATTTTCAGGGTCAAATTAATCTCAGCATGTTGCTAGAAATTGGGTTTTATTTATTTATAATATTGTTGTTCAGCATACCCATGTTATACAGATGTTGCTTCACTGTTCTTATTTTTCTTTTTAATTGTTCAGTTTAGTACAAATTAGAAGTTTTCAACTTTTTAATCTGTTGCCAACTTAATTATCAAAAGGTGCAACAAATGTTGTAGATTCATACTATGCTATTGTTTTATGAACATTTTCTATTTTGAATATCAAATCATTGTTTCATAGTCTTCTTGGAATAGATGTTAATTGTAAAATTCAGCTACACAGATAACAAAAATGTTCTATTTTAGTCCTATGGTTCATTATTTTAGTTTTTGTGTGGCTTTAATGGGTTATCTTATTTCTTGTTGTTTGATGCAGGTATTCAGATATTTTTTCTGATTTGTGTTGCTTTAGCACATTGTTGGAAGTTGCACATTGTTGATATTTTTTCCCAAAGGGCTGATCCTTGGAAGTTGCAGCATTCTTGACACTGCAGGACAAGGTGCCCTTGTCCCCTTGTATCAGACATTGCAATCTGCTGTGAGCACGAAGGATTCTGAATCATCAAATTCTGGGGGAGTTATTTGGGTCAGTTGCTCACTTGTCAAATAAATTAATATTGTTTTACATTTTTTCCAGTTTCTCTCTCTTGAGAAAATGTTTTTTTGGTTAAAATATTTTTTTTTTGGTATGTTGAAAATTTGTAAAATTTCAAACCGCCAAACCGATTCGCATCCATCCGCCAATCCGCCAATCCGCCAAATCCGCATCCGCCGGATTGGCGGACGGATGCGGATTGATTTTCTCCAATCCGCCAATTTGGCGGACGGATGGCGGATTGGAGATTTCGTGGCCGCAACCGATCCGCGCCCACCCCTACTCCTCTCCTGTTTCACCTTTATTTTGAATCTGCTAAAGCAAGTGTAAGCGAAAATCTCACTCTCACTCTCGCGCGCTCTCTCTCTCTCTCTCTCTCTCTCTCTCTCTCGCCCTCTCTGCGCTGTCTAAGATCGTTCAAAATCGAAGTCAGAGGCATTTCGAAGTTCTCTCTCAAAATCGATTCAGATCGGTGAATCGATTCAGATCGGTGAGGTACTCTCTCTCTTCCCCTCTCTCTCTCTCTCTGCTGCCTAAACCCTAGTTATCTCTGTCAGTTCAGCTTTGTGATTCAGAGATTCATAGATTCAGCTCGGTCTCAGTGAAACAGAATTTTCGACTTGAATTTCGGTCTCAGTGAGGTACTCTCTCTCTCCCCCCTCTTTATTTTGAGGCGTTTTATTTTGACTTGAATTTCGGTTTTTTTTTAATTATTTATTTATCAAAAGATCAGATCTCCTTTGTTCTTCAAGCATAAGCAACTAGATTTAGATGAGGATCGATTAAGTGGATTTGTGGTTTGTAGAACTATATGGGGAACACTTGTTTATCAAGCTTATATTATTATGTTAATTATGTTAATTTATTAAAAATTGTCTATGTTGGTTGTTTGCCGTAGTATGTTACAGGTTATGGTTGTTAATTGATGGAAGCAATATGTTGGTTGTTCGAATGTTCGTATTTGGAACACTGAATCTTGGTTATATTTTCTTCTAGAAAATAGAGATAATCACTCTTGGTGTATTTGTTTTTGTCTATCAACGAACTATAACTTTGAAAAAAAAAAAAAAAAAAAAAAAACTCAAACTTAAAATCATGTTGGGGGGGGGGGGGTGGTCAGGATATGTATGTCTAAATCTCCTATAAACCATCTTGCTTGGAGGAAGCATTCAAGCTGCTACTGGAAAGACTCCACTGATCCGAAAATCCCAGAGACGAAACCCCAATATTTCTGCATTTGGCAACAGTTCTTACACTTTCAATCAATTCTTGGGTTCGAGTCTCCTGTGACAGTATCTCCAGTAACTGTCCTGGACTGATAACCAGCTTCACCTTCCAAACTCTACCTCCATTGTTGTACTTGTAGGGCCTGGAGAACACCTCTGTGTATGATCTCTTCAACACGCTTCGACCATCACATGACATTCTATAAAGAGTGACTAGTGATTGAGGAGGCACATTGTAACTGTTAGACCTTACATGGCCAACTTGGACAATTTCACCACCACCACCTAGACCTTTGCAGTTGAGTGTCTACAATTTCTCTACCCTGCAGTCCAATCCTCCCCCAGACAACTCTCCCTCTAAACTTACAATCAAATTTTGCTTCTGCTTCAAATTGCAATTATTTCCAACTTTTCCCAATCACTCCAACCTTTTTGCAAATCAAACATGCCATATGATGTAGAACTTTGCATGATTCTGTCACTTTTAGGACTAAAAAATTGAAAAAAAAAAAACCTCGACAATATATGTTTCAGTTCTCTTTATGTGCTCATAAACTTGGAAAAAGAAAATATTGACAATTCATTGAGATAACTATTTTTGTTTTGTCTTGATCACTAACATTTTGACCAAAATATTTTTCATCGTCATTCCTTTTTTTTTTTAATAGATGGTTTCGTCATCATTCTTAATTAACTAAAATAGATAGTTTTAGATCTTTTGTGTCCTTTCTCTGTTTACATCCTGTGTCTCCAACCTTTTAGAGTTGCTATGTCACTGTAATTTGAATCTAATGCAATTTATTTATTTTTTAAATTATTAAGACGCATTTAATGATTTTTTCCCCCTAATTCAAATTACGGTAATGTAACAGTAATACAAGGGTGAGACTGAAGTTTGAGGATCCCAAGCCAAAATATGTCAACCATTGGTAAACAATGACCTAAGCTGTCAATTCCGAAGTACTCCATTTAAAAAATTAGGTATAGCTTTAATAGTAAATGGACAATCTTTTTAGTTACCTCTTTTCTTTTTCTTTTTGTTTTTTTCGTTTCTTCTTATTATTTAATTTACATGCTTTAGAATATACATGAATCACAAAGCAAACCATAGATGTTTCGAATAGGTTTCGCCCATGTTACCTTTATAGATGCATTTATTAAAAGGCAATTTATGTTATAGCAAATAAAAATAAAAATAAAATATTTTTCTCATTATTAGTACTAGAAATCGATAATCATTGGAATAGGTGTATCTCTCCAATTTAGTAATCACTGGACCCATCCTTTTTTTTAGTATTTTTTTTGGACCATTAGTCCTTTTTACGTTATCTTTCATCATGACCTTGGACCCATCCTATTAAAAAAATAATTTGATGTTTATGCTACATGATTAAACCATTTCTTCCAAAAATATATATAATTATGTATAAAATATAATTTGTGCAGGTTGGACTGTTGAATGTAGATGGATACTACAACTCTCTGTTGTCTTTCATTGACAAAGCAGTAGAGGAAGGCTTCATTAGTCCAAGTGCACGCCATATCATCGTATCAGCTCCTACTGCAAGAGAGTTAGTGCAGAAATTGGAGGTAAATTAACAAAGGTTCAGTAAGAAGACAACTCTAGGATAACTGTCTGTTTCATGACCACAACGCTGAAAACATTTCCAAAAATAATATGAATTGTTGTTTCTCTTTCTCAGGAGTAAATTATGCGACATGAAAGAGTTAATTCGAAGCTGTACTGGGAGACAGAACAGCTAAGCTTTGGTCCCAGAAATCTGATAACGTGACTGATTAATTATAGTGATAAAAACACTGAATGGTTCTTTTTTTTTTTTTTAAATAATTTTTTTTTGAATTTTAATTTAATAATTTAACTTTTAGATGCAAAAGCTGTGCCATGTAATATTATATTGGTAACTATTGCTGATTACGGTTGCATTCCCTTCTCCCTGTCTCCCTTATTGCTTGGTAATGGTGAAGTGTTTCCATATAAATCAACAGACGGTATAAAATTTGATCTAATGTAAGTTGTTCTTACAAATGCTTATGTGTTCAGAGGGAAAGCTGTTCTTATAAGCTGTTCTTATTTGTTCAAATGCCATTTATACATTTTGTCAACCCTAATACTTGAAAATTTTAGAATTTTAATGTAGATATACCTGACACACACACACACATTATTGTAACAATGTCAATTATTTCTCACTCTTTTTTTAATCACCTATTATGGGTTATAATTTACATTTTTATCTGGGAACTACGGTTGAACAGCCATGATTTTTGGATCTGCAAGGTCTGGCACTCATCACCTAAGCCAGTGGTCAAAATTATAGTCAACATGCTTTGGTGATTGTACATTTGAAATACTGATTCACTCTTCATTTTGCCCTTGATGAGCTGATGTCCTTACTGTGTCGTTTCTTTAAGGATTTGGTTTTTCAAAGACATGCACTTTTTTTGGGCTTGGCCTGTCAATGAGTTTTTTTGCTTGAAAGGTCAAAACCTTATTCTATCCAGCCTTCTCTACTAATCGGATATTCTCTATTTTTCTTTGACAAATAGATTGTAGGAGGTATATGGGCAGATAAAGTTGGTGGGAAACTAGTTCTGGGTTTTGGAGTGATCTGGTGGTCAGTTGCAACAATTTTTGACACCTATTGCTGCCAGAATTGGGCTTCCTTTCTTACTTATCATGCGCGCCTTTATGGGGATTGGTGAGGTTGGCCTCTTCTTATGTTACTTTGTGGTGCTTTTGTGACTGACAGGACTAGTTGGATCTATCCCAAAACTATTTGATGTTTGCATTTGTCTCAAATTTCTCAGAATCTTCTTTTATTGAATATCATTCAAAAAAGTTTCCAATTGTGTAGTATTCCAACAATAGTTTACATTTGTCTCAAAACTATTAGTTATTTACATTCTTTGGGGGACGGTTTAGCACCCTCGTAGCAGAATGGAATCAGTTTACTGGGCTGATTTCCATGCCAACACGAGTAGTTTAATCTACTCTCAAAACTATTTGATGTTTACATTTGTCTCAAATTTTGCAGAATCTTCTTTTATTGAATATCATTCAAAAAAGTTTCCGATTGTGTAGTATTCCAACAATAGTTTACATTTGTCTCAAAACTATTAGTTGTTGAACTGTCTAATGTAAGTTGCTGTAAACTACTGAGCAAGTTGCATGTATGTTGTATCAAGCATGCACATATTAACTATATTTTTTTTTGTGGTATGATTTTGCTTTTATCAGTGTGTTTCAATAGTTGTGAGCTAGAGTTGGTGGTGGCAGTGACTTTGATGACATGAAAAGAAATATTCAAGTATGTCATATAATAAAAATATATATATTGTGTGTCCCCCGCATGTCATATCATATCTTGTATTCTTTTATCCATGTCGGTGCTTCTTTGGTTTCTAGTGTCTTGTAATTAATATACTGGACATCTTACATTTCCATCTGCTATTGAATTGTGATACTGATTGTCATGTATATACTCATTTGGGTCCTGTTAACTAGTTATTTCTGCTGGATGATATTGCTAAACTTTGTCTATCCTCCTGTGTGTTGTAGTTGCGCATTTCATTAGATTTAATCTTTCTCTTAATAATGCCTGTAAAATATTGCAGGTCCAGATGCCTCAATTGATGAAATAACAGATTTTTTATGTGCTGCTCAAATGGCAAAGGCAGCAAATTATCTACTACCCGGTGATGATAAGTTTTTTATTTTTTATTTTAATTTTTTGTATTTCTTCCCCATAATGAAACATCAGGTTTTCAATTAACCCCCTTTCATGATGGGGGAATACATTTTTACAGCTTTTATAGTTTGCTTTTAATTACTAATGCACCAGGATCCTTGTTTTTATTTTTATTTTTTTTGTTAATTCTGTTCATACTGCCATTAGTAATAAGCTTTTTATCAAATCAGAGGCATGTGTGGTGTTAAGGCTAATAGTTATTACTTTAAAATTGTTGATACAGAGATCCTTCTTGTGCATTGAACATCGAGAAACTGCTTGAAACAAGAATTCACGCAGCAATTCAGTTGCATAGGAGTTTGGGTCTCCCCTCTGCCAATACAAATGCATATCGTCTTGTTAACAGTGAAGGAGATAGGTACATTTCTTGTTCATTTATCAATACTCCTTGCTGAATATATACTTCTGACTCGAAAAATCTCCATTGCCTTTGAGACATTGTGAGATTAAGGAATCTTTCGAAGTTTTTTTATTAGCTTCTTTGTTAGTGTAACATACATACAAGTAAATATACATATTTATTTACCTTTCTGTTAGTTTTCTTGCTTGAAAATTACATAAGTGACTAGTTGGATATCCGGCTTCCTATTCATGTATTTTTTTTTTCCCGGGTTTTTTCAGTTTGAAGAATTTATTTCATTTTTTCCCTCAAATTATCTGGTCATCACTAGGAAGTTGAATGTCATCACTAGGAAGTTGAATGTACAGGACTACTAATAATTTGTGTTTGTAGTTGTATAATAGGTTCAATAGATGCTTCATTTATCATATTGAATTTCTAGCAAAAGAAAACCTTTGCCAACTAGATAGCACTGGGTACACAAACTATGTTTTGGCATTACACTTTGTCACAGCCACATATGGAGAAAGAAAGTACCAATATAGCAAACTTGATATTCAAATCCTGTACATACATTATTTCAAGTTTTGTGAGAGGAAAGGAAGAGAACATATGTTGGTGCACTTATGTTTTTTCATACTTGATACCTTTACCTTTTTTTTATGCTTACCTTGCACAATCTAGTTGTTTAATTTCTGTAACCGGTTCTTGTGTTACAGGTTGTCAGGCCTTATTATTGATATCTTTGGAGATTTAGCTGTAATAGCATCATCTGCAGCTTGGGTGGAGAAGTACAAGCCACAGATAAAAGCTTGCATTAGTGGATTAGATGGAATCAATTATATAAGCTGGAGACCATCTATTGAGATCTTAAAAGAAGAAGGATTGTATATATCAGATTCCAAGGACATATATCCGCCTATTCCTCTTGAAAGGGTAAAGGTAAATAGATCTTGACACAATTTTGCTTATGTCAAAAAATCTGGTGATGCAAGCTCACGCCCATGTTCACTTCTTAAAACTGTTTTCTTTGCATGGTTGTTAGTGAAATATACGACTGTATCATTTAACTATATTCAGTGATGAGAAGCTCGTTAAGTAAGAGGAGATTGCTTTCTCGCTGTTACTGAAATTTACAATTGAAAGAGCTTTGCTTTCTCTCCGTTCTTGTTATTTTGAAGAACGCTAATTGAACTACAATTTTCTTCTTTCATGCATTCTTGTAATGAAATATCCTAAATAAATAATTTATTGAAGTCAATTAGTCCTGTATGGAGATTGAAGCCTACTAAACTTTGAGGGACTAAATTCTTCATGGAGGTTCTTTCCTTTCTGTTTTGTGATTTACATCCATAATTCATGCATTGAAAATGTTTGATTGGAAATATTCTAAAATTGTAAGTGCTTATTCAGGAGTTAATAATTCAGTCACTCGCTATATATATTTTATTTTTCTTCCGTCAAATTGATTATGAAAATTCCACTGAAGGCTCTATATATTGCATTTTGCTACACCTTGTAATTTCTTTGTGACAGGTTATGGGAAATGGTATTTCATATTTAATCTCATTGGAGGGCCAGAAGACAGGATTTTATGCTGATCAGCGTGAAAACCGTCAGTTCATTTCTGCAATTTCAGATGGCCAGAAAGTTCTTGATATGTACTGCTATAGTGGTGGTTTTGCTCTGAATGCATCACGTGGTGGTGCTACGAATGTCACTGGTATAAATTCCTCACTTCATTGGCCATCTTTCTTGTCAGTGATTCTTTGATGTTTACATTTTTACCAAAAATTCAGTAAACAACTTTTTTTTTGTGTGTGTGAGTGAATATACTATTTTACAGAATCTAGTTGAAAATATATCCAGAAAAAGTTCAGTGGATGTGGGACCAAATAGTAAAAGCTATGAGATCAACTGAGTTGAAACTATAATTTAAGTTTGCAACTTATACTAATTAAGATTCAAGCCAATGAAATTCTACCCAAAATCTTTCAAATTAAAGATATTGAATGGGAAAATTTTGTTAATGGAATAATTCTAATATATGCCCTTTTCGTCCTCTGCTCTTCGTATTGCAAGTGGCATCCAAGTATCAGAGATATGTAGTAGAAAGCAGGAAGACTGGTACCTCATAGCTTTTATTGTAACTTCTCTTTGCAACTTAAATATAAATTTTGAGTTTTGTGTGAAATCTCTACAAGTTACAGCATCTGTGCAAGTTAAATATAAAAAACCTTTTCAAAAAAGTTTCATGATGGTTAGTGTTTCTCTGTTTACATATAAAACATTTCTAATTGATAAACCCTTTATGCATTAACTGTTTTGGAAAGCTTGTTACATTTTGCCCCATTTTACAGGTCGATGTTTGGAGCAAGCAAAATCCTTTTATCCACATGAGTTTCTGGGGTCTCTTTACTTTTACAGTAGCTTACCTTCCGTGGGTGAGTGATTTCAGTGTGTTACTAACATGATTTTGTCAAAGTAATAGTGCAATGGATGATTGAAATTGATCTGCATTTAATACATTCAATTTAACCGCTCATTTGCTCAATAAAGGTTGCACCCTTTTTAACGCTTTTAGTGGATAATTATATTAACCAAATTTATATATTTAGCTGACGCTAATAGAACACTTTCTTTTTCAGCAGTTCTTTCTTAATTTTCATTAACCCATATTGGCACTGCCAACTGCAGCAACCTTTGAAACTACTTTTACTGCATTATTTTGAAACCAATTGTAAGAGATACAAGGCCCTCCAAAGCCCTTCTCTAGAAGGGTTTGGTTATGGTGTGCAACTTACACCTTATACCTTATTCTTTACACTTACACCTTATACTTACACCTTTTATACCTTACACCTTACACCTTTTGTGTAAGTGGCACATGGTGTGCAACTCACTTACACCTTACACGTACACCTTACACGTACACCTTACACTTACACTTACACTTACACCTTTTGTGTAAGTGGCACATGGTGTGCAACCCACTTACACCTTTTGTGGGTTGCACACCTAAGAAAACTCCTCTCTAGAATGGTACTTTGGTAAATGCAGTCATCAAATTTTATACCCACAGTATTTAACTTTTGGGTAAGTTACACTTTTCACGTTCAGACATCTGAATTTCATTTCACTCACTCATCTTCTAATTGTAGCAATTAAGTCCTTGGACTTAAACTCATGCTTCAATGTGGTGCTTCATCACTCACCATTTAAAATTTGGACGGAAAATTAGTATTAATCAGTTTTGATTCAATAATATTGGGAGTGTTTAAGGCTGTGGCCTCTTGCGTGTTTCTTCTCTCTCTCTCTCTCTCTCCCCTATTGTGTTCTACATCAATTTGGTAAACAGAGCTTCATCCTATTCCACCAATTTGATGTAAAAATTATTTTCTTTATGTTAATGTGGATCAATTTATCGTCTTATCATGGGTCTCACATCAACTTGACTGCATCAATTGCTCTCTCTCTCTCTCTCTCTCTCTCTCTCTCTATATATATATATATATATATGTAATCTATGCATATTTCCAATTATTGCAGATATGTGAACAAACAGCAGAAGCACACAAGTCTAAAGGATTACACTTCTTGACCATTTTGATTTTAATTGATATATTTAAAGGCTGAATTGTTTCTATTTTTAGGTATGCAATGCATTGTTTCTTATTTTTAATTTTGTTTTCAAGCTTAGTTTATTTATTATTTTAATAAACATCAATTATTAGTTCTTGATAATTGTTTTACAGGTATTTTTTTGTTCAACCATATAAAATTAGCAAAATTTAAAATTTAAACAAAAAGGCTATGGCGGCGTTTAAAAAACGTCACTATATTCCACCAGCGGCTAGATTTTTAAAATGTATAATGTCTATGACGGCGTTTTCAAAAACGTCGCTAAATGTCATAGTGACGTCACAGTAGAACTAGGGTAGGACATTTGGCGGCGTTGTCTTTAAAAAAAATATAAAACTTATATCTTGTGCCCAATTGTATTATGTGAGTTATTATGAACAAACAATAGTATTTTAATATCATCAACTGTCAAAGTAAAATAAAATAAGAATAAATTGAAATGCATACTTACAATAATATTTATGATTATATCATATTAAGCTACAACATAAGACTTGAAATCCCTTGTCTATGATGTACCCAAAAAAGAAATCCCTTGTCTAGGTTCTAAAATTCTGGTTCACCCATCTAATACTGTCATGTCCTAGTTTGAATCCAAAATTAAATTATAAAACTTCATTTATAATTAAGAAATAAACAAATTGCATTAAATTTAAATTATGACAGCTTAATGGCACTGAAAAATAAGATTTAGAATTGAGAGAGAATGACGACAAATGATCCCAAGTCATAAGAGACAATAATGTTGACATGAAATAATTAAGGCAATGACCAACAAAAGAAGAAAAACATTAATCAAAGTTAAGACATTCAGTGTCCATAGAACTTGCACAATAATACACTCAACACTTCCACTAGAACTTTCACAGGAAAAAAGAGCAGAGCATTCTGGCCAATTATGCAAAAGCAAAACCATAATTATAAAGTTACATAAATATATAAGTCTCATTTGCTGCACCAATTAATATCATCAAATCAGGAACTTGTTAGGACTATCGGGGGTGTTTGTTTAGATTTTTTTAAGCCAATTTATAGCTTTTAGTTTTGAAAAAATTATTTTGGACTGCTCAGTTAAACTTATTTCAAACAGTTTTTTATTCTAACAACTTATTTTAACTCAAAAAAGTTGATTTTGAGAAGCTATTCATCCCTTATTTCTGATTATCAGCTTTTGCTGTAAACATGTTAATTTACGATTATACTCTTATATTTTTTATTTTTTTAAAAATAAAAAAGACCCAAATGGACTATAAATTATTATTATTATTATTTTATGAGAAATGTAGACAAGTAGTGAATAACAAAAAATAAAATTTAATTAAAAAAAATTACTTTACAGCTTATTTAACAAACACTATTCAGTAACTTAAATCTATAATCCAACAGCTACACTAAACAGATTAACAGCTTCTGATTAAAGTCATAATTTATTATCTGTTAAGTTATAATCTATAATCTATTTTAACATTTACATCAAACGGGGCCGTCATCAATTTTAGGTCAGTTAAAGTTTGCCCACCACAACGTTCCCACACACATCATAAGAAATTATTAGGTGGTCTAAGAGCATAGTCAGTTAGTGTTCGATAACATTGTGATTAGTTAGTGAATTAACAAATTGGCAGTATTATTCAAACACAATCGAGTAATAAGAAATCTAACCAACAAGAATAATGTAAATACATCATATAATGTTATTTGTGGACCAACTAATAATTTTCCCCACATCACCCTTGAATGTGACAGAGAGGTGCCTATGCAATCAACCACAGATGATTGGGGTCAGTGGAAAAACTAATCCTTCATTTCTTGAACATTTGGTTGTCAACAACAGACAACTAAGAAAAAAATATTGAGAAAAAATATTTTTTAAATATTATTTATAATTTAAAATGTTTATTACTCACATCATATTAAGTTGAAATTTACATTCACCAAACTAAGACTATTCATATTAGGATTAATGTTTAATGAAAAAATATATATATATATATATCTGTTCATATTACAAAGGAACACATTTGAGAATTGGCCTTTTTAATAATTTTTTAACTTTTTATAATAATAAAAAAAAAGGTGCAAAAAATAAGGAGAATAAGTTGAGAAATGTAATAATTTTTTAACTTTTTGACAAAAAAATCTTGTTCATGTTTAATGGAGAATTTCATGTGCTAACTGATTAAGTTACCTAACATACAATCCTCCTTCTTTATTTGGACTTATGACTAATTGTATAAAATATTAAACACTAAGCACAACACTGACTGAGCTAAGTTTAAATCTATACTACATATTCATGTTCGACTTGTTAAATATGAATCAAGCAAAGTTTGAATAATTTATTACTTGGCTCAATGAGAATATATACATTATTAAAAATTAAGCTATCGTATTTGGTTTCTTAAAAACTCAGTCAAGATCTGCTCGTTATGTAAATAGGTTAATCTTGAACTTATTTTGAAACTTTTTAAATTTTCAAACGAAACTTAAACAACTTAATACTCAATTTATTTACAGTTTTAAGTCTAAGAACATGCAAATAAATTACCTTGTAGTAAATTATTATCTACTTGATAGCTTGTTAATTTTCTAGGTCTAGAAAGATCTGAAAAACAGAGACAACTCTTGGGGAGTATTACTAACCTCATGGATCCAACCATCAAAATTGGACAATATTGGTGGTGCTAAAAAGAAACGTCCCCTTTACCTTTTATAGGAAAAGGATGTGTGAGAATGACCCAATGTGGCAATTGATGGGGCACATATTGTCCAAAAGCAGTTGAATTGAGAACAATTTTGAACTTTGAAGTGAGGGGTGTTAATGTGTGTATTTGTCCTCACTTGCCTAATTTGTCCTTTTTATTGGATTATTGGATTCCCATCGAGGAGACACCCTTCAACATGCCCACTTAGTCAAAGACAAAAGTTCATTTCATCTTGATTGATTTACAACCGTTTAATTATATTTTAAAATTCTCATATAATTTAATAATTATAAGTTATAAATAAATTGAAGTAAGAAGAGAAGAAATTTGAGACCAAAAATTTCTGACATAAAAATTTTATCTCAAATCCCTTGTCACTATCCAAAAATATTCATAATTGACTAATTATGTCTCGAAAAACATCATGCAAATTCTTATCTAATCCAATAATTATATATATTTTGTTATAGAAAAGAGAACACATCATTTTCGGAATAGAAAGAATTGGCCCACCATGGGAGCTGCCATGACTACATTGCATGCCTGACCTGACCTGAGGGCTGAGTGTGTGGTGCCTAGTGCCACATGAGTAGTGTTACTCAAATGGATTTGTCAGTTTATATTAAAAAAATATAAAACATTAAATAAATTAATAAGATAAAATATTATATCTAAACTATAATTATTTCATTTCTTTTTTCACAAAAATCGTAAAAGTCAAAAAAAATTTACCAAATGAACTTTTTAATTTCAAATTAAAAAAAAAAAATCACAACTCCAAAAAATCAACTAAATTTTTTTTTGCCAAATGACAACTTAAGAGTCCATAGCTTTGGAATAAGATCCCCTTCAATAATTATTCTTTTATTAATCTTACAATGGTTAAATTTGTAAACATTTATTCATAAATCCCTCTTCACTTCCTTAAATATGTTCTTACAACGGTTAAATTTGTAAACATTTATTCATAAATCCTTGAATATGTTTTAAGGGGTCTTAAACTACCGTCATCCAATCAGGATTTTCTAGTTTTCAATACTTTTGTGCCGCGCTTTGCTTCTTTAAAATGGCCATATATGTACTTAAAAAAACACTAACCACCCTTTTTCGGTTGACTTGTTAATTTTGCCACCAAAAAGAATAATAATGCTAAGGTAACCGAGCACTGTTATATAATAACCAAGGTTATGTTTGTTTAGGCAGATTAGAATTCTTAAGATTAAGTCCTAAGTCATAGGATTATCAATCCTTTTGAATTGAATAACCTATCTCGTGTTTAGATTAACTCCAGATCATAAGGTAAGATTGATAGTCCAAATCTCTCCTTAGCTCCTCATTTTATACCCCACCCCATATTGGTCTTGTAACATCAACATGGCAAAATTACGAAGAAGCATCATTCATAAGAACCCAAACAATTTCCAAAAGCAAAGCTAATGTATATTTATATGGTATTTAAATAACTGTACCATCGATCCCATCCAACCAACAAACTGTTAACCAAGTTATCTAAACAAAGTTGCCATCCAAAAAGTAACAAGACCAATCTCAGTCCAAAAGACGGGCAAAGGAGACGCTCCATTCCATCTAAGACAAACATTACCGAAAAGCAGCAGGTTCTTGATGCCAAGGATTTTTAACATATTTTGGCCCCTCGGAAGACCATCTCGGGATGCTGCATTAATCCCAAACAGAAGTTTAGTTAACCAATCTTGAAGTGGTGAGAGAGAGAGAGAGAGAGAGAGAGAGCAATTTAAGTGCTCACCTCAGCCATAAACTTCTTGAGAAGCTCTCGTTTCTGCATCTTATCACTCGTTGGAAGGCCCATGGTCTTCTGTCGCTGGTCAAACTGCAAAGGAACACAAAGGCAACAAAGTCGGAAATCAACAACAATGAATTTGAAAACAACCCACCAATAATAGTCATAATCGTAAACGACAAGGGAAAAAAGAATACATATATTGATAATACAGTTGTTTGACATGATAAGAATGGGTTCAAATGGTTTTCTTATAAAGAGAAAATATTGATCAGATCATATAACCAACAAACCATGCACTATTATATGTTTTCATACTGCACAAGTTTTTCCCATTCATGATAACCCCCGAGCAGAGGTGAAAGGCATTAGTGACCTACCATCATTTTTTCCACAGTGGACCGTGTTTCTGGGTCCAGATCAGACAGCTTGCTGCTTTCCGGTTCCACCTTTTGAGTATCAACTTCAGGATCACCTTTTGGTTTGTAATGCGGAACAAACCTAGGGAAGTGCCCACTCAGAGAGATGTTGGAAACCAAGGAAGGATGGTTAAACCTCCTTTGGTGGCTCCGAACAGTTGGGTATTGCTTAAACACCCAAAGACGAAGGAACCAGATATGGTCCCAGTCATTTCGAGATCACAGAGGAGAAAGATTCAACGCAGGTACACTCAGTACCAGAAAGATATGAAAGAAAATGGATAGAGCTCTTCATTGGTCCAGACCGAAGGAAAGAAGACTGCAAAGCCAGACCATACTCCAAAGCCAACGCTACAAAGCAAAGTGGGTTGCGGCAGAGAACAGTTGGCCAAGGTTCATTCTGAACTAAAAGCCAGAGAGAAGTCTAGCTTAGCAGGATTGGAGAAAGCTCTGATGGAGAGTGATAGGGAGACAGAAGAAGAAATTAGCATAAGCCAAAAGAAAGAAATGGTGGAGGAAGAAATGATTGAAGCCTTCATGGCTGAGCAAACATTTCTGGTTGAAAAACCAGTTGAGAAAAACCATTCGAAGGAACCTGTTAGCAATGAAGTGCCAGAATGCAGCATGGAGGACGCTTCTGAGGTAACTGATCAAGATAGCCAAGAGGGGAAACAGGCACAGCCAGCCATCCAGTTTGGCTCATTTCCTCCAGTATCAATTAATATGGTACATATACTACCTTGTGAGTTTGAAGCTGGGGATGAGAACCAAGATGGTCAAGAAGTTGATCCAATTCCAATCTCTAGTGAAGATTCACAAGTGAGTATGGTACAGGATGATTCCGGAATGGCAACCCCAATGGAAACTGAATATGAGAGTGAAGAAGAGGTGAGCATTAACCTCTCATATCCTTTTGAATATCCCTCGAATTCTATGACATAAGATGTCAAGCCTTTGTACATCAAGGCTTTCTTCGATGGGATACAATTGAAGCGAGTCCTGATAGATAATGGGGTAGCAGTGAACTTACTACCGAAATCTTCTTTGAAGAAACTAGGGAAAAAGAATCCCAGATTGATCCCAACTAGCACAACCATTGCTGGCTTTGCGGGAGACAAACAGATGGCTTAGGGAATTCTACCCATTAACTTAAGTGTGGGAACCAGGGACTGCATGACAGCATTCTTCGTAATCGATAGTAATGCTAAATACAATGCTTTACTTGGGAGAGATTGGATCCACACTAACAAATGTGTGCCTTCCTCTTTGCATCAGAAAATTATGATGGCCTTAGGCAATGGAGAGACAGAGGAAATCGATACAGATCCTCAACCCTTCATAGCCTGTGCAGACTTTGCAGAGGCCAAACTGTATATTGAGGGAGTGACACCACTTAGTATACTGAGGAAACTTGATGGCTCAGCCGAAGTGATGGCAGATGAGGAAGTGACACACCTGAAGAACTTAGTCCAGGAGAGTGCTGATGAAGAGGTTATCGTTAAAGATGACAATGATGCCTGATTGTAGGCAAAGAGATGAAGCATAAGAAGCCAAGTCCTTGGCTCTGATTAAATTCTCAACATTGGATGTAAAAGTAATAGTCCAGAAAGTACAGGAGCAAGAGAGAGAAGCCATGATAATTGGCTGCAAGCAGAAGCAGCAACAGGTCAAAGTTTTGACCCTTGATAAATACTGTGCATTGGACATTGAAACAAAAGTCCAGGAGATAGAGGAAGAGGAAGCATTCCCTATCAGTTACCAGGCCCTTTCTTTTATTCTCAGCTTTAACAAAATCACTGTAAGATGAGTTAAGAGAGGGGAGGGAGAAAGGGACTGCTAAGTTAGGGAAATCTGGTGTAATGGGAGTACCAATAGAGGATACTCCTAGTAGATGACAAATATCGAGAACAGTAGGGGCCATCATCCCACATCTAAATTGAAAGAAATTAAAGATAGGGTTCCAAAAACATAAAGCAGCAAGAACTAGGAAAGGGTCCCCTGAGATAGTTACCCTAGATAGTCGAAGAGCATCGAGAAGGCAGAGCTCTTGAAGGTCCAGTGTCCTAGCAGGGATGACCCGGTCATACCATTCTTGCCACTCCGGTCTCACCGTGGGCCAGCATCGGTGAGGGCAATTGATTCTCCAGTTCCTCTAGTCGAGACCACCTTCATAAAGGAGACATTGGTTCTCCAGACGAGGATATAGGGCTGAGAGCTCATTAAGGATCTCTTTGAATATGGGCCCGAGCACATAATCTTGTTGCACATGGCGACGAGGGACAAAAATACGCCCATCAATAGCGCTTTTGTCCCCAGCCTTGTACTTCTCACATTCTGCATCAATGAGTCTTTTCAGGGCCACAGATGAGCTCACACGCTCTATGACTGGCACTGTTGGTGAAGAAGAAGCCATTGATAATACGCTTTTTCAGAAAGTGAAGAAGAGAGTAGAGAGAAGTGGAAGACTGATGAGGGTTTGTACGTTAAGAGCGTAAGTAATTCCAGAACGCGAAACAAAAGGGTTTTAAAAGCCTTTGTGTCCAGAAAATATATCCCATAAGTCGTTAAGTACTAAAAGTACGAATACGAGGAGTCTCTTCCGATATTGATAGTTTTTTGGAGGGAAGAGCACATTCCGGATAGTGATGCCAGCTTCGAAGCAAGATATTTGGCTTTAAAATCAAATTTTGGCACCAAAAATCAAACAACAATGGCTTCGAAATACAGAAGTCGGCTTCGAAGCATATTACATGCTTAAAAATGTAAGAATACTCAAGGATGGATTTACTTCGAAGAGATTAAGGACCTGTAATAGGTTTCTTAACAAAAGTAATACCCTTGAGGCAAAGTTTGAGGACCTTTGAGGAAGTAAATAGTTGTTCAAAACATCTAAACCAATAGTTGGTTTGCATATACACAGAGAATTGTTTGTTCGATTAAAACAGTGTACCCTAAGAGCAGTTTCCATATTGTTGTGAGTATGGACTGTTGCAAAACTAGTCAGTACTAACCATGACTATATTTTGGTTATGATTAAAATAGGAATTGAGAGGAAAGATTGTTAAATTCGAAGCACCAATTTTAAACAAAAATCAACAAGAGTTGGAAACCATAGTCCATAAATCGGAAAATTCATCTCAGCATCCTTATTGGAATTGATTGGATCTATATTCGAAGGATAAGATTGTTAAATTCGAAGCACTGATTCTAAATGAAAATCAGCAAAATTGTCGATTTTATTCCAAAAGTTGGAAGAATTCATGTTGATTTTAGTGTTTTAACAATTGTGTCCAGTTTCAAAGGATGAGTTTGTTCAGAAAGAAGTTCTAAAATTGCTTTTGAAGATGAATGGAGACAAAATCAAATAATGCCAAAATAATCTTAGTTGTGTTAAAGAAAAAAGCAATTACATCGAACGACTCTCTTTGGGTACAAGTTCAAGCTCATAGAAATAAGGAATGGAATAAAGAACAAGATCATGAAATGTTGTCCAACTATGGTCGATGAATTTCTTTTCTTTCTTCATTCTATTCTCCATTTCTTACAGGATTGGCTGCTGAAGTTGATGTGCTCTCACTTGGTAAAAGAGCTCTTCAGTCTTTATTTCAAATGTTGCTTCTTTCAATCCTCGCTCCAGTTCGCCCATATCTATGTCATCTTCGTATGCAGAGTCTTTATTCTGGAAGTCATCGAATTTCTCGATGAGTTTCTCTGCTTCGAACTGAGTATGAACTTGAAGGGATGAGAGTTGGTCCAAAGATTGAGCGGTTGCCATGGCAGTTCGATGCCAGTGAAGGAGTAATGGAAGTTGGTCTAGAAACATGTGGAGTTCTGCTTGAGCAATGGGGCTAAGGATCTAACCCTGCGTTAGAATATCACAAGCCCATCGAAAGTTCTTGAGAGGAACATCGTCCTCCAGAACGTCAAAAGGCAAGTGAGAGAAGGCTGCAAGCAAAAACTGGGCTTGTTTTCGCTCAGCTGGAGTAGGGGGAGATGGAGGCATGTAAGGAAGAAAGACCTTATCTGCAGAAAGGGCGAGCCCCAGTCTCTCTGGCCAAGAGGGAGTTGGTGGAGGAAAAGGTGTGGATGCTTCTAATTTAGGAGATGGAGAAGAAGATGTGGATGCTTCCATTTCAGGAGATGGCGTGAGAGCAGAAGGAACAAAGGCATTAATGTAATCGAGCCAATCGGAAGAGCAGAGTTTCGCCCTATTGGCTAAAGATGATAGATTATGCCCTTGGGCCTCTTCTAGGCATCGGGTGGCAGACATTATCCTTGTAGACATGGAGGATGTGTACTATGCTACAAGTAAATTGTCCTCCAAATTGCGTCGGAGGTTGATGGGCACATAAGGGTAAACCACCGAGCTTCGCGCATATGAAGGAAAGTCCAACGGGTCGGTGAATTCGACAAAGTGGTGGTTAATTCGCTCCCTTAATTCCCCGACCTCAGGTCCTGACCAGTTTGACCAGCCTGAAGCCCTGGAGGAAATTGAAGCCGCAGCCTTATCCCATGCAGAGGATTGTGAAGAGAGGCCTCCTATGTCCATATT
This sequence comes from Camellia oleifera, assembly GCA_022316695.1. Lineage (NCBI taxonomy): Eukaryota > Viridiplantae > Streptophyta > Magnoliopsida > Ericales > Theaceae > Camellia > Camellia oleifera. The sequence goes on from CM039309.1 coordinate 158,644,966, forward strand.
TGCAACCTTCTGAATCAAAGGACTAAAAGCAGTTTGTCCACAATCTAAGGGTGAATCAGAAGAAGAATTTCCCGCGTCCATGTTTGCAACTTTCTGAATCGAAGGATTGAGGGCAATGTTTTCGTAATCCAAAGGTTGGTAATTTGCAAAAGCATCCATGACCTGAATATAGAAAGGCGGGTAAAGGTGGCTAATGAATGCATAGAAGTACTTTCGAGGGGAAGCAACATTACTCAATGGCTCTTCATGTGCCTGATAAATAGAGAAAAAAGTTGATTTGGCCATAGTCTGTTCGAATGCTAAGGTATTGGGATATTCCAAAGGGTTAAAAGAGAGTTAATGCAAATGATCATCAATAAATGACGATTGTGTTTTTAGAATATAAACTCCATGCACGTTCTAAAAGCGCGGGAAAAGGCTTTTGATCCACTAATATCACCAAGTATTGGGCATATTAGTGTGGGGGGTAATGTTGGCTACATATTTTGTATAAGCCAGTTACAGTTCGACACGTGGCAGAGTAAGGGTAATATAGGAAGACTATTCAAGTCTTCGATCCTGATCGTACACGTGGCAGTTAATATTGGTTCTCGTGTGATCTGAGTAGCATTGGATCAGTAAAGAGATGCAAGGTGACGTGGCTTTAACGGTTACTCATATTCAAATTCAAATATAAAAGGGAAGCTCAACTGCAAGTGATGGCGTAGTGGAACTACCTATAAGGCAACATGATCGACGATTATGGAGGAGCAGTTCGACGGTTTGAAGTGTAGTTAGAAGGTCATCCTTGACAAGTATAAATAGCAGGGAAGTCCCCAGAAAAAAACCCCCAGACTCAGATCATACAAACCAGTCTTACTTTACATATTTTGTTTTCCAGTCTTTACATTTCCTGTTCTTTAAATCCCTGCTCTTTACATTCCTGTACTTTAAATTCCTGCACTGCACTTCGTTCATAGGAGTAGTTTCAAGTAGATTGTTGCTGTAAACCTCTACGAGGCTGAGTTTGGATCATTGTAAGTTTTCATTCTAATGAAATACTTCAATTGCTCTTCATTTAACTGTTATTTTGCTTAATTTCTCCTAAGTCAAGCCACCAGTAAAAGTCCTCTTCATTGAGGTTGAAAGAACTAAAACACAATCGTTTGATAATTGGTTGGCAATTAACATTTCTGTAAGGACTGATTGATCCTTGCTGGCACGCTTGCATTTACAAAAACACCCTTCGAAAGCCAAAAAGCCAACAAAAACAAATATCAATATTTAGTTTTAAAAACAAATTGAAAATTTTAAAAATTTGAAAATTATTTTTACAGAAAAAATAAAAATAATGAATTTTTTTTACAGACATTGAAAAATATACAAAAAAAAAAAAAAAAAAAAACGAATCCAACCAAATAGAGCCAAACAAAATAGGCTCGATCAGTCTGGGCTATACGGTGGTTACTGAAAATATCTTGCGCCAACTACGATGTCATTTTGTTATGTTTCCGTCGTTTCGAAGATTTCCTGTATGCTGCCGGCCCCTCTCACATTGAATAGAAAATTACGACTTATTTGATTTGTATGCATAAGTTTTTTAAAATTAATTTTTTTTTACATGTCGGTCAATTATTATTTTTTTCATATACATCTATTTAATTATAATAAAATATTAAATTATTCTAAACTCTCAAATTCTAAAATTATTTTCAAAATACATAACTAAACAAATTAATTTTTTTTTTAAACCCTCTTCCCAAATTTTTTTAAAAAAATTATCTTAAAATATAAACCAAACACACTTTACATTTGTGGGTTGCTTGCACAGGTGTCATATAATCAATCATCACATATAATATGGTTACTAGATTATGTTTGTTTGGGTGGACATGATCTTAGAATTAGACTAATAATTCAATAAAATTATTAATCCGATATTTGATTAAACAATTGAGGTACGGACTAACAATCCATTTAGACATAGTATCTTATATATGATAGACTATTTAATCCCACAAAAAAAGTGAGATATAAATTAAAAGACTAAACCAAAATTTGAACTATTAATTTCTCTTTATAATCTCAACTCAATTTAAACATAAGATAAAATATACAACCTGCAAAATTTGTAATCGTAAAACTATTAATCATGGAAATAATAACCCAACCTAATCTGGTTCGGCCACTCAAACATAGCCTAATAAAATCCTTTCTCCTCAAACATTAGACTCTCTCTCTTTCTCTCTCTCTCTCTCTACTCTGGTGCAGTGTCTCACTCCGGCATCACACAGCCACCATAATGGGCGGCGAGTTGCGGTACTAGATCGGGCAAAACGCCTACATCAAACTCATCCTCCATGCCCTAAAGCATAGATCCTCCGCCGTCAACGGCGTCCTCCTTGGCCGCCTCTCCGGTGGCGACTCCAACCCTGTCGTCGAGATCACCGACTCCGTCCCCCTCTTCCACTCCCAGATCGGCCTCCTCCCTCACCTCGAGATCGCCCTAATTCAGGTCTCTCCTCATCTCATTCTTCCAATTCTCGATCTTAGGGATTTATTCTGACAAATTATATTTATTGATGATTATCCATTGGAATAGATAGAAGAGTACTACGGTGCTCAAGGATTGAGTATTGTTGGTTACTTTCATGCTAACGAGAGGTTCGATGATTCGGAGCTCGGAAATGTCGTCAAGAACATTGGCGATCACATACATCAATACTTCTCCCAAGCTGGTTTTCTTTTGGTAGGTTTTTAATTACGCCGTAATTGAATTCTGTTTGTTTTTGTGTTTATTAATTAATTAATCTATTTTTGTTGCTTGAATTTCAGTTGGACAACAAAAAGCTTGAAGCTTTACCCAAGGGGAAGGACAGGAGCCCTGTGATACAGGTGAGTTTACTATTGTTACTATAGTCCTTGTTGTATACTTATCTGCAGGTGAGTTTTAACTTTTTAGATTTGGTTCTATGATTGATTGAAGGATAAAGTTTTCTGATTTATTATTGTTATTTGAATCGATTTAATTGGGAGGATTACAACCAAAACGAAAGGGAAGAAAGAAACAAAATATTTGTTGATATGATGATATATAAAAAATTCAACAGAAATAAAAATTCTGGATTTCCAGTTGACCGTTTGGGTTGTAGATTATGTGCCATGTTGATATTTACAATGGATGTGGTCTTAGTTATGTCGAAACAGATTTTCTATTTCATTGCTCAAGCTTGTTAAATCTAATGACCTCTTGTTACTAGTTTGAAATGCGTTGCTTCTATGCTATTAAGCACGGACACGGACACGGACACGGACACGGACACGACAATTTCCAAAAAATGGGGACACGGACACGGCGGGGGACACGACGATTTTTTTTTTTTTTATATATATTTTTATGTGTTATGTAGATTCGTATTACATTCATTTTAAATCAAAATTAACAAACACTAACATAATACCATTAATTCAATAAATATAAGAGAGGCAAAAGATTCAACATCCAACATCCAACAATAAATATAAGGGGAAAACATCCAACATCCAACAATATTCTTCACAAAAGCGCTAAATAAGAGGCAAAGAAGAAGGAAAAAAGAAAAGAAAAGAAAAGAAAAGAAAACATATAGGCCTTTCAAAACTTCAAGTAGATCCAATTTCTTGTACGTCTTCATCATCATTAGCATCACCACATTTTTCTTCGTTTGCACCTCCATCATCTGTAAACAACACAACCTCCATCTCAGGTTCATCAAGTGATAGATTTGCAACCTCAAGCATCCCAACATCATCAAATGAATCAAATGTGTCGCCCGCAATATCCCATAACTTGGTCTCTCCTTCAAGGTATTGTGGGGTTCTCCTTGATCAAAGACGGAGGTTGCTATGAACAAAAACCAAGTCCTCTGCACGTTGGGGTGTCATCTTGTTTCTTCTCATTGAATGGATAAAAAAGTATATACTCCAATTCCTCTCAGCACATGATGAAGAAGAAGGTTGCACAAGTAGCCTTAAAGCCAAAGATTGAAGAGTGGGTGCAGATGCACCATGAACAACCCACCAACTATGAGGATTCATATCACATCTATCTCCAATGGAATCAATGTCAGCAAATGGCCCCTCTTTTGTTGAGAACTTATCATACTCCAAATTTGCTTTAGTGCGCTCCATTGGATCATCAAAGAACCTTTTCAAGCACTTTTTTCTCTCAGGACAAACCTCCTCATCCCTATGTGGGGGAATTCGGCTTGGATCCTCATGAAGCCACACATCACTATAATACCTAAAATGAAAAAAAAATACTACTCATTATAAATGTGAAAGAATAATATTAAACTTAAATTAATAAAAATAGTAAATTGTGTTGTAATCACCTTGGATTCAATGAGTGTGCCAAGCAATGAAGTGGTGTGTTGTTTTTGTTCCACCGGTCTACAAGAATCTGATGTACTACATTATAGAATGTAGACTCGTCTTCTAGTCGCTTTCCTTCATGCTTATATATCACCATCTTCACTTTTTTTTTATCATTGTATCCCACATGTCATATACTAAGTGAAGAGAAGGTCTATCGGTGTCACAAACTCTAATCATGTCATAAATAGGAGCAGTAAAGAAAAGTATGTAGTTGACTTGATCCCACCAAAAGTCATCCAACAACTTATCCTTCACAAACTTGGCCTTACCAATATCATCATCCCTATAACAACCCCATTTGTCACTGATTACCATTGTTTGGAGACCTTGCTTTATCAACTTGACCCTCTTAAGCATGACAATGGAAGAAGCAAAGCGTGTTTCGGCAACTGAAAGAAGCTTCAAACTCACAAACTCATTGTACATTGCCAACCTCATGGAATGATTACAAATAAAATTCTTGATCATCATCACATCACCCACAATCTCACTAATTCAATTACACTCTTCAAATGCAACTGAATTATTTTCCACATTCTTGGCAGCACAAATATTCTTCAAGGCAAAATTGAGGGTGTGCACAACACAAGGAGTCCAAAAGATGTGAGGAAATTGTGCTTCAATTAGATGCCCCGCCGCTTTGCAATTTGCTGCATTATCTGTAATTACTTGAACCACATTTTTAGGCCTAACCTCCATAATTACTTCCTTCATCAAGTTGGAAATGAAATACTTGTCTTTTGTTTCCCCTGAACAATCAACTGCTTTAAGAAACATAGGCCCACCTCCGGTAACAGCCATAAAATTTATTAATGGCCTTCGTTGGGAATCACTCCATCCATCACTGACTATACTCACACCCTTCTCTCTCCATGTGCCTCGAATAGGGTCTAACAACCTATCAATGTTTGTCCTTTCTTTTTGAAGCAATGTAGTTCTCAACATATTATACCCAGGTGGTACATACCCTTGTATGTTGTTATTTGCAGCAAAAGTAAATGCACTAACATAGTAAGGATTTCTTGCCAAATGAAATGGCAAGCCTGCTGAATAAAACATTCTAGCTATCTCACTATTTAGTCGTTCTCGAGCCCCAATGTTAAATGCTTTCAGAACAGGGTTACTACTACTTCCACTCCCTATAGCAGTTGACCTCTTCCTTTTTGATCCATACATCTCCTCTGGTTCATTAAAACATAAACCTAATGATGCACTTTGTAGACACCCCATTTTTGACCGACCTTAAGACTCACACGTCACCGATTGAGCACTCGGTGATGTTGCATGCTGTGCTCGTTCAGAAGTCTCAGAGTTGCGGCCGTGCGCCCTGCCTCTGGACTTCCGAACTTTCTTCTCTACCTTGTCTCGGTTTGCGAACCAGGCTCGGTTTTCTCTGTTTTCTTTCCTAAGGGAAGGGAGTGGTCCCGTAGACTATCTCCCGGTGGCCGTGAGCTACTTTTCGTGGCCATAGGCCATATTGCCCGTTTCGGAGCCCGGTTCCCGGTTTTCGGAGCCGTCAGGCCGTGTGCCTCAGTTCGGGACCGCCCAACCATCTCCGATTTCTCTGGTTTTTGGCATGCATCTCATTTACTCCCATTTAAGGGACACTGGGGTCTCTGAGACCCACTTCGCAGCCAAACACCACTTCCGGTGCCCGGCAGCCCATTTTCGGGATCCCGAACCACGCGGTTTTGACCCCGAGCATTCATTTTGCATCAATGTCTGTTCATTTTTGACAGACACCTCTGTTTGGTCCTTCCGAGGGACACTGGGGTCTCTGAAACCCACTTCGCAGCCGAACACCACTTCCGGTGCCCGGCAGCCCATTTTCGGGACCCCAAACTGCGCGGTTTTGGTCCCGAGCATTCATTTCGCATCCGTTTTCTCCGGTTTTTGGCAGAGACCTCTATTTTAGCATTCCGAGGAACACTGGGGTCTCAGAAACCCACTTCGCAGCCAAACACCACTTCCGGTGCCCGGCAGCCCATTTTCGGGATCCCGAACCACGCGGTTTTGGCCCCGAGCATTCATTTTGCATCAATGTCTGTTCATTTTTGGCAGACACCTCTGTTTGGTCCTTCCGAGGGACACTGGGGTCTCTGAAACCCACTTCGCAGCCGAACACCACTTCCGGTGCCTACAGCCCATTTTCGGGACCCCGCGCGGTTTTGGTCCCCGAGCTTTCGTTTTGCATTAGTTTTTGTTCAATTTTGGCAGGTACCTCTGTTCCATCATTCCGAGGAACATTGCGGTCTCAGATGCCCACTTCGTGGCCGAACAAAATCTTTTTTGTTTGCCCTCAAAATATCTAGATATTTTGCCCTCAAAATAATATCTAGATATTTTGGGAAAGATATTTCCAACCCTTTGGCCCTCCTTTTAGTCCCTCTTTCTTGTCTATTTCCAGCAGCTGCCGAACCTCATTGGAGAGGAGAAAAAAAATCTTTGAGCCTTGGATATTCAAAAGCTTCCATTTTCCATAGCCAAAACCCTAAAAAGCTTCAAGGTTCTAGGCCATTTCTTCATCATCTTCAAGCACAACCACCACCAATCCATTTCCAGCAGCTAAGGGATCTTTCTAGCAGCTAGGAGGCACCACTTCTCAAGCAAAGAAGCAGCCAAGACTTGTCTACAAGGGTGAGTGGTCATTTCCCTCTTTCTAGCTCATTTCTTGCATCAAAGTTCTAGCCTATGTATGATCTGATTTCGTGGCTGCCATGAACTGATAAAGTGCTTATTTTGAGCCCCTCTTCAATATTGAAGAAGGGCTCAACCATGTTTGGTGAAAGCTTGTACCATCTCCCTTTATAATCCTCTTTAGGCCTTGATTTTTGCATGGTTTTGTAGCCCTTTGTGTTTTTGGTTTTGGCCCTTGGTCAGAACTGAAAGGGGTCTTATTTTGACCCCCTTTACATGTTTCATCAAGAATTTTTGGCTATTTGGTGAATGCTTTACATACTTTTCATTGTAGCCCTTTTGGTGGCCCTATTTTGCATGGCATTTCTAGCATGATTTTATTCTGATTTTGAGGTTTCCATCTACTGTAAATATACATATTTTAGGCTCCTCTTCAATGTTGTAGAAGGAAATTTTGCTGTTTGAATTTTCTATATACTACTTGTCTCAAGACCTCTCTTTGGTTCATTATTTTGCATGCTTTGTTAGACTTATTTGGCTCCGGATTTCAGCCTTCATCAGGCTTAAAAATAGCCTTATTTTTGTCTCCTTGTCATGTTTTGTTTAGGGTCTTAAGACATTTGGTGTATATTTTTGGTACTTCCTTTCAAATCCTTTCATTTTACCGTAAATTTGCATGCTTTGTTAGACTTGTTTAGCTACTGTTTTGAGCCTCCATCAGGCTTATAGAGTGTCTTGTTTTGATCTATTCTACACTTTTTGTCAAGGGTCTTAAGTGGTTTGGTGCATCCATTTGGTACCTCTCTTTATAACCCTCTTTTGGCCCTTATTTTGCATACTATGTTTAGCATATATACATACTGATTTAGAGGTTGTCATCTCTTGAATTTGTGCATATTTTTGTTCCATCTTCAATGTTGTAGAACTGATTTTTTGGGTTTGAGCATTGTACATATCACTTGCTTTGTAATTCCCCTCTTTTACCGTATTTTTGCAAGCTTTTGTTTCCATACTTGTGAGCATTATTTGGCCTTGCTTTGTGCTGATAAAATGCTAGTTTAGGGGCTGCCTTGCCACTGTTTTGAATTCCATGTCCATATTCTGTATGTTTAATAGGGCTGTAGGCCATTTCGGGTGCATTTCATCGCATTTTGGGCATCGGTTGCAATTTTATCATAATTTGGGGGCTGTTTTTGCATTATTTTAGTTGCTGAATTTTGCATCTTCCTTATACCATTTGCCACATCTCATTCGCATGTCATTTTGGTGCTTTAGAGCCTCGCCTCGATTTGCGTGCCCGTGTGCGCGCATTTCGAGGCAGCCTCGTTTTATCCGACGGCAGCCTATGTGAGTGTAGTTGAGGCCCTCTCATGTTGGCGTAAGCCCAATTTGCATTTTTATGCTTGTATGCCATTGCCTCGGTTTGTGTGCCCGTGTGCACGTATTTTGAGGCACTTCATTTTTTATCCGCCGGCAGCTTATGTGAGTGCGGCTGAGGTCCTCTCATGTTAGTGTAAGCCCAATCTGCATTTTCCATGTCATGGCATTGTGTATGCCTTCGCCTCAGTTTGCGTGCCCGTGTGCACGCATTTCGAGGCACTTCATTTTTATCCGACGGCAGCTTATGTGAGTGGGGCTGAGGCCCTCTCATGTTAGCGTAAGCCCAATTCGCATTCCGTATGCCATTTCATTCCATTTCATCATCGCCTCGGTTTGCGTGCCTGTGTGCACGCATTTCGAGGCACTTCGGTTTTATCCGATTTTCATTTTATCATCGCCTCGGTTTGCGTGCCTGTGGGCGCGCATTTCGAGGCACTTCGGTTTTATCCGATTTGCATTTCACATCACCGCCTCGGTTTGCGTGCCCGTGTGCATGCATTTCGAGGCACTTCGGTTTTATCCGATTTACATTTCACATCACCGCCTCGGTTTGCGTGCCTGTGTGCACGCATTTCGAGGCACTTCGATTTTACCCGATTTGCATTTCATATCATCGCCTCGATTTGCGTGCCCGTGTGCACGCTTTTCGAGGCGTCTCATTTTCATCTCATTTTCATAGCATTGAGCATGCTAGGTTGTATATTAGTTGCATTTCATGCATATCATGCATATCGCACGGGAAACGAGGTACATTCCGTACTCCGAGTGACGGAGTGTGTCTCAATTCCCCAGTTACCGACAGTCCGGATTACCCATGATGGAGTTAGGTTTTTGTTGTATCATTCATCTGCATTCATCTGATATTGAGTTGTGCAATTCGGCTCCTCAGCCATCATGCATCGATATGCGTGATTGGTGGCACGAGGATCGAGGCATGCATATATTTGTGAAATACACTACTGTGCCCTTTTCCTGCTCTCTGTTGCAGCAAAATTCAGAGTTTAGCAACTTTCGGAGTCGGACGCGCATTTCAAGAAATATTGCCAACAGAGGCTAATCGGGGCATCCCAGTGGATTTCCGCGCCAGGCAGCCCAACAGGCGGCATCTATCAGAAGCAAGGCAGTCCCTGGCTTGCACGCCAGTTTTACCGCTTTTATTAATTAATTTGTCAATTAATTAGAAATTTGTATATTTATTTCCGGACTGTATATTCTTTTATTCGGACTGTATATTTATTCGGACCCTCTGCGCGAGGGCATAAATGTAATAAGGGTGCGTGAGTGTGATGTATGTCTTCCAACCCCCATTTCTTTCTCCCTTTTATTTACCTGCTTACGATGTTTAGATATAGAGCATGTTTCAATTAGCATACAATATGATAGCATGTTTGCATCATTCATCTGTCTTGCATGCACCGGGCTCGGCGCATCATACAAACTGCATCTGTATTTCAATTCCGAATTGAATACATGTTAGCTGTAGCATCTCACATGCCATATTTAGAATAGCCGAGCCTACTATAGTTTGCATTTTGCATGTGTTGCATTAGGCATTCAGTATATTTAGGATCATGCATAATTTCTAATCAGTTTTCTGTTTTGGCTTGGAGTACTCGGTGAGTTTTATGCTTTAGCATCCTTGCATGCGTGTGAGTGTTGCCATGAATAGCATGCTTACCATGAGGCCATGTGCTTATGTGATATAACTGCCTTGAATGCCTGTGGGTGGAGGTTGAGTTATCTGAATTGGGACAATGCGTCAAATGTTTGTTTTAAGCCCACTAGATAGTGGCAAAATCATGTTTACTAAGCCCACCCGAGGGTGGCAAATCGGCATTTTAGCCTACCTACGGGTAGCACCTTCACACCATTTTCAAACGAACAAACATGAAATGTTTTGTTCCAATTCAGACGGCCCAGTCTATACTTGTTTGCTGCGAGCATCACATAGTAATCCTAGGCTAATAACTGGAATAAGAGCATACAATGTTTTCAAAAACAGATATCATGGTTAGTAGAGGCCGGTCTTTGACCGGGCGAGAGGGGGTGCTCACGATGTGACCTTCCCTAATCGTACCCAAGTTCCCGAGCCAACTTTGGTGATGACGGACACGTGGCCTTTTGGCACCGAGTCAGGGTTTCCTAAATTTCCCATTTTAAAATATTTAGGTGGCGACTCTGTTATCTGGCAAAGCAGTCCATGTTTGGCACTTCTTTCAAAAAATCTGTTTTCCTTCAAAACGATTTGCCGGATTTGGACTCTTTGGTTCAAGATTGAGAACCGCAACAAAACCGAGTCCGAACTGTAGCGAGGTCCCTCGCGGGCGTTGTTACACACTTGAACTAGGAGGAGGCAATGAGACTTTCTTCAACCTAGAGTTTTTCAATTTCAACTCTGCTTTTGCAATTACTCTCTCAAAATCAGCTTTATCCTTACTTGTTACTTTTGGACACACTTCTATCCCTTGATTTTTAATTTGCATAAAATGGGCTTTTACCCTAGTGTATGAACCTTTACGTGTAACCCGACAAAAGTTACATTGAAAAGTATAATTCCCCCCTCTTGCATCAGATTTTTCTAATCTAGTCACATATTTCCACAGTGGCTTATCATCTTCAGCATCAAAGGCAGATTGTGTGTTATTGGCAGAATTTGAACTAGACATTTTTCCTATAAATTAACATTAACATTAGAAGGATAAAAAATAAAAAATAAAAAATAAAAAACAGAGTTTACATACTGTATATATATATATAAACCTATAATTATTTTTTTTTTATAAAAAAAATACAGTTTTATATATATACATATATATATATAAACATATAATTACAAAAAAAAAAGTCTTATATATATAAACGTATAAAAAAGTAAAAAAAAAAAAGTCTTACATATAATTATATATAAACGTATAAAAAAAATAAAAATAAAAATAAAAATCAGTCTCAGTCTCAGTCGAACCGAAAGCAGAGCAAAGAGAGAGAGAGAGAGAGATCGAAAGAGAGAGACAGAGGCGAAAGAGGGCTTACCTTTGAAGACGACTGGATCGACTGAATAGAGACTGAGACGACTGGATCGGAGGTCTACGATCAACTTCAGAGGGCTACGACTGAGAGAGAGAGAGAGCTTCGATCGACTTCAGAAGGCTTCGACTGAGAGAGAGGAGGGCTTCGACTTCGACTGAGAGAGAGGAGGGCTTCGCAGGTCTGATTTTACTCATTTAATCCCTCAGTTGTTCGATTAGGGCTTTGCCCGTTGGTTGTTTTGTTTTGTTTTTTTTTTTTTTTTTTAAACTTTTTAAATATTATACTTTGACCCTCGTGTACTAGACTCTCGTTTACAACTTCCCCAATCCAACCCAGCGATCACTAGCACAACCACATTAGACCCTCGTGTACTAGACTCTCGTATACAAGTCCCCAATCCATACCAGCGATCACTAGCACAACCGCAGAGTCTCTCTCTCTCTCTCTCTCTCTATCTCTATTCTGGTGCAGTGTGTCACTCCGGCATCACACAACCACCATAATGGGAGGCCAGTTGCGGTACCAAATCGGTCAAAACGCCTACATCAAACTCATCCTCCATGCCCTAAAGCATAGATCCTCCACCGTCAACGGCCTCCTCCTCGGCCGCCTCTCCGGCGGCGACTCCAACCCCGTCGTTGAGATTGCCGACTCTGTCCCCTCTTTCACTCCCAGATCGGCCTCCTCCCTCCCCTCGAGATCGCCCTAATTCAGGTCTCTCCTCCTCTCATTCTTCCAATTCTCGATCTTAGGGTTTTATTCTGACAATTATATTTATTGATGGTTATCCATTGGAATAGATAGAAGAGTACTACGGTGCTCAAGGATTGAGTATTGCTGGTTACTTTCATGCTAACGAGAGGTTCGATGATTCGGAGCTCGAAAATGTCGCCAAGAACATTGGCGATCACATACACCGATACTTCTCCCAAGCTGGTTTGCTTTTGGTAGGTTTTGAATTACGACGTAATCGAATTCTGTTTGTTTTTGTGTTTATTAATTAATTAATCTATTTTTGTTGCTTGAATTTCAGTTGGACAACAAAAAGCTTGAAGCTTTACCCAAGGGGAAGGACAGGAGCCCAGTGATACAGGTGAGTTTACTGTTGTTACTGTAGTCCTTGTTGTATACTTATCTGCATGTGAGTTTTAACTTTTTAGATTTGGTTCTGTGATTGATTGAAGGATAAAGTTTTCTGATTTATTATTGTTATTTGAATCGATTTAATTGGGAGGATTACGACCAAAACGAAAGGGAAGAAAGAAACAAAATATTTGTTGATATGATGATATATAAAAAATTCAGCAGAAATAAAAATTTTGGATTTCGAGTTGACTGTTTGAGTTGTATTGTAGATTATGTGCCATGTTGATATTTACAATGGATGTGGTCTTAGTTATGTCGAAACAGATTTTCTATTTCATTGCTCAAGCTTGTTAAATCTAATGACCTCTTGTTACTAGTTTGAAATGTGTTGCTTCTATGTAGTGACATTATCTTTAGACCAATGATGTTGACAGTCTATAATAAGCCACTCATACTCCATTCTATGTCCTTTAGCCTCTCACAATTGGAGTGTGAGGGGTTAAAACTGGACTGCTGATATCATTGCCCTATCTTTATCCATGTAATTTGTCATGCGAAGACAATTTGACCGTCTGTCAATTTGCTATAATTATGTGGTTTTGCTTGATGCTTATTTGATTTGTACATGAGTGTCTCATTTTTTAGCAATTGCTTTCAATAACATGTGGTGAGTATGGTAACCAAACCAAACCAAACCAAGCCTTAAGTCCCATCAAATGGGGTCGGCTATATGAATCCTTCTTCTCTACGCAGTCCTATCAAAGGTCCAACCTTAATCTAGGCCTACCCCATCTCGTAATACTTCCATCTACCGTTACAGCATCGCATCTCTTCACTACTGCCTCTGTTAGTCTTCGTTGAATATGATCAAATCATCTCAATCGATTCTCGATCAACTTATTTTCTATCGGTGCTATTCCTACCAATTACTGAATACACTCATTATTAATTTTGTCTTGTCTAATTTTGTCACACATCCACCTTAGGATCCTAATCTTAGCCACACTCATCTTATTTACATGTTGTTTCTTGGTTGTCCAATACTCCATCCCATACAACATCGCTGGTCTAATAGCCGTTCTATAGAATTTACCTTTTAGTCTAGTGGTTATTCGTTTATCGCATAGTACTCCAGACGCATTTCTTCACTTATACCATTCCGCCTTAATCCTATAGACTACATCCGCATCAATCTCTCCCACTGTTGTGATATTTGACCCTAAATAATGAAAATGTTCACTCGTAGGCAGTTCTTGGTTCTCAATCTTCACTTCTCCTCTGCTTTCATTGTTACTGTTACTAAATTTACACTCCATGTATTTTGTTTTAGTTCTGTTTATCCGGAATCCTTTAGATTCAAGAGTTTTTCTCCAAATTTCTAACTTTGTGTTAACCCCTTCTCTAGTCTCATTAACTAGCACAATATAATCTGCAAAAAGTATACACCATGGCACGTCATCTTGAATATATCTTGGCAACTCATCCATAATTAAAACAAAAAGATAAAGACTTAAGGTAGATCCTTGGTGTAACCTTACAGTGATAGGAAATTCATTTGTTTCTCTAGCAAGTGATTTAATAGTGGTCACCACCCTTTCATACATGTCCTTAATCACATTAATGTAACCTTTTGTCACTCCTTTCTTCTCTAACACCTACCATATTATATCCCGAGACACTCTATCATATGCTTTCTCAAGGTCGATAAACAACATATGAATGTCTTTTTTATTTTCTCTATACTTTTCTATTAATCTCCTCAAAAGATAGATTACTTGCATTGTTGACCTGCCAAGCATAAACCCAAATTGATTCTCTGACATCTTTGTTATATCTCGCAATCGGCGTTCCATCACCCTCTCCCACACTTTTATTATATGACACATTAGCTTGATTCCTCTATAGTTACAATTCTGGACATCTCCTTTATTTTTATAGATTGGCACTAAAGTACTCTTCCACCACTCATCTGACATGTTCCTGGTCAACAAAATTTTTCCAAACAACTTAGTCAACCAAGTAACCCTTTTTTTACCCAAACACTTTCAAGTTTCAATAGGGATATCATTGGGTGCTAAAGCCTTATTTGATTTCATATTCTTAAGTGCAATCTCCACTTCAAAGTTCCTAATCCTGTAATAGAACTTATAGTCTTGGTTTATCGTATTATTGGCTATTTCTTCCCCCTATTGATATACCTCCATGTTTCTCATTTAATAGTTTCTCAAAATAATTCTTTCATCTTTCCTTAATCTCTTCATCCTTCACCAATACCTTAGAATCCTCATTCTTGATGCACTTAACTTGATTAAAATCTCTTGTTTTCTTCTCCCATATCTTAGCAAGTTCGTATACCCTCTTCTCTCCCTACTTACTATCTAGTCTGGTGTATAGGTCATCATAAGCTTTCAACTTAACCTTTCTCACTACTTTCTTGATTTTCTTATTAGCCAATCTATAGCTCTTAAGGTTTTCCTCAGTTCTATGATTCTGTCACTTTTTAAAGTACTTTTTTTTTGCCTTAACTATTGCTTGAACCTCTTCCCTCTGCCACCAACTTTCCCTAGAGCTGGGTCTCGTTCCTTTAGACTCTCCAAGCATTTCCCTTGAGATTCTCCTTATACAATCGGTCATCAAGTTCCACATAGTGTTAGCATCATCTTCCAAGTCTCAAGTACCGTCTTTATTCATTCTATTATTAAATATTTCTAGTTTATTCCCTTTTAGGTCCCACCATCTCGTCCTACGACGCCCAACATCCTTCCTAGCTTGGTATTGCCTTTTAAAACATAAATCTAGTACCAAAATCCTATATTGAGAGGTTAGACTCTCTCCAGGAATCACCATACAATCATTGCATTTTAGGTGGTCTACTTTTCTCACTAAAAAATAATTTATTTGGTTCTTAACTGATCCACTCTTAAAGGTTATCAAATGCTCCTCGTCTTCTTATACATAGGGTTGTTTTGGGAAGATGGTAAAAAGTGACTTTTTGGCTTTTAACCAAGCTTTTGGCTTTTTTAGACAAATGATTTGGGAAGTTGGTAAAAAATGACTTTTGACTTTTTTGATTAATGTTTGTTTATGATGTCAAATCATAATAAAATGACCAAATTACCCCCATTTATTTAAAATATTTACAATTTCACCTATGTAACACATTTTGACCCATGAGGGGTAAAATTGTAATTTCATCGTTGGCTAAAAACCAACTTCCCAAATGAAAAAAAAAAGACAAAAAAGCCAACTTTTGGCTTTTGCTACTAACCAAAAAAAGTGACTAAAAACTATGTTGCCAAAACAACCCATAGTATTGGCCACCACCAGGTTAGAAGCCAACGCAAAATCTAAGATACTCTCTCTAGCCTCATTTCTGTCACTAAAACCATATTCACCATGCACCCTTTCAAAGTCTAGTTTTTCTATGCCTACATGGCCATTAAAATCTCCACCTATAATCAGGTTCTCTCATATGGGTATCTCCTGTAAAATCTCATCTATTTGCTTCCAAAAATCCCTTTTAGTCTGATCATCTAATCCTACTTGAGGGGCGTATGCACTAATAACGTTCACTATATTCCCTCCAATAACTATTTTAACTAATATACTCCTATCCCCTTTCCTGATGACTGCCGCTACATTCTCCACAAGATTCTTGACAATTATGATTCCTACCCCAATTATGATTCCTACATTCTCCACTAGTTTAACTAATAAGATTCTTGGCAATTATTACTAATACAGTTTAAAACCGGTATTTTCCCTAGCTTTCTCACTCATCCACTTAGTTTCTTGGACGCAAGCTATATTAACTCTCTTCCTAATCATAACATCTACCAATTCCATCGTTTTACTAGTTAAGGTTCCTATATTCCAAGTGACTACCCTAAACCTATAGTCTTGGACTAGCTTCTTTACCCGTGCTTGTCCAGACAAATGCGGGAACCTTTGCCCATTTTTCACCGCACTCAAGCGTCGATACGGTGCCCCTTGCTCACTTTTCGAAACACTCGGAGGCAGGCGTAACGCATCACTTGAGGGGAATGACCTAGCATTTAAACGATTCAAAGTAAAATTTATTGTCATAAGGGATCCGAGTGGCTTTTTTTACGTGTTGGCTGTTGGCTACCTAACACACAACACCTATGAAGCACGGACACGGACACGCATACGGACACGGACACGGATACGGACACGGGACACGGCAAATTTTTTAATTTTTTTATAAATATTTTTATTTTAATGCACATTAATTATTTTATTTATTTATTATATTTTTTAAATAATGTGTTCTAATTAATTTTTTTATTTTATTTTACATATGTATTTATTTATTTATTTATTAATAAATTTATATTATTTTATAATATGTATTATATATTATCTTATAAGTATATTTATGTTATATAATAACTATTATATAATATATAATTATAATAGTTATTAGTTATAATATATAATAATAATAATTATTATTATAATATAATAATAGTTACATATATTATACTCCTATATGGATAAAGACGGGGGAGACAGAAGAGACAGAGGGAGACAGAAGCAAAAGCGAGAGAGAGGGAGACCACCGATCGCGATCAGTGAGAGAGAGGAGACCAGCGATTGCGCAATCGCGATCAGCGAGAGAGAGGGAGACAGAAGCGATCGCGATCGCGATCGCGATCACAAGGGAGGGAGAGAGAGAGAAGGCGAGAGAAAGAGAGCTCTGCAAATGCGAAGCCGAAGGCGAGAGAGAAAGCTCTGAGTTGAAGTGGACTGGATCGTCGAAATAGACTGGATGGAGGTCGATTGGCTCGAGAATGAAGGCTGAGAAGTCGCTGACCAGGTTTGTACTCATTTTCTCTTTCATTTACTCTTCTCCCGTGTCCCATGGCGTGTCCAGATTTGGACACGCGTGTCTCTGCCGTGTCTTCGCCGTGTCCCTCGCAAAAAAATTAATTAAATTAAGGGGACACGCCAGATGTCGTGTCCCGTATGTGTCCCCGGCGTGTCCCCGTGTCCCTGGCGTGTCCCCGTATCCGACACCGCCACGGCTTCCATTTTGGCGTGTCCATGCTTCATAGCACAACACTCCTCCTTTACTTGGGCTTGGGACCGGTGGAGTTGTTAACAATCCCGGCGGAGTTATGTGGTGAGTATGGTATTATTGAAAATAAGTTAAATATTTAGACATCATAATAAACTGGCACTTTTATAGATTTGTTCAAAATTCATTTCTCTAGAGGAATGAGTTTCTAGGAGATATATCCCCAGATTATTTTTCTTTATTAATTCAAAATTTTATAAGTCTTCAAATTTGGTCTTATTCTTCTTTTTTTCTTTTTGGTTTAAGCAATGCTGTGCACTAACCTGAGAGTTGATCCTAGCTGAGGTTGCCAATTTATCCTTAATGAGAAATATTATGCAAAAATAAATATTGTGCTCATATTTGATATCATCTTAATAGGTTGCACTTAGGCTGGCTTGAATTAGATTATCTGTCACTTCTATGAATACATTATATTTGTTGTTGGAACAAGATGATACAAGTTTTATGGTAGAATAAGTAAGTTTGAGGTAAAATGCATTAATGAAAATAAAGTTTGGCAAGCCTTTAGGACTAGATGGTATTCATATTCAGACTTACAGATGTTTTTGTGAGGTTACGTGTCTTGTCTTGGTTAACAAAATTATTTAATTAAATTTTATTGTCTAGAAAATGACTAACTAGCTGAAATGCCGGGGGTGCATAAATGGCCTTATCCTGTCAGGTTGTGTTTTTGGTATTATTCAGTGTGTTTGGTTTCAGTTTTCTGAAAATTATGTTTTTTGTTTTTTGTTTTTAATAAATATTTTAAAAATTTTAAGCAATTTTTATTTTTATTTTTTTAGATGCACCTTACTTAAATGTATCTAAATAGTAAAATATTTGTAAAAAAATATTTTAAAAAATTAATAAATACACAAAAATACGAAAAATGTACTGAATTTTGGCTTCTTTTTTTTTTTTTTGTATTTTTGTATTTTTTCGTATTTAGTGTATTTTTAAAATATTTTTTTCATAAATATTATACTTTTTAAGTGTATTTATGTTAGGTGTGCCTATAAATTTTAAAAAAATTTCCTTAAAATATTAAAAAAATTCATTGTAAATATCAAAATACGGAAAATAAAAAAAGTAGAATTTTCTGAAAACTATTTTTTGAAAATCAGAATCAAACAAGCTGATTAGTACTTTGACTTTCATCCTAATACTGGATAGAACCCCTAAAGAGAAATTTCTCAACTGTGGCTCCCTTTTTCATGCAGATGCAGTAACATGAATTTCGTGGTTGTTTGAGCAGTATCGACTAAATTTACCCTTGTGAAACTATTATTTTAAGTTCATGTTGTGAATTCTTTTTCATTATTTTGTTATATTTTAAATATATAAACACAATTTTTGCATTGCAATCTCAGTTGTCCTTGTTGCGCATTGGTCTGCATCGCATGTGGCAGACCAATTTTGCTGAATTTGACTCATCTAATCATCCTATGTCGACTTTGAAAACCTAAAGTGTTGCTACCCTTGCTGTTCTCTAAATCAGGCTTGTTATATATTTGGGCAAATTACACTTTCCCCCATCAAACTATTGTCTTCTATCACTTTACCGACCTGAAATAAAAATTGTAACAGTGAACCCCCCTCATCTACTACTATAATTCCCTCTTATTCAGCTTTACACAAGAGATTCATCCAAGAGTTGGAAGCTAATTGGAGATGGAAGCAGCCGATTAACCATGAAGGAGCCAGCAGCAAATATAGTACTGTTAGACTATATTTCAAATCAGAAATGGCAGGATATTGTTGATTTTGATGACCATCTCGATGACATTAGCAAGTAAGAGCATGTGTCAAATTCCACATACCATTGTGCTTGCAGTGCTGCATTTTATTGAATTTGACGTAAACATATTGCAATTTGCTCCTCTTTGCAGGGATTGGCTGAACCCCGAACTCTTCAGTTCATGAGCATTTGGCAAAAGTTGGCTAGCATTGGTGTTACTAATTGTTCTTACTCAGCTGTTTATGGCTTGAATTTTGTATGACGAACGACCCACAAACAAAGTAAGATGTGGGAGGTTGAGAGTTTATGATTGTGGAAGATCTTGGTGATGTATGAGCTGAATATTCATTATCTCCTCTTAGATTCTAAGATTCTTCGGTATTAAACTTAATTTTCTATTTAAAGGAACACGTTAGTTGAAGGTTTCCGGTTTTTGTTGTGGAATAAAAGATCTCTCTCTCTCTCTCTCTCTCTCTCTCTCTCTGTCATTTTGCCAAACAAAGTCCAGCTTTTGAAATGTTTGATAGTACATGGGTGTGGCAGTGATGTCTTTCTTTCTTTGTAGCAAGTAATTGTTCTTGACCACCACCAGATAGTTGTATGCAGGTGTATGAGGTTATTTCTCAGGCTATATGAGTTGTTTGTGAAACTATTGAAGACATGTGAATTTCCTTTCCTTTTACTTTTTGGTAACGAGAACTATGAAGAATTTAACTCTTGGAAATATGTTTCAGAGCTCTAATTATTGAGCTTTAAGGGAGCTCTAAATAAGTGGGTTCCATTTATGATGTGATGTGTGTATCTTTATTTTGTTTTTGTTTTTTTTTTTTTTTTGAGTTGTCACATTATTAGAGCTCTTTATCATTGCTGTTAACTCTTGTAAGATAGCCCATTTAGTCATTTCTAGTTTTATTTAAAATACGTGTGGATCTCTTTCTTCTGATACACTGTTTGTTTTTCCAACTACAAAAAGGACTACAACCTAAGATAGTTGGGTTCTCCTTGGGCTGTGTTGGTTTTCAAATCCATTTTCAAATGTCCTAATCAAATACAGCCTTAGAGATTTGATTATCAAGGATGGTGGAGTAGGCCTTATATCCAATTGAATTCTCAACTCTATGGTTGTGCATCAAAATTTTTATGTTTTGATATTAGTTACATAATGCAGCTCAAAATGCATATAGGTGTATAAAAAGATAGACAGGGATTTCGGATACAAGCTTGAGGAATAATTTTTTTGCTTCAAGATTTTTATTGAGTGTTAAAAACATGATAACAAAACTTTTGAGAATGGTGGACTTTTTGACGGTTACAAGTGTCAAATTTTAAGGTGTTTTTATTTTTTATTTTTTTTAATTTTAAAAATATTTCTTTTGTTGACTAATGAAAATCAAATTTATTTAAGTGAACAATATTGTGAAACTGGTCGCTTCCAAAAGTGATCTTCGTCTTGCCTTATAAATGGAAGACAATACTTGGATCACTGTACAGTCTCAGCAGCTCACACCACTCTATTCAATTCCAACTGTTAAAGAATTTGCTAATCCTTTTGTGAATTCAAATCTCAGTCAGTCCAAGCAGGTCTGGCCAACCGTAATGGTTCACTCTCTACCCTCTCTTGTATTCTCACTCCACCTTCACTCCACTTCCCAACCCAACCAAATCCACCCCTCAAGAATCCATCAACCACCCACTTCAGAAACCTTCTCAAACCTCCTCTACAGCTTCAACTCACCATCCGAGCTCAAACAAGTGCACACCCACATCGTCAAAACCAACACTCCCCTTTCAGTCCTCCCCTTCTCTCGAGTCGGCTCAGTTTGCGCCTTCACTCCTAGTTTTGCTTACGCACAACAAATCTTTGATCGAGCAGAGAAGCCCCAGATTGTTGTGTGGAATTCTTGTTTGAAAGCCTTTGCGGAAAGTGAATCTCCTGTTGATGCAATTACTTTGTTCTATCGATTGAGAGAGTTTAATGTATGTCCTGACTCTTTCACGTGTTGTTTTGTTCTCAAGGCATGCACGCAATTGTTGGACGTTTTGAATGGTAGGATTGTTCATGGGGTTATTGAGAAACTTGGGTTTCAGTCGAATTTGTTTTTAAAGAACTCGATTGTTCATTTGTATGCTAGTTGTGGTGAGATGGACATTGCTCGGTTTCTGTTTGAGAAAATGCCGCAGAGAGATGTTGTGACTTGGAATATAATGATAACCCGATTGGTAAAGCAGGAGGATGTTGATGGGGCTTTCGGGTTGTTTTCGCAAATGCCGGAGAGAAGTGTGAGGTCGTGGACTGCCATGATTGCGGGTTTTGTCCAGTGTGGGAAGCCGAAGGATGCGATTGGTCTTTTTACGCAAATGGAAGAGGCTGGTTTGAGGCCGAATGAAATGACTGTGGTGGCTGTTCTTGCAGCCTGTGCTGATTTGGGTGCACTGGACCTTGGCAGGAGGATTCACGACTACTCGAACCAAAGTGGGTTTGGAAGAAACACTCATGTTTGTAACACTCTGATTGATATGTACATCAAATGTGGATGCTTGAAAGCTGCGCGTAGAGTATTTGATGACATGGAAGAACGGACAATTGTGTCATGGTCGGCAATGATCCAAGGGCTCGCAATGCATGGACAAGCAGAGGAAGCACTAAAACTATTTGCTAGGATGACCCGAATAGGCATCAAGCCAAATGGGGTCACCTTTATCGGTCTGTTACATGCTTGTAACCACATGGGATTGATAGATGAGGGGCGTAGTTTTTTTGCCAAGATGACTAATGATTATAGAATAATTCCCCAAATCGAACACTATGGTTGCATGGTTGATCTTTTAAGTCGAGCGGGGCTTCTTCAAGAGGCCCATGACTTCATCATTAATATGCCTATCAAACCGAATGGGGTGGTGTGGGGAGCTCTTCTTGGTGGATGCAGAGTCCACAAGCACATTGAATTGGCTGAGGAGGCAATTAAAAACCTTCTTGAATTGGACCCGTTGAATGATGGATACTATGTAGTTTTGTCCAACATCTACGCAGAAGCAAAGCGGTGGGAAGACGTATCAAGAGTGAGGAAGTTGATGAGAGATCAAGGGGTGAAGAAGACGCCTGGGTCAAGTTCAATCACTATAGATGGTGTGGTCCATGAGTTTGTGGCCGGAGATGAGACCCATCCTCAAGCCGAGGAGATATTTCAAAGGTGGGAAAAGCTGTTGCAAGAAATGAGGCTAAAAGGTTATGAACCAAACACTTCAGTGGTTCTGCTTGACATGGAAGAGAATGAGAAGGAGAAAGTCCTGAATCACCATAGCGAGAAGTTAGCTCTGGTTTTTGGGCTCATGAAGACACCAACCAGAACACCAATTAGGATTATGAAGAACCTTCGTGTTTGTGAAGATTGTCATGCTGCTTTGAAACTAATATCTGGCATTGTTGACCGAGAGATAATAGTGCGTGACCGAAACAGGTTCCATTGTTTTAAAGATGGTTCTTGTTCTTGCAAGGATTATTGGTAATGTATTCTATTGCTAAACACATTGTGTGATTTGCATTAAATTTGTATACACTTAAAATTCAATGTACATCAAGGCATTATTCTGTCATTTATAATGCTTCTTAAGCAATTAACCTCCTTTTTCTCTTCTTGTTGTTTGTTTTTTTGGTTTTTTTTTGTTTTTTTGGTGTGCACATCAAGGTTATAGTATATTGGTTTATACCTTTGTAACTCACGTCAAGTGAGACAAGAAGAGTAGCAAACACCAACACATATTTGGCAATCCATATGTGGAAAAGCATTGGTTAAAGAATTTCAGTGAAGATTGGTTGTCCTCGACAATATTGATTGATGTCCATGATACTCGATACTTGATACTTTCTAGTCTATTTTTGACATTCAGGTGTGTGGTCACTTTGAGACCTTGTAACTCTGTCCCAAGGACTTGAGAAAAGGTGGACACTACTCACTTTCTACCTAAAAACAAAATTAACCCCCAACTGTGCCATTGTTTTATATTGTAATCCCCCTCTCTCACCACTTGAGACTAGTGGGATTTATAATCCCCCTCTATCATGTGGTTTGGTAGTAATGAGTTTGAGTTTTTGATTGAGGCTTGGGATTGAGACTTTTCCTTATCCCTTGTCTGGGATTAGGATTAAGTCATACTCTAACTCATCTTGAAAGAACATATGTAGTATTCTTGAGTTTTGTTTTAAGTCTCTTATGTCTATTCTTCAATGGTAAGAGTTTTTATGTCACGCATTCGGAGAATAGGCATAGAGAGAGGTAGGCTCCTACTCTTCTTCTTCTGCTTATTTATTTAAATAAAGCAAAATAAAAGGAGAAAAAAAATCCCCCCCGTCTGCGTATATGAATAATGAAAATTGTGATTCATTGAATTGAGCTTTTCATAATTGCTTTTATATTATCATTGTATGGGATCATGCCTCTTTTTTTACAAAGTATTTGTGGAATTTGCAGCATTTTCAGGCATATAATTTTAATGTCACTTGGCAATTACTTTTTCAAAGCTGTTTCTTTTATCTACGATTCAAGAGAAAATAAATAAATAAATAAAGAGAAAGAATGGAACAGGACAGATTCTATCCTCTTGGCAATCAAATCCAACATGGGTATTATTAGTGGAATTCAACCAGTCACATTCATGCAATTGTAAGTGGTAATTAAGGAATTAAAAAAAAAAAAAAAAAACAACAACGCCCAATTGGTACACATTAATGTGTGTTTGAAATATTTATAAATATTTGTATCAAACCATGATACATAATGTAGAGTTTAAGTGTTGTAATAAAATGTATATTTGACATACTTATAGAATGCATATTGTGACAAATGTGTGCCACAGAATATGTAAATAACACTAACCAAGTTAGAAACAGGGTGGCCATTTCATTTTGCCTATTATGTTGGAATTTTTTTGAATTTTTTCATTTATAGAAAACTGATATTGATTTTGTTTGTACCTGTTCTTTCATAGACACATTCTAGCTGTAGAGTTCTTTTATCAAATGCTAATGAAGTAAAATTTATTTAAATGTACTTCCAAATTATTCTAGCAGGCCTTGGATGTTCATGGATACAAGACAACTCCAAATGCCCCGACACTATTGCCGACAATGGAAGGAGGCAATGCCCATTGCATTCCGTGTTTCCCACCAAACCTGCCGCAGTTTCATCTGTAGAGGACCTTTTTGAATTTATATGTTCCGGTCCCCTTTTAAACAAGTTGGGTCTGACCACGGAGATGGTGGCTGAGTCCATTAACAAGTGGTTAGAGTATGGATTGCATCTTTGCAGATTGTTTCAACTCAATGAACTCTACTTGACAATACCTCAGAAAGCTAGGCTTTATCACTACTATATACCAGTCTTCTTATGGTGCGAACAACAGATTTCTCTTCACAGTTCCACATTTAAAGATGGAGAAGACGTCACTCCTTTAGTGGTATAAATAAGATGTTTGGATTTTATTTTTTCCCCAGACATGCGTAGCTATTCAATTCTATTTTTATTTATTTTTGTTGGAAAGCTAGAGAAAATTATAAAAGATAGGAAAATGTGTGAACTGCTATTCTGGCATCTTTTTGTGATGCAGATTGGTTTTAGTGCTCCGCAAGGTTGTGGAAAGACTACACTTGTCTTTGCTCTAGATTATCTTTTCCAAATCACTGGGAGGTAGATTGCAGAAATGATCATATTTTCTGTGTAGATGCAATCTTGTCAATAGTACGAATGAAATAATAACAAAATAAAGAAATTTGTTACTATTGATTCGTGTTAAATCTCAGGAAGTCTGCTACTATATCCATTGATGATTTCTACTTGACTGCAGCGGATCAGGTAAAACGTATTCAATGGAATCTCTGGCCCTTGCTTCCCTTCTTTGTTTTTGCATTTTCTGATGTAATTTCACTTTGATTATAGGCTAAGCTAAGAGAAAACAATCCAAAAAATGGACTTCTAGAGGTAGCAATTAACACTTTTCATTCTAAAATCTCTTAACTCGAGAGATTAGGTAGCCCTCATTAATAACTGGGTAATGGAGATTATTTGCTCACCTGCAGTTTCGTGGAAATGCGGGAAGCCATGATCT
The DNA here is from genome assembly GCA_022316695.1 of Camellia oleifera. Classification (NCBI taxonomy): domain Eukaryota; kingdom Viridiplantae; phylum Streptophyta; class Magnoliopsida; order Ericales; family Theaceae; genus Camellia; species Camellia oleifera. The sequence continues at coordinate 158,670,414 of CM039309.1, forward strand.
TTCATTGTCTGTTGAAACACTGACTGATTTAAGCAAACTGACTAAAGAAGGTTGGTGGTTTTCCTTCATTTGTTTTTCTTTGCATTGTGTTCTTATTTTGTTTTTTGATAGGTTACCATGTGTAGTGGGAAATGAATTATTTGTCTGTACTTGTCAGGTATGAAGATGAAGCTACCCCGATATGATAAAGTAAAGCTCCCAGCATCACTGCACATGCTTGTTTTCAATTGTTCTGTTATGCAGTCTGCAAACAGTGGAAGGGGTGACAGAGCTGATCCTTCAACATGGCCAGAAGTTGAAGGGCCTCTAACGGTAAGGAGGATCTTCAACTTATAGCATGCAATAGCAATAGGGGTCTGTTTGGATGGATGTGGATTTTAAATCAAGGGATTTGAGGTTAAAAATATTGGAAAGTTAGCTATTGTTGGTGAACAGAAAAGTTATAGAAGAAGATAAGTTCAGATAGAAGAGATGTATTTTAGTAGGATCCTTGTGGCTAGAAGAGAATTCTTAGCATGAGATTTCAAATAACTACTTTTATATAATTATTTCAAATCCATCATTATAAAACTATTTAATTCAATCTTGAAATTCATAGGTAAAACTATTAAATCTAAATTTGAGTTGTTCTCCTTGAATTATTAATGTCAAATCCATGCGTTTCTACTCCACATCCATTCAAGCAGACCCTAGGTGTTAAAATTTGAATGTGTTGAAAATTATGGCTCACACATCATCTTCCATGCGCAGCAACTCAATAAATATATTATCATTTTAATGAATTAAAATAAAATATTGATTATTATTTTTTATATATTGGACATGGACCAATTGGCCTAGGGGTCCAATTAACATTTGATTGTTGGGTCGGTGTGGTTGGCTTGTGGGCTCAGGTTACATTCCTAGCCTACTCTTTCTGCGGGAAAAAGCTCTAAATTCTGGTTGTCCTCACCATTGTTATTCTTTTGGCTGTCATTTAGGTTGTTCTGTTTGAGGGTTGGATGCTGGGCTTTAGACCTCTTCCAGTTGAAGCTGTCAAAGCTGTCGATCCACAGGTCTGAGTTCTCAAAATCTATATCTAGAGGCACATCTAGTTTCTGTTTGTTACAGATTGTCTCTTATGTTACTCTGAAGGGGGCCATTTTAACTCAACTTGAAGCTTATTTTTACAGCTGGAGATAGTGAACAAAAACCTAGAAGCTTATTATGACGCTTGGGACAAGTTCATAAAAGCATGGATAATTATCAAGATTAAAGACCCTAGTTGTGTCTACCAGTGGCGATTGCAGGTTGGCCATTGTGTTAATATGCTTTTGCAGATCAAAAAATTATTATCCCGTGCAATACTTGTGTGTAACTAGTCATGTGGGGAATTTGCAGGCAGAGATCGCTATGAGGGCAGATGGAAAGCCCGGGATGTCTGATGAGGAGGTGGGACTATTTTAACTCTTATTGAACGTCATATTTCAATGATTCAAAGAAACTTTGAATTTGAAGGTTTGAAAATGGGGTTATTTCAGGTTATGGACTTTGTTTCTCGGTATTTGCCTGCATACAAGGCTTATCTCCCTACACTATACTCTGAGGGACCAAACGGGTCAGATCCAGAACGTCTCTTTGTGGTTGAAATCGATGAAGGAAGGAATACTATCCTTGGTAACTAGGTGATGAGTACTGTTTGCAGGGAAGCCATTTTTTATTCTTGTAGAATGTCATTGGAATGGGCATATACATTCGGAAAGAGCATTATTTATCTTTTGGGAAAAGTAGTCAAATTTACATCTGATTGAAACACAAAATGCAGATGAAATGATGATTACATTATACAAATTGTTTGATTTGCCTTCTAAAGTATTTGTTTTATGGTTCTTTTGGAATTTGATTTCCATATTATTTTCTTAAGTCCCCAAGACAGTCTCCTCTTTGTTTTCAGGTTGTGGTTGTAAGTGCATTGTAATTGATAATGAGAATTATGAGGGCCAAAAAAAAAAAAAAAAAGAAAAAAAAAAGCCCCTTTTAGACAATGATAAATTACAAATACACCTGAAATTTAATTAAAATACGAATTGTCTCTTGTGGTTTTGAAAATTACATTTCACCCACTGAGATTTTTAATTTCATAACAAATCGCCCTTTCTATTAATAAATTATCAAGTCAATTAACAATTTTTAATGATATTAGAAATATGTTTCAATTAATAATTTAAGTAATTTTATTATTGTATAAGAGAACAATTATGAATTTTATTTTTTTAGTTAATTCTATTAAATAAAAAATACTAACAGTGAAGTATTTATAGATTATGCTTGGAAAGGTTTTGGAATCATAGTTCTATCCCTACATTTTAGTATGATGTTTGGTTTGAGTTTTGAAAAATTAATTTCACCCCTCCTTTTGAAAACTTGTTTCAGGTGGGCTTTTAAATTTTAAAATTTTGCCTATCGGTCGTTCCCCTGAACGTCTGGCCGGTTGACCAAAACAGTGAGATTTTTTTTTTTTTTGCTACAATTGGCACTTGTTTTTGTTTTGTTTTTTTTATTAATAAAACAATATTTTTTGAATTTTTAAATTTTTTTTATGAGCGTTTAATAAATTTTTGAGTTGTATGTTTGGTTATGAGTTGTAAGTTTTTGTATCAGATATCATATGTCACATCAAAAAATTTTCACTCAATTCAAAACTTTTTTCAAAACTCTTTCACCAAACAAATTTTCTACACTCAAATCATTATTTTAAAACTCACAAACTCAAACTACAATTCCTATTCTCAAATTATATTCAGAAAATTCTACCAAATGTTACCATAATTTTTTAAATCACATACGATAATTTATATTTTAAGTAAATTTAAGGGTGTATTTATAATTGACCTTTTAGACAAGTATCATGTTTGTCTGGTAAGAGACTGCCCTGTTGCAAGTGATGTTGGGTTTTTCTGTCCATGGAAAAAAATAATTATTAGTATATTTTTGATCTTTTGGGAGTGATACGGTTCAATTGACATTTTGGTGTATGTTACTTGGTTTGTTTCCAATGGGTTTTCTTCGACAAACCAGCTGCTAGGTAGGAGAAACATTCGTCTTGGTTGGTTTTGATTTTCAGAAAATAATTTTTAAAAAATTTTATTTTTTTATTTTTCATATTTTAAATAATTTTTTTTTTATTTTTCATATTTTAAATAATTTTTTTAAAGATTTTAAACATATTTTTTATTTTTAAATACGCTTAATATAAATACACTTAAAAGGTATAATATTTTATGAAAAAAATCTTTAAAGAACTACACTATATAACCAAAAAAAAAAATTCAGTATATTTTTCGTATTTTTATCTATTTATTAATTTTTAAAAATATTTTTTCATAAATATTTTACTATTTAAATATATCTAAGTAAGGTGCATCTAAAAAAGTAAAAAAATTACTTAAAATTTTAAAAATATTCACTAAAATCAAAAAAATACAAAAAATAAAAAAAAAAACTCAATTTTTAGAAAATTAAATTTAAAAAACTGAAACCAAACACACTAATTTGTCTTCAATATTGTAAACGTGCTGCAAAGAATTAGTGGTACCGTTTGGTTTAAGTTTTAAATTAATATTTTGATCAAAAAAATTAAAAAATATGTAAAACTCTTTTCAAAATTATTTCTCTCTCTCTGTAACAATTCGAAAATTTAAGTTGTCCTTCAAATTTTATATTAGTATTATTTAATTATAAATAAGAAAAACCCTAAATGTTTAATTAAATATCCCGTAAAAGTAAAATAAAATATTAAATGTTGCGGGTGTATGAGATAAAGTGTAATTTAAATATGGATTATTATTTGTGGCCAAATTAATAGAAATATGGAATTATAATACTAGTTGGGCTAAATTAAAATATAGTAAATAATAATAATAATAATAATAATAATAATAATAATAATAATAAGTGTGGTAGTAAAATAAATAATTAATTTTCTGTGAGTATACGATAACAACTCTGATTGGTAGCTAGAAAAAGGCGTGGTTTGAATGGCCCAACACCAAACGACGTTGTTTTGGTGTTTTTTTTTTTTCGCCATTTTCTGAAGCTGAAGAAGAAGAAGAAGAAGGAGCTGGGTTTCATCAACATCAACAACATCTTCATCAACATAATCATCAACAATTTTTTTTATTTTTTTTTCACATCTAGAACAACTAAAAAAAAAAAATATATACAGAAAACAGATTCAGATCCAGAACAACTAAAATATATATATATATACAGAAAACAACATCAACATCATCATCATCATCAACAATTTTTTTTTTTATTTATTTTTTTTCAGATCCAGAACAACTAAAAAAAAAAAAAATACTTATCATCTCCAGATCAACATCATCATCTTTTTCAGATCATCATCTCTAGATCAACATCATCATCTTCAGATCGGAGAAGAAAAAAAAAAAAGAAAAAATAAGAGAAGAATCGGAGATCGGAGGCGCCAGCGACGGTCGGCAGCGACGACGTCGATCGACCCTCTTCTCTCTCTCTTTCTCTTTCTCTTCCTTTTCACCTTCTTCTCTCATTTCTCTACTCTCTCTGCTTCAGCTTCAGACATAAAAGGAGGAGGAGAAAAAAGAAAAAAGAAAAAAAAAGCCCAAAACGAGCTGTCGAGCCATTCAGGGCAAGGTAATTTCGAGCTATAAAGGATTATTCATACGATAAAGTATAATTTAATTAAAGATTAATTTGTTTATATAATTATATTAAGAATCTGGGCTAAAGTGTAATTATCCTAATTATTTCTTAAGATAACTATAAATGTACAAGCGAATTAGAAACAATCTATGGAGGATTTGAATTGGCCACGTGTTGGCTGATGAGTGGTCTCACCTCCCTATAAATAGGGAGAAGTTGCTCAATCTGGGGAAGGAAAAAGAATAGAGAAAGAAAGGAAAAAAGAAAGGAAATGAAGGAAGAAAAAGAAGAAAAAATAATAGAAGTCGAAAGGGTCTTTGATAGTAGAAAAAAAAAGTGAGGTATTAAAGTTAAGGTGAGTTATATTATACATTGAGTTATCATAATATATTTTACATATGTTTTGACTTACCATATTTGTTTTATACAAGTTATGTTTTATAAATTATTATTAATTATATTAATATTTCAGTTACGTGGATTAATTTCTGAATTCTATTTGTTTAAAATGAAACCCATGAATATGTTTGTTTATGTTTTAAAGAGTATTTGACTATAACCTTATAAACAATTATGTTTTGTAAGTATCACCACGGGAGTCCCACGCCTTGGGGGACATAAATAACCATCGGCATCTGTTTGGTCACCTTGTGGTCCTCTGTCTATCATCAATCCACTGATACTCTGATCTTTGGTGTGGATCAAAGTGCTGTGTGGAGATAAGTGCTACACTATTGTGGGAGCCACCTCTATAATCTGTACGAGTCACCTCTTGAATCCGTATCTCTGTTTTGACTGTCACTCCTATGACCTCTGTTCTGTTTTGTTCGGTACTGTGGTTATGTTATTTATTTACATAATATCAGTTTTGTTACTTAAATGATTATTTGTTCAGACTAAGTTATCTTAAATATTTTAGTTACATAACTATCCATGGTTATTTTGTATCACTTATACTCTTGGTATAATATTTCTCACTCTGCCATGTGCTTACAGCTGTTTACCAATTTTTAAGAAATAATGCAATTTAGAAATAGCTTTTGAGAAGTCTTAGATGCGGGGCTGCGGAATAGATATACACAGCACTTTTATGAATATGTTTATATGTAAATATTGGCCTTTTTGGTCAATAAATTTTGTTATAAAAATAGAAGTTCTAATGATTATTTTGGTACCCTCACTTAAATATTATTTCCGCTTGCGTTTATTAATTTGTTCAAGGTTGGCTGGAGGTAATCTCAGTTACTGGCCATCACGATGCTTAACCCTTGGGTACGGGGAGCGGGTCGTGACACACACACACTCTCTCTCTCTCTTATATATTTTGTTATTAATAAATCAATCAATCACATTTTATTTCTCCTTTCTTCTCTCTCCTCTCTCATTCTTTCATATTATATATATATATCAATTAATTAATTTTTTTCTTACATCTATCTATTCAATTATAAAAAAAAAAAAAGAGAGCAATGACACATCTCTTTAATTTTGAAACTATAATTGAGTTCTAATGATATGACAGGGAAGAAAAAAAAGTCAAAACATTACATTAATGGATGAGATCCACCCCCTAGAGCTCCTTTAGAGCTCTCAAACATTAAAAAAAAAAAAAAATTACAAAACATCCAAAATTAATTTTCAAAACTTATAACCAAACAAATTTTTAATTTTTAAAATTCTTTTCAATAACTTATATTTCAAAATACAACTCAATTTTTTTAAAAAAACTAACCTATTAAGTTTTGATAATCGACACTTGAAAAACAATAAATGATTACGAGCATGGAGCATAGAGAGTTTTAGATTGGCATCTCTAGCCCGAAATCAAATTGGAGCATATTTTTGGATATTTGTGGGCTCACTATAAAGCTTACATCAATAATTCGAACCGTTTAATGTGGATGACTCGTTGAGTATTTTATCTCTGTAAAAAATTACATTGATCGAATATTGATAGTTACTTGATTGGATCAAATTTGTTTCAACACTAAATATAATTATAATCTAATCAAGTGACCATTAATATTTGATTTATATATTTTTTACATAAATGAACTACTCCATGAATTATCGAGACAGACTCATAATAAGCCTAAAATGGGTTGGACGGGAACATCCGGTTAAAATATCCAACTAAAAACAGTTTGGATCCTTTTGGATTCTATGACGTCTGTAGTGTTATTATTAATGAGTGAGACTTGTCTCCATTCTATTTTGTAGATTGGATAGTGTTATTAGACTTGTGGAATCTATCAAGGATCTTATTTCGATAATCTAAACTGTTGTGTAGAGCTCGTCAAGTACTTTATCCCTGTAAAAAATCACGTTGATTGGATGTCGATAGCTACTTGATCGGATCAGATATTTATCAACAATTTTATTTTAAAAATTATATTTACCGTTGACAAAAATGTAATCAGATCAAATAGTTATTGATATCTGATCAACGTGATTTTTTATAAGAATAAAGTATTAGACGAGTTCTATATACTGAGTGGTTCGAATTATTGAAACAGGACCCATGATAGGCCTCCGCAGTTCAAAAAAGCACGCTCTAGTCCCTTCTTAGACTGAAGAGAAGCCTGCCCCATTATTATTTGATTTAGATTCTTTGGTTGAAAAAAAAAAAAAAAAGGGTTTAAATCTTAAAACAAAATAAGCTTTAAATTTTGGAAAATTTACCTATAAAACTCATCTTCAGAAATGGTGATCCGTTTAATCCTAAGAGTTTTTTTATAGACCAATTAGTCCCATTGATTTTGAAAAGAGAGATTTAATATATTATTTGAAAATTAGATTTACTGTTATACCCTTATTTTTATTATGTTTTTATTTTTATTTTTATTATGCTAGAAAGGTAAAATACACAATTTATGGGAATCAAATTTGGAATTAACTTTTATATGATAATCTTTTTTATTTGGAATGACTTGAAATGTGAGATTTTTCAAACATTTCAAAAATATTATAAACGATTTGAAATATGAGATTCTTCAAACATTTCAAAAGGAATACAAAAACTCATTAGTAAGTTTTGGACAAATGTATAATTTAAACTATAACACTCCAATGTAACACTCAAACATAATACTCCAATATAAGACTCCAAAAAAACTTTTTAGTATACTTTTTTCAAACGTAACACTTAAATGAAACGCTAAAAAAAAAAAAAAACTCCTTAGTGTAACACTCAAATGTAAGATTTAAAAAAATTTCTTAATATATTTTTTTCAAACGTAACACTCAAATGTAACACTCCAAAAAATAACTCTTTAATATACTTTTTTCAAACATAATACTCAAATGTAAGACTTCAAAAAAACTCGTTAGTATATTTTTTTTCAAACGTAGCACTCAAATGTAATACTCTAAAAAAAACTTATTAGTATAACACTCTAATGTAAGATTTCAAAAAAAATTCTTAGTATACTTATTCCAAACTTCATACTCAAAAAAAACAAAAAACTACTTAGTGTAACACTCCAAAGTAACACTAAAAAAAAACTCTTTAGTGTATTTTTTCTAAATGTAACGCTCCAAAAAGAGGATATGAGATTCTTCAAATCATTCAAAAAGGAGTACAAAAATTCCGTAGTAAGTTTTGAGCAAATGCATAATTTTAAACTGTGAGTGTTACGCTTGGAAAAATATATGAAAGAGCTTTTTTAGTGTTTTTGTGTGTTATATTAGAGTGTCACGTTTGACATTACATTGATTGGAGCGTTACGTTTGGAAAAAGTACACTAAGGAATTTTTTTTTTTGTATGTGTTATATTGAAGAGTTACGTTTGGAAAAGTGTTACGTTTGGAAAAAAGTACATTAAAGAGTTTTTTTGTGTGTTATATTAGAGTGTGTTAAATTGAAGTGTTACGTTTGGGAAAAATTTGGAGTGTTATATTGTTATGTTTGAAAAAAATATACTAAAGAGTTTTTTAGTATATTACATTGGAGTGTTACGTTATTAGAGTATTATATTAGAGTGTTACATTCTTGTTCGTACTGTGGGATTTGTTTCAGAAGGAGGAAAAATCCAAAATCTTTATAGTATGGATTGTACAAATGTGTAATTTCACATTTAGAGAAACCTATTTTAATTCTTAAAAAATTAAACCCAAATGTATAAGTAACTATCATTTTGTGTAATTTTCACTTTAATGGGACTTTTGGGTTTATAAGAAAAAATGGAGGACTAAACAGTTCACAAGATCATATTTTGAAATTTATTGGTGCTTCACCCTTAAATTTTTAATTTTATCAATTTAAATTCCAATCTTTTGATTTATTTTTAATCTAAACTATTTACTAATTTTTGTTAAGTAAAATTAATGAAAAATAATATATATTTTAATTATTATACTCGATGTAAGTATATAAAAAATATCTAAAATATCATTTTTATTGAATTTAATGATTAAAATATTATTTTTTTATCAATTTATTTAACAAAAATAGACAAATAATTTAAATTAAAAATAAATCAAATAATTACGGTTTAAATTAAAAATTTATTTTGTTACAAGACTAAAATTCTTAGTTTATTTATTTATTTATTTATTTTATTTCTGTAATTTTCCCAAAAAAAAAAAAAAAAAATTTCAAGTACAGATGAATCCTTTCCATAGGTATCAGTGGAGTTATTACTTTTTATTTTTCTTATACAATGGGAATCGGTGAGCTATTAGTGTTATTTATAGGATGCCCCAATTCTTTCATATATTTGCAAGCTATAATATGGTCATGCTCAAAGGTGTGATCCATTATGGATATATATTACATATGTTCTATGTTTTCACTGCATTTATCACTCAATTCCCTACAATGGATGGGCCACATATGAAAATTAGCAAGATTGCCCAATGATTTATCTTTTAATGATTTCACATTGCGATGCAATTTTTTTCAAGAATTTAAAGTACAATTTTGATTGGTCAAAAATAAAATCATATCAATGTAAGTTCTCAAACCATTTTAAAGCATAGAAATATGAAAAATGTGTTAGCATAAAAACATTGAATATGATATTGTTAAATAAATAACGTAGATTGTTCAATTAACAATATTAAAAAAGATATTTAAATTAGGAGGAAACTATAATTACACTCTAGAGATTTATCAAAATTATGAATTCTCTTATCATATTTTGAAAATTATAAATATTTCATTATTATATTTTTTTTCTTCAATTGACCTAACATGAAAAGTTAAAATTACCCAAATACCCTCTAATAACAAAAAGAAATTATTATACTATTCTCATTTTCATCCACCCACTACCAAATTCCTTTCTCAATACCACCATAATATTCTCCAACTCTTTTCAACAACACATCAAATGCTTGTAGGCAAGAATGATGATAGTGCTAATTGAGAGTGGAAGGTTGTGTGATGGTTGGACAAAGTGGTATTGCTAATTGAGTGAAAATGAGAAGTAAGAAAGGCGAGATAAAAAAAGAAAAAAAAAAGAAAGTATGTAACTTCATAAAGATTTCTATAGGTATTTTTGAAAAAAAAAAAAATGTGTTGCTTATGTCACACACATTGTTAATCCAACAATTGATTAACGGAGATGCCTATTTGTTATGCGATTAGAAATCTCAAAAGGTGAGATATAATTTCTTAAACATGAAAGGAGATTCTGTATTTTAATAAATTTTAAGTGGTGTATTTGTAATTTATGCTTAAACTATTTGTGTAAAACCTTATTTTTTTTAATAGAAAATATAAGATTGGAGAAAAAAAAAGTTCCCCAATGGAACATAAAAAGTGGTATGAAATATGAATACAATATATTATTCAACAGTTTGAATATATTAAAGTCGTGAACTTATAACCCAAAACATAATAAAACAGTAATTTCACACAATCACAAATCTACAAATTCACTCAGCATGCACACTCACTAGCTAGCTAGATCACTCAAGGTGATCAAATACAACAGAAAAACCATAAAAATAAAGATGAAGTAGAGTGAGAAATACACTCACATATATAGAACACACACCAATAAATAATAACTAGTACATAAATAAATTAGAAGCATTTACAACAGAGAATGTCCAAACAGCACTCGCAAGTCTCGGAGCAACAAAAGCAGCAACACATGGTGAATAAACTGCATCCAAAAATATTAAATGCACAACAACATCATGACACAATTATATAATGAAAGAATACTTCTGGCATAAATAAAACTCAACAATTTTTTTTTTTTTTTTTTTTTCATAGTTGATCTTTCAAAACAGATCTCCTTAGGGTAATGCTATGGTATATGCAAGGTTGGTAATCACAAATGTCATGACTAAATCTTTTACAAGTCATAATTGGAAAAAAAAGAAGAAGAAGTTATAATCAAAAACCACATAAGATATAATAATTTTTGTAAATCATAATCAAAATAATACCATAACCAATATCACATTCGAATCTCATTTGTACAACAATGTGTATAACCAAATCATAACTGATACCCCAATAAATCACACCAAAGACTACAAAGGTTGTAACTAAGGGCATATGGGACACCCTCAAAGGGGTGGTACCATAAAATATCCCATGCTTAGTCGCTATTGTTGCTCAAAATTATTTATTATTTTTTTGATTAATTAGACTTTTCTTTAATAGTTTGACTCAAATTTTACTTTGACCTCTATAGTTTTAATTTGAATAATTAAATCCAGTTTTAATTTGGACATTCCGTGCAAATTCCATTATTTTTTCCTATGTATATATCTTAGGAGAATAATTGAAATTAGATTTCAAGTACACGTAAATTGTTCAATTTAAATAATAAGGACTAAAGTGAAACTTGAGTCAAATTATAAGAGTTAAAAAGTGTATTAACCCTTATTTTTGATAGAATTTTTAGGGTCTAGCATTGTTCTTTCATTTAAGAGGAGTCAAGGTAAATGTAAAGAAGGGGCAAAAGAAATAGGTAATTGCATCTTAGCAGAATTTTGAAAAAATAATTATATATTTATAAAAAAAATTATAATTATAATTATTAATATTTATAAAATTTTTCATTGATTTGTAATTATTTTTCTAAAATTTCATTGAAAAATATTTCCCTTCCCCCCCCCCCCCCCCCCCCCCCCCCCCCCCCCCAAAAAGGTTAGCTTTTAGAAAAGTGTTATTAAAAAAAAATTATATATATCAAAGATTTTTTAATAATTATCACAATTTTTTTTATATAATTTTTGAGCTATATAATTAAGATGGAATTGAATTAACTATTCTTGGGCCAACATAAATACGTTTGGTCGGAGTAAAATGTCATGGAAGTAAGGCACTATCAATCCTCTACTGCCACGTTTGGTTGGAGAATTATGTTGGATGTGAGGGGATGATTAGTAAAGAAATTATTATTGAGGAGATTAAGTAAAAATAACTTTGTTTCGATGATAATTGTTAGTGAGGGTAAAAAAAAAAAAAGAGTATATTTTTATGTAAAAAAAAAATGTAAAAACAGATATAAAAAAATTCAGAAATAACAGGACTTTCGACCGGAAATCCAAGTGGATGACTGGATACACTCTAATCCCTAGATTATTTTTTCAATCCCACCTTTTACCAAGCTAAGCTAATTAGCTCACTGAGATGGATTACTAAACCGAATGGAGTATCAATCCAACCTCTCCTATCACCACCAAACATGCTGTGGGTAGGACTTACAACCAACCTAAGCTAATCCGGCCTCTGAAGCGGGGAAACAAACATGGCCTAAGGAGCCGCTTGTTTTGGTTGATGGAGTAAAGAATGTGATTGAGATTGAGGTGAGGCCTTGTGTTTGTTTTGGGAGATGGAGAGGGGATTCATAAGCCCTCCGGATTAGAATGGGCCTTGGATGTTAGGATTGAGATGGAGATTAAAAAATTAGTATTAGAAAATTATTTCTCCGACTTAGCTTTTTTTAATTTTTTTTTCTTTTTACATGTTGGGCATTTTTTTTGAACATTAATATTTAATGTTTTTGTATTTTTTATTAAGTAAAAATCATATTTTTATTTGTTTTATTATTTTGTATAAAAATAATTAACAATTCTCACACTAACAACTATAATCAAAACAAATACAATTTTACTTAATCTCCTCGCTATTAATTCCTTCACTATTAATTTCTTTCATTTTACCTCTAAAAACAAACGGTCCTAGGAGTGAGATTAACAATCCCATGAGTTTAGAGGTGAAAAGACATTTTTTTCCCCACTTACAAAAATGACAAAACCTCATTTTTATATCTTTTGGCAAGTAGCTTTTTACCCAATTTTTAACTTTTTACTCATTTTGAGTCATATTACTTCTCACATTTTTTATTCATAAAAAGACAAAATAAACTAAAAAAGTCAAAAAATTAACTTTTGGAATACTTACGTATAGGTTCTAATTAGTGAACTTATTGTCTAATAGGTCCTATGAGAAAAATTTGTCATAAAAAAAAGTCACTAATTGTAAGTTTTAACGACAATTTATAAAAATTATAACAAAAAAAGTCACCAATTGTCAATTTTTAGCGACATATATAAAAAATTGGTCACAAAAAAATATTTTTAACGACAATTTTATCAAAACTTATTTTTAATAGAACTTGATAGGAATTAAGTCTAACTATTATGACTTATTAGTAGTTTACCCTTAATTTTTTTTACCAACTTTTCAAAATGATGAAGACTTTTAAATCAATTGGAGAGACAACACTCGGAAGTGACAGAGAGATCAAAGGAGGCAAGAGAATAAACTCGGGCGGGAACTTGACCCACAGGATACCACCTAAGATTCAACCCTAATACCATTAAAACATTCAACTTAAAGTCCATTAGTTATGAATGGAGAGACATCTCAACTATATTAATCAAATTTATCAATACGCAAACTAAAATTTATTTTACATTTCTAATATAATATTATAACATTATTAATTCTATCATTTAATCTTATCATATCCATAATCTTATCTCACAAGTTTCAGCAATCAAACATGCTTTAGTGTTTAATTTATTAGACTTTTGTTTTGACATTTTTGTTGGATGATATAATTTTGATAAATAAAAAAATATACAATTCTTCAATTTTTATAATGGAAAATATAACAACTGACATTTACATATCAATTAAATAAATAATATAACGTAATATGTAAAATAGTTAGACTAATCATATATATAGAAATATTAATGAAATAAATCATCAATATATTTTGTTGTTCTACATAAATTATAGAATATTCATAAACTAGAGCGATAATCGAAATTTTTTAAAAACTTAAGAGGACCACGACTCTCCTTCGCCCACTTCTAGAAATTCAAAGTACAAAATATTTTTTTCACACGGAGTAAAATTAATAGTAGGAGACCCGTGCACTTTCTTTCTTTTATCTAATAACTTACTTCGAAATTGCATATATGCAAACTGTTTCTAATTCAAATTAATTATTTTAAAAGAATAATTAAAAAGAAAAGTAGAGCTTAAGAGAGAGAGAGAGGGAGAGAGAGAGAGAGAGAGAGAGAGAGAGAGAGAGGCAATACAGACCAAGCATAGAGGCTGCCTTTCTCCTCATGCCTTCGTTTGATATGATCAGTGTATGACATGGATTCAGAGGGTGGAGCATCCATATCCCTTTATCTCAAATTTCACTTTGTTAAATTCAGATACAAATTGGAAAAGTAAGAATTTGCAGTTTTATTTATAGAGAATTGGAGAAGTGAAGGGTGGTTTAGGATTCTTGAATCCAGTGGTGTATGCATTTGGCTGTTAGTTTAAATGTCTCTCTCTCTATTTATTGATCTTTCATTGTTGGAGGTATTATTATACTAACAATATTTATTTATGCTGTTGTCATTCAGAAATGAGAAACCTTATATTTAACCATTTTTCTTTTTGTTATTAAGGAATTATTGTTTGAAAATAATGCGCACAAATAATAGAATTACTTGGTGCAGTTTATTGAGCTAATTAAAGTTTATTCTATTTTAAAAAATTGTGTCAAAATATTTGGTATAATTTCTGATTACAACTTATGAGATAGAAGTAACTTAAATAAATTTAAATAAGTTGATTATTGAAATACAAGTAGAAAAATGTTTTTAGCTTATTAACTTTATCCAGTGTTAGGAGTGTAGGTTTGAATTTTTGCTTGTGTGCGAGTTCGTGACTTACTACTGTATAGTTGAGTAATCTTACTATGTAACAATCACCTAAGTCTGACTTCCGAAATTTTAACTCTTTATAAAGTCTATTATCAGAAGTTACCCTATATATATATATATATACACATATATAATTAGGCTTTTTAACTTTAAATTTGTAAAGGTTACATCAAATAAGCACAATATCTAAGTACAATTTGTGTCAACAAGAGGAACAATAAGAATGATTAAAGGGCAATAATATGTCAAAAGACTGTTAAAAAAAAAAATTGTCAAAATATATATTCCCTAGAATATCCTAGGAAGCATCTAAAAGATTTATTCACCCGAACGGACATTCCATTATGGAAAAATTGTTAAAAAAAAAATGATATTTCTAAAAAAAAAAAAGTACTTAAGAGTTCTAATTGAGCACCCTTAAGGATGTGAAATGAATCTCACTCTTCATTCCTCATCTTTTCTCTCTCTTTATATCTCTCTATTCCTTCTCTCTTCCATCTCATTAGAGGTCAAAATAAAAGTGATATATTAGAGGATGTAATACCACTCTTCTACAAAATATTTACCAATTTACAAAAAAACTTATAAGTTTAATTATTGAAATTGATAAACTTTTTTTTTATCTATTTGTAATTTTTTTTTCAAAAATCTGCATTGAAGTGCATTTTTCACTTCTATTACATACTCAAGGATTAAGGTATGCAATAATCTATTATCTCTCTGTTTATATCAGGTTGATATTGGGCTATTTTGGGTTTTAGAGTGTGCTCAGATGTGTTCTATTTTCATCGTTGAGTTGTCATTATCAAACCAGTGAGGTATTGTTGGCTTTAGCTTTCGAAGGTTAATAATGTAATTTTAAGCGTGCTAACAAGGATCAATTAGTCCTTACAGAATATTAATTGCCAACTAATAATCAGACGATTATATTATAGTTCTCTCAACCTCAATGAAAAGGACTTTTATTGGTGGCTTGTTTAGGAGAATTTAGTAAATAACAACAAGTGAAGAACAATTTCAAAATCTAAATTTCATTAAGTAAAATGAAAACTTACAATGATCTAACACAGCTTCGTAGAGGTTTATAGCAATAAGCTATTTGAAACTACTCCTAAGAAGTGAAGTGCAATACAGGAATTAAAGTGCAGAAATGTAAAAGTAGAGGATGCAGCATAGGAAGATCTCAACACAGAGGGAAATCCAGAGAAAGTATTAGCCGGCCAAGGTTCAAGTGTTACCATTGTGGCTAGGAGGGTCACATAAAGAAATATTGTTATGCCATGAAGGGAGAACAAAAACAAGGCAATAGATAGCTAAAGACTGAAGATGGGAACACTGCAGTTACTTTCTCAGAGGATATTGCATTATTTTCTATTGAAGAAGAATAATGCCTCCATATGTCAAACGATGACACCGAGTGGGTGGCAGATACAACAGCTTCCTACCACACTACATCCTGGAAAGAGTTTTTCAGTACGTATCAAGCTGGAGATTTTGGTACAGTAAAGATGGGTAACTCCAGTTTTTCGAAGATTGTGGGAATCGGAGATTTTTGTATCCAAATCAAAGTTGAGTGCACGATGGTGTTGAAAGATGTCAGGTATGTTCCCGATTTAAGCCTGAATCTTATCTCAGGGATAGCCTTAGATTGACAAGGCTATGAGAACTACTTCGGCAAAGGCATATGGAAGTTTAAAAAGGGATCTCTAGTGGTAGCCAGAGGACAGGCAATTGGCACATTGTACAAGACTTATGTGGATGTGAATTCAGACAACCTCAACGCAAGCAGAAGGTAAGGCATCACCAAATTTGTGGCACAAAAAGTTGGGTCACATGAGTAAAAAAGGGTTGCAGATTCTAGCAAAGAAGTCCATTATTCCCTTTGCCAAAGATGTAAAATTGAATCCTTGTGACAACTGCTTATTTGGGAAGCATCATAGAGTCGTTTTCCACTCATCATCCAGAAGACAATTAGAGTTATTAAGCAGAGTATACTTTGATGTATGTGGTCCCATAGAAGTGGAATCTTTGAGTGGCAGAAAATACTTCCTGACATTTATTGATGATGCATCACGGAATGTATGGGTTTATGTCCTAAAGACCAAAGCTGAGGTGTTCTAACATTTTCAGACATTCCATGCTATGGTGGAAAGGGAGATCGGAAAGAAGTTGAAATGTCTCCAAACAGACAATGGAGGCGAGTACACGTTAAAGGAGTTTGAAGTCTACTGTGCTACTCGCGACATTCGGCATGAGAAGACTGTTCCTAGAACCCCATAACACAATGGTGTAGCCGAGAGAATGAACTAGACCATTGTGGAGAAGGTCAGATGTATGCTCAAAATAGCAAAGCTGCCAACGCCATTTTAGGGAGAAGCTGTTCGTGTTGCCTGCTATTTGATCAACCGATCGCCATCAGTTCCACTGAATTTTCAAATTCCAAAAAAGTATGGTTTGGAAAGGAGATATATTACTCTCACTTGAGAGTGTTTGGGTGCAAAGCATTTGCACATGTATCCAAGGAGCATAGACAGAAGCTGGATGATAAAGCCACTCCATGCATCTTTATTGGATGTGAAGATGAAGAATTTGGATACAGATTGTGGAATCCGAAAAACAAAAAGGTCATTCGAAGTCGAGATGTGGTGTTTCAAGAAGGCCAAACCTTAAAAGACTTTGAGCAACCAGCCAAACCCAAAGTTAATGATGTTTCAGAAATTGTTTCGAATCCTACACCATCACAACATGCCACTAATGAAGAAGAGCTACCGCAGCATGCAGCCAATGATGTAGAGTTGCAAGATGGATTTCTAGGAGAAGAAGATCCAGAAGTAGAGGGTGTTGAGCAAGGGGAGTCACAACCTCCTCCACCAGAGACTATTGGTCCATAGTTATGAAGATCAACAAGAGAGCCTAAGCCGTCGTCAAAATACCCTGCTTCTGAGTATATTTTGCTTACTGATGAGAGAGAGCCAGAAAGTTTTCAAGAAGCTCAAAATCATAAGGAGAAGAGTAGCTGGCAGCAAGCTATACAAGAAGAGATGCAGTCTTTGTAGAAAAATCAGACTTATGATTTGGAAAAACTTCCCCAGGGTCGAAAAACATTGCAGAACAAATGGGTATTCAAGTTGAAGAAAGATGGCAGCGAAAAGTTAGTCAAGTGTAAGGCCCGATTGGTTGTCAAAGGTTTTGGACAGAAGAAAGGTATTGATGTTGATGAAATCTGCTCGCCAGTTATGAAAATGACATCCATTCGAGTAGTTTTGGGACTAGTGGCCAGTTTGAAGTTGAAACTTGAACAGATGGATGTGAAGATGGCATTTCTCCATGGTGATCTGAAGGAAGAAATTTACATGGAGTAGCTAGAAGCTTTTGAAGTCAAAGGGAAAGAAAACTTAGTCTGCAGATTGAAGAAGTGTCTCTACGGCCTCAAACAAGTGCCGAGACAATGGTACAAGAAGTTTGACTCCTTTATGGTGGGTCATGAGTACAAGAGAATTGCTGCAGACCAGTGTGTTTATGTCAGGAAATTTCCCAATGGAAACTTCATCATACTCTTGCTCTATGTTGATGACATGCTGATCGTTAGACAAGATGCCATAGCAATTAGATCACTGAAGAAGGAGTTATCACAGTTCTTTGATATGAAGGACCTAGACCCTGCACAGCAAATTTTGGGCATGAAAATTATACGTGACAGGGAAGCCAAGAAGTTGTGGCTGTCATAGGAGAAGTACGTTGAATGGGTGATTAAGAAGTTCAACATAAAAGATGCCAAGCTAGTCAGTACTCCGCTGGCTAATCATTTCAAGCTAAGCAAGAGTTCTTGTCCCTCTTTTACAAAAGAAAGAGAAGAGATGGAGGTTATTCCCTACTCATCCGCCATAGGGAGTTTAATGTATGCAATGGTGTCTACCGGACCAGATATTGTTCATGTTGTTGGAGTAGTAAGCAGATTCTTTTCCAATCCAGAGAAAGAATATTGGGAAGCAGTCAAGTGGATTCTGAGGTACCTTAAAGGTACATCTAAAATGTGTTTGTGCTTTGGAGGAGCTAAAGCAGTCTTGGAAGGCTATATTGATTCAGATATGGCAGGTGATCTTGATGGTAGGAAATTTACATCAGGATTTATATTCACCTTCGCAAGGGAAGCTGCATCTTGGCAGTCCAAGCTGCAGAAATGTATTGCTTTATCCACAACCGAGGCAGAATATATTGCCACAGCAAAAGCTGGGAAAGAAATGTTGTGGTTAAAATGGTTTCTCCAAGAGTCGGGACTAAAGCAAGAAAAATTCACGGTACATTGTAATAGCCAGGGTGCCATAGACCTTAGCAGGAATTCAATGTACCATTCTCACACAAAGCATATTGATGTTTGGTATCATTGGATACTCGAAGTGATGGAAAAGCAGTTATTGAAATTGATCAAGATCCACACAGATAAGAATCCAGCTGACATGCTTACAAAGGTGGTCTCGAGAGACAAACTCAAAATTTGCAGAGACATTGCTGGGATGGACTTCAAGTGAGAAGTCAGTCATGCATGTGAGTATGAAGGGGGAGAATTGTTAGATCCAACCTACATGCATGCATGCATGCAAACATGGCATAGGAAGACTTCCACCTCAAGAGAAGGAGGTCTGAGCTGGGCATCTCTCCCTTCTCTTCACTTTGTTGCCATTGTTGACACTCACTATTAAGATGGTAGAAAATTTTGGTGGGTTTCTCACCTCTCTCTCTCTCTCTCTCTCATCTTTGTGTATAAATAGAGACGAGAGAGAGATGGTGAATGTATCATCAGAAATTGAGAGATAGAGAGCTATAAATTGAGTGAGAGTCTTTCTACTCCTTGTTTTTGTATTTGTTCTGTTTTAGTAAATTCTCGTTTTGGTTCCGTGGACGTAGGCATTGGGCCGAACCACGTAAAATTTGGTGTCTCAATTGTGTGTGATTGTTTGTTGTTTATCTTTCTGGGTGTCCATAGTCCTAACAGGATCTACATGTGAGACTCACCTCTTATAAAAAAAGTTGTGTCTCATTCTATATTTAATTTTTGTATTCTTAATATTACTCCCCTCATCATGGTCCTCCTTCGTCCCATGGTTAATTAATCCATGAGGCTTATCATAATTACATATATTGCTTTTGATCATTTCACAAGTGCTCAATACTGAGATACATGTATTTCAATGTAATAATTATTAAATAAATTCTTACCATTGATGTCTCTTTTTCTATTTATTTTATATATAAATAGTAAATTAGACTAATCTTTTTAAAATTTTGAAAAAAAAATAATAATAAATTTAAAAATTTTGAAATTATATTATTATTAAATTCTCTAAAATGTTTTTTTTTTTTTTTTTTTTTGTAATTTTACTAAAATTGTAAGTCTATATTTATATTTATATGTATATATTTTTTAAAATCCTAACCTATCCTATCATGGACGGATCAAATCAAACAATATCAGGGAAGTGGTATTTAATCCCCAATGCAATTCTAATTTTCACTAGAACGTAGTTTACCATTATTCTTTTTCTTTTTTCCTTTTTTTTCTTTTTCTTTTTTTTTTCTTTCTTTTTTTGATGTTAATTGTGATATTATTTAAATTATGATTCAAGAACTCTTTAATTATTTTTTATGTGGTGTTGAGTTATATTTTTTTTTGTTTTGTTTTGTTTACTTCTCATTCTCATAAGATTTAATCAAGATATTTGTGATGATCAACTCCATAAAATGTAGTTTTGACTACCATAGTAATTTTTCTTAAAATTAATATTGAATATTGTGATAAGTTTCAATTTTATCAATTTAAAGCAAAAAATTATTGATGTGACATAATTTTTAAAAATTGTCACTCCCACATTTTTTTCCTAAAAAAAAAAATTCAATCAATATTTTGTAATAATATTATTTTTATTTTTTGTATTTTTCTTTTTGGGTCTAGAATGATATGTTTTAATGTTAACTTTTCATTTTAAAATACAAACCTTTTTTTTTTTTATTTACTCAAAAGTGATATTTTCACATTATTCTAATGTTGTTTTTTTAATACATTTTTTGAAATAATGATTTTAAGAAAATATCCATTCCATATAACGCAGAATTATAAGAAAATGATCATTTCATAAATAAACTAAAAAATGAAAATTTCATTTCAATTTATTTTACTTTCATTCTAATAAATTAAACATTTCAATTGAAGGGTTTGATTTCTTTCAAGTCTAGATTTTAACTTAAGAGAATTTGGGGGGGTTCATAGGACCTACCATAAGTCCCATTTGGATACTTTGAACTATTTATTTTACACTTCAATAAAATTCGTATTTACTTAAGTAATATTTAATATTTATTTATTTATGTTAAATTTGACGTGTGAAGGAAATATTTTTTGTTAAGATAATGCTAGATTTAACTATTTTTTTAAAATTTTTTTTTTTTTTTTGTTACAGGAAAATCCTCCCTACCTTCCCGCAGGTCCAAGGCAGCACCCCTTATAGAGATCACCAGGGTGTCCTGTTAACCGTTCCGAACGAGGAGACTATAACCTGAGAACTTACCCCGACCTCTCAAGATAAGCTCCGCTTAAGTCAGGACTCGCATAGCGGAGGAGTATTGAACCCACACCAAGTGCTGATTAGATAACTTGAGATCCAACTTCCTAACGAACTATGCTTTGCCCAAGGAAGAGGAGAATTGAATATTTGACCTTGGAGCTTAAACCCCAAGTCTCAACCACAATGCCACCCACCCTTCTTCGTTTTGCACGGGGTGGGGAACCAATGAAATGGTAGATATTTGTACCGCTTGAGACAAAAACACAATTCCAAAAAAAAAATTATAATACTTAAGTGCCCAAAAAAGAAAATTACGAAATCATCCAAATATTTAAAGCAATGAAGTTGCAGCCATGCAAAGGCAAAATTGACAATAAAAAAACAACCCTGAGTAATTGTGAAGTGGCTCTTATTAGTATGGATATAAAAATGAAAAAAGAGAGATTTATTGAGAAATCTTTTTTCAAGTGTTTGTATTTTAATTAATTTATAAGATATTTTTGTATTTTAATAAGTCTTATTATTTGAACATTTGATATATAAAATCTTAATTCTCATATTTAAAATATTTTATAGACATTTCTACCCTTACAAATATTTTTTGAATGGTTAACAATTTGGTGATGTGAATATTCATATTTTATAATGTGAATATATACATTGACATGTGCATGTTCACATTGATAGTGTAAATATTCATATTGATGGTGTGAACATTCACACTAGAAATGTAAATATTATTAGGAATATTTTAGTAACTATATCGCTCATAGCACTTATTGGAATATAAGAAAGTAATGTGGACTAAATAAAATATAAGTAGGTAAAAAGAAATTTATGAAAAAGTGCCCCATAAAAAAAAAAAAAAATACCAATATTTTGATGAGGGGCAAGAATTCAAAAATAAACAAGGATAACATGTTTTATAAGAAGGTACTTCTTGTCGTATATGCACACAATCGTATTTTATTTTTCCTTTCTTGTTTTTCATTACAAATTATCACATTATAATGAAGTTCAATAAATCAAAATAATAATTACAATAATATTTAAATATAACAAATCACTCTTACAAATAAACTTACTAAACGTTAAAAACGAGAAAATCATACAAAAATAAGAAGAGCAAGGCCATACAACATATGAGAGAATCAATCATACTCAAAACATCAATGAATGTTAGTCCACCAACCCATTATTAGCACACATACTTAATGGATATGCTTAGTTATAGAAATGGCAAAATTCCCGAGAAACTTTAAAATAAGAGCAATGTTATGTTCACCAAAAAAAAAAATTAACACTTAGGCCAGAAGTTAAATTTTAATTTTTCTGGAGAGTAATTGCTCCAAACTTTATTATTTTTTAGTCATAAGGAGATAACAATAATTTGAAAGATTATATTACCTATGATTGGGTAACAATTCATCCGACCTACCACAATCGAATGGCCTGAACTAATCCGTCTTAAAATAGACAACTTAAATGATTCGAGCAAACAGATGCAATGTGTTTTTTCAATCCGCCTAAATTCAGATGGAATGTCATCCAACTCAATTTGTCAATATTCTTAAAAAAAAAGTGATGTTATGCTTTTATACTTTGTATGTTAAAAAAATGACTTTTTATTGAGTAATTATATTTGCCATTTATGAAATATGAAAGTTTAACCTTTATTTTGATTATTATAAAAAATGAAGAAAAAAATTGGGCTCAAAATAGTAAAGAATTACTGGAGCATAATTCAACAAAATGTCTAGAACACTAAAGCCCAAATTGCTAAGCCAATCCGCATCCACCGTCAACTCATATCGCCCGCTCAATTCGTATTCTCTAAATAAATGGACAGATATAGATTAATTTTTTTTCAATCCATCTAAATTTGGATGGATAGTAGATGAGAGGCGATCTAACCCAACCCGATCTATGAGCATCCTAATATTACCTCCACTTATTTCTCTATATGTCTATCAATCTATTTATTCATATTACCATCTCCAGTCCGATGAATTTTCCAGCTAGTCTCCGGCAACTTGCCGGCGACAGTAGTTAGCGGTCAACAATAGTAGATGATGATGGCTAATTGCGGTCTTTAGATAAATTGGATGATAGTTGGATAAAGAAAGAGTCGGTGAAGATCCAAATTCCATCTGTTAAATGTTCGAAACTGATCGGGAACAAAATTTTAGGTTATGAGTCTGATCCATTGAATAATTTTTTGAAATGTTGAGGACCAGTGGCACTGTGGTAGTGGAAAAAAGTTTTAATACAATGTTATCAATATCACTATATTCAGTAACTTTTTACCATTTATCTTTTTAGGTATATGTGACAAACTAGTTATATTGTTCACCTTTCACATATAGATTTATTATTTGTTGGTGATTCTAAATCATCAGTATGACCATGATACTAAATTTTTACATGTAACAGTGGAGCATCGCAAGAGAATATCTACCTTGGCATGTAGCTGTGGAGCTTTTTAGTTTTAAAAAAGTATTTTTAATTTTTTAATTTTTCATATTTTTGATTTTTAGTAAAAAAATTTTCATAATTTAATTTTTTTTAAGATACTCCTAATTTATATATACTTAAAAAGTAAAATATGTGTAAAGAAATTTAAAAATAAAAAATATATATGAAATACGAAAATGTACTTGTTTTTTTGTTTTTTGTTTTTGTATTTTAGTTTTTAAATATATTTTTTTTTAAGAAATCTTTACAAATTTAAGTGCATTTATATTAAATAAATCTAAAAAATAAAAAATGAATTAATTAAAATATAAAATAAATAGCAAAAAAACAAAAAACTCAAAACGGAATCTTGAGTCTCAAAACTAAAGAGAATGAAAGTTTGGAGGATACGGGCCTGAGGAATTTATTAGGAAGGGCATGTCAGTGGTTTAAATTGCATTTGTACCCTTGTCGTCATGTGTGTATGTATAGTTCCAGTCCAGGACTTATTCATTGCCCATGTGCGAGATCGATACATCATCAGATGTCGAGCAATGATGGGTTGTTTTGAGAAAATAGTTAAAAGTTATTTTTTGATTTTTTTAGACTTTTTTGGAAGGGAGAGAAGTGGTTAAAAGTTAGAAAGTGACTTTCAACCTACTTTTCAAAATAGGCCGTTATATAATTAAATAAATAAATATATATATAATTTATATAAAATGATATGCCAAAATAATATTCATTTATTTTAAATCAAAAGACTTATTAAAATGATTTGTTATTTCTAAATTACCATTAATTAATACATCATTTTGATAAAAAAAATTTATACAAAAATTTTATTTTTAAATCACTTTCCTCAATTGTCATAACCAATTTTAATATCCCATCTTGGACTTTTTTTATGATGTGTGACTAGTGTCTTCTTGTGCTCCGTGTCACATTATAATATTGATGTTTGTGACTTGTTTTCTTGTGTAAATCATTTAAAAAGCAATAAATAAATAAATAATAAATGCTTTGATTTGGTGTTGTGGTCCAATACTATTGATAGGGTAGAGAAGAAGGGAATGGGTATAGAGCACAAACAGATTC
This sequence comes from Camellia oleifera, assembly GCA_022316695.1. Taxonomy (NCBI): domain Eukaryota; kingdom Viridiplantae; phylum Streptophyta; class Magnoliopsida; order Ericales; family Theaceae; genus Camellia; species Camellia oleifera. Next base: position 158,695,331 of record CM039309.1, read on the forward strand.
AGAATTATCATTGTGGAGGTGTAAAAATATATTTGAGAATGTAAATTCTTATAATTTAAAATTATTTTAAAATTTTCAATATCATACTTGATACTTTTTAAAATTTTAAGATGGAGTCACCATTGCCGTACCCTAGATCCATCCTTACATATCTATCCTTACAGAGGATTTGCATTAGATAGACAATGCTCTACTAACTTTGATTTAACTGTTATGTTAGGTTTTTATTGTTGGCAATTCCGTTTGACAAAACTCCTTTCAGTTGTATTTATTTTCGCACTTTTTATCTTAGTGAGGCTATGAGTTTATTAGATGCGCATCCAACCCGAATCGAGCCATGCAGAGAAGTTTGTGATGTTAATGCTTTCAAGATTGCCACTTCGCTGATTATTACGGGGGTCGAGCTTGAATGTTACGGGGGCCGAAGCAAAATGCAAAATTGCATTCAAAATTGCATGTCCGTCATTGCTCGCTCAAGCCAAGGAGTGTTCGCTCGAGCTAAGGTTTTCTCGCTCGAGCCAAGGAATGCTCGCTCGAGCCAAGGATTGCGTTCACACAAAAACCTGAAAGAAGTGATTGGTCGCTCGAGCCAAGGATCCGTCGCTCGAGCCAAGGCACTAGTAGAAATCACGAAAAATACACTCCTCGCTCAAGCCAGCAAAACTTCGCTCGAGCGAGCCTCAGAATCCGGATTTCTCAAGGAGTTTGTTTTCTTCCTAATCTAGGATTACTTTTGGTTCTCTATAAATGCTTGGTTTTCTCCTAAAACTAAGTGATTCATTGAATTCCTACAGATCTTCTTTTTGGTTCTTAAAGGTTTATATCTGGGGATATTTTGTTATTTTTTCTTTGATGTTTTATTGAGTATTCAACTCATGATTTAAAGAGAGTACATCAAAGGATTGTTTGTTATACACAAAAGAGAGAGTTGTTCTTCAGTTGTGAATTCTGAAGAATTCGAGCCTGAAGCTTTGGTGGAATCCGGAGTGGCTCATCAAAAAGACAATTCCGTGCTAAAGATGGGGTTGGAAGAGGCACATAGAGGTTGGTTCAATTAGGCGTTGTGGATTCGCTAGATAATTGAGAGTATACCTGTGTAATTCCTTTAATTCTTCTTAGTGGATTGTCTTGTGGCAGTTGCCCGTGATTTTTTGATCACAGTTGGAGGTGTCCAATTGTGGTTTTTTGTTATTTTTTCTTTGATGTTTTATTGAGTATTCAACTCATGATTTAAAGAGAGTACATCAAAGGTTTGTTTGTTATACACAAAAGACAGAGTTGTTCTTCAGTTGTGAATTCTGAAGAATTCGAGCCTGAAGCTTTGGTGGAATCCGGAGTGGCTCATCAGAAAGACAATTCCGTGCTAAAGATGGGGTTGGAAGAGGCACATAGAGGTTGGTTCAATTAGGCGTTGTGGATTCGCTAGATAATTGAGACTATATGTAACGCCCTCAAAAATAACCCATAACATATACAATAATAAGATGCATTACTCAAGTAAATAAATCACAATTCATTCTTCAGAGTATTACTAAAATAAGACATTACATGTAACATCAAAATAAATGCCCTACGGGCTTACAACTTGCCAAGCCAACACTTGGACACAAAATTATGAGTTCTAACTCAAATACAAATAAAGCCCTAGGCTTGAATGTTTACATGTAAGTCAAATAAAAACAAATAACTTAAAACAAGGCTTCAAAATCCGGTTTCTTCCAAGCTAAGTCCTTGGAGGTAGTGAATCACCTGGACTTGAAAATGATGTTCCCTTATAGGGTGAGCCACAGCCCAATAGAAATATACTAAACCAAATATAAGCATTGAATAAAGCAATAACATTCAATAGATGGTTAACCATGATAATCAGTTATATTAATATACAGTCTTAAGACACTAATGTCTATGACACTTATCAATATCCATTATTATCAATGTGGCTCAGAATCTGGCCAAACTTACAACAGTGAACTATATAGCATATTCACATTACTTCCAATATCAACAACACAAATGAAACTCAGGCTCATATCAAAACACTTCATACTTTCAGATTGATATACATTTTAGTGTTGTATCAATAAAACACTTCAATATAAATAAGCACACATAAAAGTGATGCTAATGGAGTCCATCCCCTATCTTCTCCCAAACAAAATCCGGTTTAGAGGTCCATCCCCTATCTTTCCCTAAACCGTGGAGTACATCCCCTATCTCCTCCCACACAAAACAATGTATGTAAACACATAACATATACAACACACAATCAATACACATAATGTCTGTATTAATTCAACAGTCAAATTTAATGACTTAACCAATGATTAGTTTCAGTTATCCCTAATCCACATGCAATGTCTACAACAATTACGACTATCCTCCACTGATAGCCCAAAACAGTTATTTCTAGACTTGGAAATAAATAATTCAACAATTAAATAGACGAGTGATTTAAATTAACCAACTACCCCATTTAATCAATAAATTCCCCAATCTCATGAATTTAATTAATTTCCCCAATGTTCCTTAAATTAAATATACAATTCAATTTATTTAAACAACTAGGGTTTTTCCCAAAATTACCAAAATACCCCCAACATATTAAAATGCCAGAACTTAGAACAAAACGTATATATTGGAGTAGGAAATCCCTACCTCGAAGAAATCTACAAAAATGGAGAAGATGGAGATGACGACCCAAAATCCAAAGTGCTCCAAATCCACAAACGTTCGGATCAAAACGAAGCCCTCGACTCACTCTAACTTTTTAATAAAGGATCTAGGGTAAAAACACCCTAAAACTAGATGAAACCTAGGGTAGAAGGTGTGTAGAGGAAGAGAGAAGTCGGACCTAGGGTTTGGAATAAAAAAGGATATGAAAAACTGATTTTAAACCCGCTGCTGCCTATTTAAACCTGACAGGCTCGCTCGAGCGACCAGACACAGAAAACCCTCGCTCGAGCGAAGAAAAGCTCGCTCGAGCCAAGAACTCGAAGCTTCAAGTCTGCAACCCAAAAGCACGCTCGAGCGAATAACTTCTCGTTCGAGCGAAGAACTCGAAAACATACACCTCGCTCGCTCGAGCGAAGGAAAGCTCACTCGAGCGAAGAATCACAACCTTCAGGTCTATACTAGACGCAATCGCTCGCTCGAGCGAAGAAAAGTTGGCTCGAGCGACCAACCCAAAAACTGGACAGCAACACTAGATTTCCGAACCCAACCAACCTGAAACAACCTGCCCAATACATCCCATAACTCCAAGAGAGAAAATAAAAGATGACAACAACAATTATACAATGACAGCATCTACGGAACCTAAGTCCGGATACAATAATCAAAAGGAAAAGACCGGGGTCGCTATAACCTCCCACCCTTAAAAGAATTTCGTCCCCGAAATTAAGCATAAGTTTTTGAAAACAGATTTTTCTCCAATTCCGACAATATGACAATATAATAATAAACCACTTGACCCAATACCGGTTATTTCATCTCTTATCAAGAGGCATCTCATAATATGTATATCAAACAACATATATTACAACCTGCAACAATATTATGCATTTTTCCTTTCAACCTCAACAGTTTCAACATCATATTCAATTTCATGATAGAGTTCGAATTCAACAATATATTCAACATAATCAATGTTATACTAAACTTCCATTATAAGGCAAGTTTCAAAATATTAACATTAAACCAAAACATTCTCAATGTTTTCCAACTTAAGACATATATAAAGTTCTTAAGTTCAACAATATTACAAAATCTAAATACAAAATTACAAATCACTAAACATGTCCGGATATTTCTTGTGGACTTCCAATTCACGTTCCCAAGTGGCTTCCTCCACCCCGTGATGTTTCCACAAAACCTTTACCAAAGGAATGGTCTTGCCTCGCAAAACTTGATCCCGTCTATCCAAGACTCGAATCGGTCTCTCCTCATACGAGACATCTTCGTCTATCACTAAATCAGTCCAATCCAACACATGTGATGGATCCGGCTCATACTTCCGAAGCATACTCACATGAAACACATCATGAACTCCGGACAACTGCGGTGGCAAAGCTAACCGATAAGCAGCTTTGCCAATCCTCTCGAGGATCTCAAAAGGACCAATGAATCGAGGGGACAACTTCCCGCTCTTCCTAAACCTCATCAATCCCCGTCTAGGTGATATCTTCAGAAAGACATGATCACCCATCTCAAACACCAAAGGTCTCCTCCTACGGTCGACATAAGATTTCTGACGACTCTGGGCTGTAACAAGTCTCTTACGGATAAGCTCAACTTTCTCCGTCGTTTCCCTCACTAACTCCGGTCCCAACAAAGGTGCATCACCCACCTCGGCCCAACAAACTGGAGACCTACAAGGTCGGCCATACAAGGCCTTAAACGGTGCCATACCGATACTAGACTGGAAACTGTTGTTGTAGGCAAACTCCACCAAAGGCAAGTGCTTCTCCCACGACCCACTGAAATCAAGAACACAACCCCGAAGCATATCCTCAAGGATCTGAATAGTACGCTCGGACTGCCCGTCAGTCTGAGGATGATAAGCCGTACTAAAGGTCAACTTGGTGCCTAGAGCACTCTGTAAACTCTGCCACAACCTAGCAGTAAAACGAGGATCTCTATCTGAGACAATCGTTACTGGGACCCCGTGCAACCTCACTATGTCCCGGATATACAAGTCAGCTAGATGATCTATCGAATCTTTCATGCGCATAGGAATAAAATGCGCTGATTTAGTCAACCGGTCTACAACCACCCAAATAGCATCACTACCCCGCTGAGTCCTCGGAAGACCTACAACGAAGTCCATAGTGACATGCTCCCACTTCCACTCGACAATAGGCAAGGGTTGTAACAAACCCGCTGGCCTCTGATGCTCGGCCTTCACTTGCTGGCAAGTAAGGCACTTAGACACAAAAGCTGCCACATCTCTCTTCATACCCCGCCACCAAAACTGGCGACCTAAATCCCGATACATCTTAGTACCTCCTGGATGCACTGCAAGGCGCGAATGATGAAACTCTCGGAGTACTTCCTCTCGGCAAGACTCCGGCACAAACAGACGGTCTCGGTATCTCACACTCAGGTCGGGATACACCGTCAAACCCTTCTCAACTTTCTCACTAGAGATCTTCTCTCGGAGGGATTCTACCTCATGGTCACCTCTCTGAGCCTCTAACACTCGAGTCACAAGTGTAGGCTGTGCAACAACAGAAAACAATGCCGCAGTCTTAACTGATTCGCCCAGAAGCAAATCGAACTCTCCAAGTGCACCCAACATCTCCCACTCCCGGATGGCTATACTAGCTATGTCACCAACAGGTTTCCTGCTAAGGGCATCGGCCACAACATTGGCCTTCCCCAGATGATAATGTAACTCGAAGTCATAATCCTCAATAAACTCCATCCACCTCCTCTGCCTCAAATTCAAGTCTTTCTGTGTAAACAGATACTTCAGACTCTTATGATCCGAGAATACCTCGAACTTCTCACCATAAAGATAATGCCTCCAAATCTTCAAGGCAAATATCACAACTGCTAACTCTAAATCATGCGTAGGGTAATTCTTCTCGTGAATTTTCAACTGACGTGAGCCATAGGCAACCACTTTCCCCTCTTGTATCAACACACAACCCAGACCCTCTCGTGAGACATCACAATAAACTGCATAACCCAACCCTCTCTGCGGAATAATCAATACTGGAGCGGTGGTCAGTCTAACTTTCAACTCCTAAAACGACTTTTCACAAGTCTCACTCCATACAAACTTGACTCCCTTCCGAGTCAATCTAGTCAAAGGCGAAGCTAACCTGGAGAAATCCTTCACAAACCGACGATAGTACCCAGCTAATCCCAGAAAACTGCGAATCTCAAACACACTCTTAGGCTGTGCCCAATCTTGTATTGCCTCCGTCTTGGATGTATCAACAGACACCCCTTCCCCAGAAACGACATGGCCTAAGAATTTCACCTCTTCTAGCCAGAACTCACACTTCCCAAACTTAGCATAAAGCTTATGGGCTCTAAGTAACTCAAGCACCACTCTCAAGTGTTCCTTGTGCTCCTCCTCTGACGGTGAATAGATAAGAATGTCGTCCACAAAGATGACTACAAAACGATCTAAGAATTCTTTGAAGATCCAGTTCATCAAATCCATAAACACTGCCGGTGCATTGGTGAGCCCAAATGGCATCACCAGAAACTCATAGTGGCCATACCGCGTACGGAATGCCGTCTTCGGAATATCCTCCTCCCTGACTCTTAACTGATGATAACCCGATCTCAAGTCTATCTTAGAAAAACAACGGGAACCCTTCAGCTGATCAAACAAATCATTTATACGAGGCATAGGGTACTTATTCTTAACCGTAACCCGATTCAATTTCCGGTAATCTATACACAGTCTCAAAGCACCACCTTTCTTTTTAACAAAGAGGGTCGGTGCTCCTCACGGCGAAACACTAGGACGGATATAGCCCTTATCTAACAACTCCTGGAGCTGAATCTTCAACTCAACTAACTCGGCTGGGGCAAAACGATAAGGTGCTATAGAAATTGGCGCCGTGCCGGGTGCTAGGTCAATAGAGAACTCAATCTCTCGGTACGGTGGCAAACCAACAAGATCTTCGGAAAAGACGTCCGGGTACTCACAAACCACCCTTGGCAACACAATCTGAGCCTCATCAACCTCACTAATCGAAAGATTAGCAAGTAGACCACTAAGCTCACTCCGCCCTCGTGAAACATACCCCGGTGGCAAAACACTACCAACCCGGTCCCCCAGAAAATGGAAACACTCTCCGCTAACGGTACAACAAGTGACCCTCTGACGGTAGCAATCAATAACTGCCCGGTATGACGATAACCAGTCCATACCCAAAATAACATCAAAGCCCTTCATAGGCATAACTACAAAAGAAAATGGGATTCTATGATCATCGACCTCTATATCGCAACCCCTAACACCTTGTTTCAAGATCAATTCACCCCCAAGAGGTGACACTACACAAATAGGAGATGCTAACTGTGCTAACTCCAACTCCAAAACAGATGCAAATGCAGCAGACACAAAGGAATGAGATGCACCCGTATCAATCAAAACACTAGCAACAGAATTGCAAAACAAGAAGGTACCTCTCACAACAGATGGAGCCGGTACCAGATCCTGCGTGGTAACAGCATACACGCGCCCAGATGACCTCTGATCAACCTGCTCACCCCTAGGAGCATACGACTACTGTACGGACTGGGACGATGAAGCCCCCTGATTAGCCCTCGAGGCCTGACCCGACTGAGCTGGCTGCTGACCCTGAGTCTGCCTCAAACCTGATGCACTAGGTGTGCCACCCAACTGCGGGCAATACCTCTTCATGTGCCCTGCCTGACCGCACTGAAAACAAGTGAGCGGCTGGCCTCTACTCTGACTCTGGCTCTGAGATCGAGCCGAAGAAGATGCTGTTTTCTGCCCTCCTCTCCTCCGAGGACAAACTGGAGACTTGTGACCCAGCTGGCCACACTTGAAACAGGTAATGTCTCCCTGGCTGCCTTTCCCCGAACTAGCACTCGGTACAGGAAAAGTCGATCTGGAAAAGCTAACCTGAGACTGCTGAGGGTTAAAACCCTTCTGTCTCCTACCATCACTCTGGCCATCCTGACTCCTCTTGGAGCCTTTCTGCCCTTCCTCCTCTTCCTGCATCATGATCTCAGTATGGGCTGCAGCATCCACCAGACGCCCATAATCCCGAATCATAGACCCTACAACTCTCAGCTTGAGGCCACGCCTCAACTTCTTCTCAAACTCAATGCAACGGCGTTCCTCAAACGCCACAAACTCAGGTGCAAACCTGGACAAACTAGTGAATGCAGCCTCAAACTCGGCCACTGAAGAACTCGATTGCTTAAGCTGACAGAACTGGTCTCTCAGCTTCTCCTTAACTGTCGACGATAATAACCTCTCCTGGAAAGAATTCACAAAAGCCTCCCATGTACCTCCTATACGACCTTTGTTGAACTTCCACCACTGACCCGCATCCCCATTCAGCTGGAAAGATGCCAGAGTCACCTTCAACCCCTCGTCTTCGATGCCAAGCATCTCAAACGTTTTCGTTGTTTGCTCGAGCCATTCATCTGCCTTAAGCGGCTCTTTAGGATCACCAACAAATTCATCTGGATTAGATCGGAAAAACTCCCTCTTCAGAAAGGAGGGTCCTGCATCCGCAACAACAACCTGAGCTTGATTCTCAGCTCTGAGAATACCTACTGACTCCCTGAATGCCCCTGCTATCTCTCGGGCTAAAGTGCCCATAGCCTGCTGGCCTACTGGCTCGGCCACATTGGCCTGACCAACTCCCTCCTGCACTGCCGGAATCTCCTCTGGCACAGGCACCTCCTGCCTACCCGGCCTACCACGCCTACCGCGTCCTCGTCCTAACATCCTAATAAAGGAAAAACAAAGACGTTAGCACATTAATAAATGTGCCGAAGCTAAACATTCGCGTCCTAATGCATTGGACAACAATAATTCACTCCACGTAAGTACATAATCACATAAGCACCTACGAATTTCATTCCCGGATAATGATAGTCCCAAAGCGTTACTATAGTTCCGGTTGGAAGCAGCAGTGATCAAGTGCCTTTCCAACAAGACTACTAGAAACTTAAGGGTCCAATCAACATCCTAGAAACTACGTTCCATACCCACATAATCACATAAACATATTATCAAATAAACATATAACATTACACTAAGTCTCTATCAAACGAGACGAACCCATTGTGATACTAATCACTTCCCACGTACCCAAAGTATTCAAACCCAGTACGCTCTGATACCAAGTTGTAACGCCCTCAAAAATAACCCATAACATATACAATAATAAGATGCATTACTCAAGTAAATAAACCACAATTCATTTTTCAGAGTATTACTAAAATAAGACATTACATGTAACATCAAAATAAATGCCCTACGAGCTTACAACTTGCCAAGCCAACACTTGGACACAAAATTATGAGTTCTAACTCAAATACAAATAAAGCCCTAGGCTTGAATGTTTACATGTAAGTCAAATAAAAACAAACAACTTAAAACAAGGCTTCAAAATCCGGTTCCTTCCAAGCTAAGTCCTTGGAAGTAGGGAATCACCTGGACTTGAAAATGATGTTCCCTTATAGGGTGAGCCACAGCCCAATAGAAATATACTAAACCAAATATAAGCATTGAATAAAGCAATAACATTCAATAGATGGTTAACCATGATAATCAGTTATATTAATATACAATCTTAAGACACTAATGTCTATGACACTTATCAATATTCATTATTATCAATGTGGCTCAGAACTTGGCCAAACTTACAACAGTGAACTATATAGCATATTCACATTACTTCTAATATCAACAACACAAATGAGACTCAGGCTCATATCAAAACACTTCATACTTCCAGATTGATACACATTTTAGTGCTGTATCAATAAAACACTTCAATATAAATAAGCACACATAAAAGTGATGCTAATGGAGTCCATCCTCTATCTCCTCCCAAACAAAATCCGGTTTAGAGGTCCATCCCCTATCTTCCCCTAAACCGTGGAGTACATCCCCTATCTCCTCCCACACAAAACAATGTATGTAAACACATAACATATACAACACACAATCAATACACATAATGTCTGTATTAATTCAACAGTCAAATTTAATGACTTAACCAATGATTAGTTTCAGTTATCCCTAATCCACATGCAATGTCTACAACAATTACGACTATCCTCCACCGATAGCCCAAAACAGTTATTTCTAGACTTGGAAATAAATAATTCAACAATTAAATAGACGAGTGATTTAAATTAACCAACTACCTCATTTAATCAATAAATTCCCCAATCTCATGAATTTAATTAATTTCCCCAATGTTTCTTAAATTAAATATACAATTCAATTTATTTAAACAACTAGGGTTTTTCCCAAAATTACCAAAATACCCCCAACATATTAAAATGCCAGAACTTAGAACAAAACGTATACATTGGAGTAGGAAATCCCTACCTCGAAGAAATCTACAAAAATGGAGAAGATGGAGATGACGACCCAAAATCCAAAGTGCTCCAAATCCACAAACGTTCGGATCAAAACGAAGCCCTCGACTCACTCTAACTTTTTAATAAAGGATCTAGGGTAAAAACACCCTAAAATTAGATGAAACCTAGGGTAGAAGGTGTGTAGAGGAAGAGAGAAGTCGGACCTAGGGTTTGGAATAAAAAAGGATATGAAAAACTAATTTTAAACCCGCTGCTGCCTATTTAAACCTGACAGGCTCGCTCGAGCGACCAGACACAGAAAACCCTCGCTCGAGCGAAGAAAAGCTCGCTCGAGCCAAGAACTCGAAGCTTCAGGTCTGCAACCCAGAAGCACGCTCGAGCGAATAACTTCTCGCTCGAGCGAAGAACTCGAAAACATACACCTCGCTCGCTCGAGCGAACTCGCTCGAGCGAAGGAAAGCTCGCTCGAGCGAAGAATCACAACCTTCAGGTCTATACTAGACGCAATCGCTCGCTCGAGCGACCAGAAACAAAATACCCTCGCTCGAGCGACCAAGTCCTCGCTCGAGCGACCAACCCAAAAACTGGACAGCAACACTAGATTTCAGAACCCAACCAACCTGAAACAACCTGCCCAATACATCCCATAACTCCAAGAGAGAAAATAAAAGATGACAACAACAATTATACAATGACAGCATCTACGGAACCTAAGTCCGGATACAATAATCAAAAGGAAAAGACCGGGGTCGCTATAGTATACCTGTGTAATTCCTTTAATTCTTCTTAGTGGATTGTCTTGTGGCAGTTGTCCGTGGTTTTTTTATCACAGTTGGAGGTGTCCAATTGTGGTTTTTCCACGTAAAAATCATTGTGTCTCTTTGTCTTGATTGTTTGATTGGGATTTTTATATTCTGCTTAAAATTGATACATAATTACAAATCAACATCTAGGGGGTTTCTAGATTTTTCATGTTATATACATGACCTTTCAAAAATGAAACTTGTATGCCAGTAAAAAAAAAAAATGAAACTTGTAAATTAAGTGGGCTCACTTGCTTAGTTCTTAATTTTTTTTTTAAATATAAAAAAAATAAAAAACTTATATCTTGTGCCCAATTGTATTATGTGAGTTATTATGAACAAACAATAGTATTTTAATCTCATCAACTGTCAAAGTAAAATAAAATAAGAATAAATTGAAATGCATACTTACAATAATATTTATGATTATATCATATTAAGCTACAACATAAGACTTGAAATCCCTTGTCTATGATGTACCCAAAAAAGAAATCCCTTGTCTAGGTTCCAAAATTCTGGTTCACCCTTCTAATACTGTCATGTCCTAGTTTGAATCCAAAATTAAATTATAAAACTTCATTTATAATTAAGAAATAAACAAATTGCATTAAATTTAAATTATGACAGCTTAATGGTACTGAAAAATAAGATTTAGAATTGAGAGAGAATGATGACAAATGATCCGAAATCATAAGAGACAATAATGTTGAGATGAAATAATTAAGGCAATGGCCAACAAAAGAAGAAAAACATTAATCAAAGTTAAGACATTCAGTGTCCATAGAACTTGCACAATAATACACTCAACACTTTCACTAGAACTTTCACAGGAAAAAAGAGCAGAGCATTCTGGCCAATTATGCAAAAGCAAAACCATAATTATAAAGTTACACAAATACATAAGGCTCATTTGCTGCACCAATTAATATCATCAAATCAGGAACTTGTTAGGACTATCGGGGGTGTTTGTTTAGATTTTTTAAAGCCAATTTATAGTTTTTAGTTTTGAAAAAATTATTTTGGACTGCTCAGTTAAACTTATTTCAAACAGTTTTTTATTCTAACAACTTATTTTAACTCAAAAAAGCTGATTTTGAGAAGCTATTCATCCCTTATTTCTGATTATCAGCTTTTGCTGTAAACATGTTAATTTACGATTATACTCTTATATTTTTTATTTTTTTAAAAATAAAAAAAGACCCAAATGGACTATAAATTATTATTATTATTTTTTTATGAGAAATGTAGACAAGTAGTGAATAACAAAAAATAAAATTTAATTAAAAAAAAACTACTTCACAGCTTATTTAACAAACACTACTCAGTAACTTAAATCTATAATCCAACAGCTACACTAAACAGATTAACAGCTTCTGATTCTATTTTAACATTTACATCAAACGGGGCCGTCATCAATTTTAGGTCAGTTAAAGTTTGCCTACTACAACGTTCCCACACACATTATAAGAAATTATTAGGTGGTCTAAGAGCATAGTCAGTTAGTGTTCGATAACATTGTGATTAGTTAGTGAATTAACAAATTGGCAGTATTATTCAAACACAATCGAGTAATAAGAAATCTAACCAACAAGAATAATGTAAATACATCATATAATGTTATTTCTGGAGCAACTAATAATTTTCCCCACATCACCCTTGAATGTGACAGAGAGGTGCCTATGCAATCAACCACAGATGATTGGGGTCAGTGGAAAAACTAATCCTTCATTTCTTGAACATTTGGTTGTCAACAACAGACAACTAAGAAAAAAATATTGAGAAAAAATATTTTTTAAATATTATTTATAATTTAAAATGTTTATTACTCACATCATATTAAGTTGAAATTTACATTCACCAAACTAAGACTATTCATATTAGGATTAATGTTTAATGAAAAAATATATATACATATATATATATATCTGTTCATATTACAAAGGAACACATTTGAGAATTGGCCTTTTTAATAATTTTTTAACTTTTTATAATAATTAAAAAAAAGGTGCAAAAAATAAGGAGAATAAGTTGAGAAATGTAATAATTTTTTAACTTTTTGACAAAAAATCTTGTTCATGTTTAATGGAGAATTTCATGTGCTAATTGATTAAGTTACCTAACATACAATCCTCCTTCTTTATTTGGACTTATGACTAATTGTATAAAATATTAAACACTAAGCACAACACTGACTGAGTTAAGTTTAAATCTACACTACATATTCATGTTCGACTTGTTAAATATGAATCAAGCAAAGTTTGAATAATTTATTACTTGGCTCAATGAGAATATATACATTATTAAAAATTAAGCTATCGTATTTGGTTTCTTAAAAACTCAGTCAAGATCTGCTCGTTATGTAAATAGGTTAATCTTGAACTTATTTTGAAGCTTTTTAAATTTTCAAACGAAACTTAAACAACTTAATACTCAACTTATTTACAGTTTTAAGTCTATAAACATGCAAATAAATTACCTTGTAGTAAATTATTATCTACTTGATAGCTTGTTAATTTTCTAGGTCTAGAAAGATCTGAAAAACAGAGACAACTCTTGGGGAGTATTACTAACCTCATGGATCCAACCATCAAAATTGGACAATATTGGTGGTGCTAAAAAGAAACGTCCCCTTTACCTTTTATAGGAAAAGGATGTGTGAGAATGACCCAATGTGGCAATTGATGGGGCACATATTGTCCAAAAGCAGTTGAATTGAGAACAATTTTGAACTTTGAAGTGAGGGGTGTTAATGTGTGTATTTGTCCTCACTTGCCTAATTTGTCCTTTTTATTGGATTATTGGATTCCCATCGAGGAGACACCCTTCAACATGCCCACTTAGTCAAAGACAAAAGTTCATTTCATCTTGATTGATTTACAACCGTTTAATTATATTTTAAAATTCTCATATAATTTAATAATTATAAGTTATAAATAAATTGAAGTAAGAAGAGAAGAAATTTGAGACCAAAAATTTCTGACATAAAAATTTTATCTCAAATCCCTTGTCACTATCCAAAAATATTCATAATTGACTAATTATGTCTCGAAAAACATCATGCAAATTCTTATCTAATCCAATAATTATATATATTTTGTTATAGAAAAGAGAACACATCATTTTCGGAATAGAAAGAATTGGCCCACCATGGGAGCTGCCATGACTACATTGCATGCCTGACCTGACCTGAGGGCTGAGTGTGTGGTGCCTAGTGCCACATGAGTAGTGTTACTCAAATGGATTTGTCAGTTTATATTAAAAAAATATAAAACATTAAATAAATTAATAAGATAAAATATTATATCTAAACTATAATTATTTCATTTCTTTTTTCACAAAAATCGTAAAAGTCAAAAAAAATTTACCAAATGAACTTTTTAATTTCAAATTAAAAAAAAAAATCACGACTCCAAAAAATCAACTAAAATTTTTTTTGCCAAATGACAACTTAAGAGTCCATAGCTTTGGAATAAGATCCCCTTCAATAATTATTCTTTTATTAATCTTACAATGGTTAAATTTGTAAACATTTATTCATAAATCCCTCTTTACTTCCTTAAATATGTTCTTACAACGGTTAAATTTGTAAACATTTATTCATAAATCCTTGAATATGTTTTAAGGGGTCTTAAACTACCGTCATCCAATCAGGATTTTCTAGTTTTCAATACTTTTGTGCCGTGCTTTGCTTCTTTAAAATGGCCATATATGTACTTAAAAAAACACTAACCACCCTTTTTCGGTTGACTTGTTAATTTTGCCACCAAAAAGAATAATAATGCTAAGGTAACCGAGCACTGTTATATAATAACCAAGGTTATGTTTGTTTAGGCAGATTAGAATTCTTAAGATTAAGTCCTAAGTCATAGGATTATCAATCCTTTTGAATTGAATAACCTATCTCGTGTTTAGATTAACTCCAGATCATAAGGTAAGATTGATAGTCCAAATCTCTCCTTAGCTCCTCATTTTATACCCCACCCCCTATTGGTCTTGTAACATCAACATGGCAAAATTACGAAGAAGCATCATTCATAATGAAAAATCTAGAAACTCCCTAAATGTTGATTTGTGATTATGTATCAATTTTAAGCAGAATATAACAATCTCAATCAAAGACAAATCGACACAACGATTTTTACGTGAAAAAACCACAATTGGACACCTCCAATTGTGATAAAAAAACCACGGGCAACTGCCACAAGACAATCCACTAAGAAGAATTAAAGGAATTACACAGGTATACTCTCAATTACCTAGCGAATCCACAACGCCTAATTGAACCAACCTCTATGTGTCTCTTCCAACCCCATCTTCACCACGGAATTGTCTTTCTGATAAGCCACTCCGGATTCCACCAAAGCTTCAGGCTCGAATTCTTCAGAATCCACAACTGAAGAACAACTCTCTCTTTTGTATATAACAAACAAACCTTTGATGTACTCTCTTTAAACCATGAGTTGAATACTCAATAAAACATCAAAGAAAAATAACAAAATATCCCCAGATATAAACCTTCAAGAACCAAAAAGAAGATCTGGAGGAATTCAATCAATACCTTAGTTTTGAGGGAAAACCAAGTATTTATAGAGAACCAAAAGTAATCCTAGATTGGGAAGAAAACAAACTCCTTGAGAAATCTGAATTCTAAGGCTCGCTCGAGCGAATCTTTGCTGGCTCGAGCGAGGAGTGTATTTTTCATGATTTCTACTAGTGCCTTGGCTCGAGCGACGAATCCTTGGCTCGAGCGACGAATCCTTGGCTCGAGCGACCAATGAATACTTTCAGGTTTTTGTATAGACGCAATCCTTCGCTCCAGCGAGCATTCATTGGCTCAAGCGAGCACTTCTTGGCTCGAGCGAGCAACGACGGACATGCAATTTTGAATGCAATTTTGCATTTTGCTTCGGTCGTGAGCTGACCGGTCAGCTCGACCCCCGTAATAATCAGCGAAGTGGCAATCTTGAAGCATTAACATCACAAACTTCTCTGCATGGCTCGATTCGGGTTGGATTCGCATCTAATAAACTCATAGCCTCGCTGAAATAAAGGAGCGAAAATAAATATAACTGAAAGGAGTTTTGTCAAACGGAGTTGCCAACAATAAAAACCTAACACATAAGAACCCAAACAATTTCCAAAAGCAAAGCTAGTATATATTATATGG